>JAABKJ010007545.1:10775745-11085199 GCA_011634705.1 Andricus grossulariae
CGACCAACTAGACGAGTCATTTACAAAGTACGTTAATTTTCTACCAAATAGTTGTATTTTCAAATTATGGAAAGAAAATTTTCGACCGAAAATAGAATATCTACATTTTCACATTCGAAATTTAATTTCTAACAGAATACTTGCATTTTTCATTAAATATTATTGGTTCCAACCAAAAAGTTTTATTTTCCACTACAGAAGTTCAATTTTCAATTAAAAATATGAATGATGAGGTCCCGGGTGAAAATCATAAGTATGAGATTGATCAATCATTGACTTTCAGAAGTATGAAACATGTATGGTAAATCATACGATCCCATACTTCAAGTATATAGAAATAGTATAGCTAAAGTCTAACTAAATTATAGCTCAAGTATAGCTGAAGTATAGATAAAGTATATATGAAGTAAATGATATACTTCATCTATACCTAAGCATATCTGAAGTATAGGATATAATTCATCTATACTTGAGTATGGCCAAAGTATCACATACAATGTGTGCTTATCTACTTCTTAGTTCAAATTCAACCGTACAGTTTTTCAACTACATTCGAATCTGGATTTAGTTTTGGTTTTTGGGCTGACCTTGAAATGAAATCCACAGTCTCGGAACTGCTTTGTCACTAAATTCAGATTAGATTGTTTATGGACATTCCTTAAATAAAGAAGATGTATATGATAAGAAGCTTGTATTCTTCTTATGATTTTCTATATACAGGTGAGAGATGCTGTGAAAATCATC
The DNA here is from genome assembly GCA_011634705.1 of Andricus grossulariae. NCBI lineage: Eukaryota > Metazoa > Arthropoda > Insecta > Hymenoptera > Cynipidae > Andricus > Andricus grossulariae. The sequence continues at coordinate 10,776,490 of JAABKJ010007545.1, forward strand.
CCTAAAAAGGAAATTGAGGAGGCAAGCGCAGCAGGCCAGTAAAGCACCTGCGAGGGCTGGAACGTTGGCAACCACAACGCCGATAAACAGCACCGAGGATCAGAAGAGAGGTAGGGGCTCAGAGGACACCACACCAGAGGGCGCTAAGCCTAGGAAAAGGCACAAGACAGCACATCAGCCAGCGAACAGGGAGTCGTTAGGGACTGGAGTGACAGCTGCCCGGAGGAGTGAATCCCTGACGGTGGTGGTGGCGGACACGAGCTATCCGGACTCACTGCTCACCTGGGAGCAGTTTCAGCTCTTCAAAGGGGCCACCTGGAGGGCGCTTGAAAAAGTGACCCCGGATCAATGGCCAAAATTCGAAACCTCCTTCTGTAGGGGAGGGGTCTTCGTATTCGTCGAAGTCAACCCAGGGGCTGATGCTTGGCTACATATTACGGTGGCTGAGACAAAGCCTTGGGACGGTGCAGACCTAAAGGTAGGTGACGTGGAACTGCTCCAAAGGATGTTGAGGGCTACGGCGTGGTTTCCAGGTAAACTGGATGACCCGTATGTGGTCCTTCGGCAATTAGAGGGACTCAATTCTTCACTAAAGACAGCGTTTTAGCGAATCGTCAATCTTGACAGGCCTCAGGGAAAAGACACAGCACAGATCAAGCCAGATCAGTACAAATTCCAGAGTCCCAGTCGAGGGCTCTTGCTGCCCTCAACAACAGGCCCCATCGACCACTTTGGACCACGACAGAACGAGCCTGTCGGGATACAGGAAGACCGGAAGCAGACCTAAATTATTTCTCCTGGCTTAACAATTACTCAAATTAACTTGCATCACAGCAAAGGCTAATCTGCGATTCTGCAGAGGGGCATGGCTGCTAGACACACAGGTATCTCGATAATACAGAAACCTTGGTTAGTTTGAAATACTATGAGGGGATTAGTGGGGGCTGGTTTTTGTTACAGGGACCCCAATGCGGCCAAACCAAGAGTCTGCATGCTGGCGACGGGAGTCAACGTTGTCCTGCTGCTAAAGTTATGTATATCTTGAAGAAATAGGGAAGCTAGTCATGGGATTAGCCTACTTTCCATATGACAGCGATACCAACCCACCAGTGAAGGCACGTACACTGGTGGATTACTACAAGGTAGGGGGTCTTCCTCTACTGCTGAGTTGCAATGCTAATTCCCACCATACTTTGTAGGGCAGCACGGATATTACCTCAAGAGTTAAATCTATTGTAATACCTAGTCATCGATATCACTCTCTGTACTGCCAGTTTTAGAGACAATGTCAAGCAGTGGAGAGTCTCAGACGAACATAATCTCTCAGACCACGCAGAGATAGAGTTCGATTTGGAATCCTTTGAACCCTCCGGCCCTAAGTGGGCGAGAAATCCAAGAAGAACGGACTGGGACCAGTTTTCCACGGAACTTACGAGTGCACTCTCGGAGGTGCCCAGGCCAGTTAGAGACGTAGACACCCTGGAGATGGTAGCCAAAATTTTCACGGAGGCCATCAAATCTACTCATGAAAGTAATTATCGCCTCACAAGAGTCCGAAAGGCTGGGGAGACACACTGGTGATACGGGAAACTTGAATAGCTTCACAGGGAAACCAGCCAAAGGTTTAGACGTGCGAGTACTGGCAATAACAGACGTACTATGGACCTCATTGACAATTATAAGGGATCAATGCAGGGGTGCAATACGTAAGGCTAAGCAAGAATCCTGGATTCACGCTTGCATAGACATCGAGAGAGAAGCACAGGCAGCTAGAATGGACAAGCTGTTTTTTCGAAACCCGGATGCTATTCTCGGGACCCTGAAATCGCCCGACGAAGGATACTCAGCGTCGGACGAGGAGACCTTGGCTCACCTGATCAAGGTACATTTTTCGGGCTTCATGAGGCATATATTCTGTCCTCTTGCAGAGGGCGGGAGAGATTATCATAAGACCGCCCGTGAGACTTGCTATGGCTAGTCTGACGCTGAAATGTATTCCAAGGGCATGGAGAGGTACGAGAGTAGTCTTTATTAACTAAGAAGGCAGAATCGGTTATACTTCATTCAAGGATTTTCCCATCAGTCTTACATCTTCCCTACTATGAACAGTGGAAAGACTTGTGGATAGAAATATCCGCGACAAGGTCTTGTTAAGTAGGCCACTTCACAAGAAGGAACACGTCTATAGGGCCGGTCATTCGACCCAGACGGCCCCAGGCAGAGCCGTAAACCTAATCGAAGGACAACTGAAGCAGAAAGGTCTCATGATTGGAACCTTCATGGATATTGAAGGAGCCTTCAAATACACCTTTAGAGAGGTGACGAGGGCGGCCATGATTGCACATGATCTGCCTATAACAGTCGTGGAATGGACCAACCACATGTGGGCCAACAGGAACCTAACAACGACGAAGGGTGATACCACTTTATGTGGAACCGTTGACCCATGATCTCCACAGGGAGGCGATTTATCGCCCCTGCTGTGGTGCTTGGTAGTGGATGAACTGCTTTATCTTCTCACGAGTCAGAGCTATCACGTTATAGGGCGCGGCCAGCATCTGGATGTGCTCTTCAGAGTAATACAGCAAGCACTGTGATAGTGGATTTTTTATACAAGAAGACAGACGCGGTTGTATTCTTCAGACGGTGTAAGTGGGGAAGGACTAGGAGTCATCCTAGATAAAAAGCTTTCATGGAACGAGCACCTGAAAAACAAGTACAAAATGCTAGTAGCAACTCTATGGCTTGAAGCCGGAGACACTTATGTGGATCTATATAGCGATCCTGCGACCCAGGCTAACCTATGCGGCGGTGGACTAGTAGAGCAGGGTCGAACTGTCCACTGTGAAGTCTCGACTGGAAAGAATCAGGGGACTGATTCTGAAAGGCGTCACTAGTCAAAACCCACAATATTATTGGGGGCACAAACAGGGTTGGAGCCCCTCCATCTAACCATCAAAGCCGTGGCTGCGAAGGCAGCCTGGAGATTAAACACGCTCAGGGACAAAACACCCACTCGCTATCTCTTCGACAAGAAGTATCGTGTTAGCCTATCCACGAAGGTGGATTGGTTAAACGATGAAGCACACCTGCCCAGTGATGTGGACAACTGGTTTACAGATGGTTTCAGAATCAAAGGGAAGACAGGAGCTGGTGTATATCGTAGAAGGAGTAGAATGGGCTTTAAAATCGCGATGGGGTCCTACGCCATAGTTCTACAATCTGACATTACGGCCATGCTCCAGTGGACTTACAAGGTACAAGAGTATGGTAACAAAAGAAACATCCGTATCTGATCAGACAGCAGGGCTGCTATAATGGCCCTGAATGGAACAACGAATACGTCGCTACTAGGACGGAAGTGCTTTGAGGCACTGAACAACCTAGCAACGGAAAACCAAGTGACTCTACTTTGGATCCCTGACACAGCGGCATCAAAGGTATTGAGATATCGGACAGACTAGCAAAACTAGCAGCAAGAAAAAACTTTACTTGATCCGAGCCGATTGTAGGCATCTCCAGTAGGTCAGTCACTGAAGAAATCAACAGTTGGCTGACCGAGGAACATCAGAATGAGTGGAAATTAGCGATTGGCAGCAGACAGGCCAAAACACTCCTGAACTTAAAGTTAAACCTTAATGGAGCGAAGAAAGTACTCTAAATCGGAAGTAACGAAGTCAGAGCCCTAACAGAAATGTATATAGGGCATGGAAACCTCGAATATCATAGACATAAGATGGGGCTCGCAAAAAGTCTCCTCTGTCTTCTGTGCGGAAGGGATCATGAGACAGCTATTCATATCCTTCGTCACAGTCCCGCTATAAAGTTGCGGTTTTTTCTAAAAATTTTCAATTTTTTTTTAATCTTTCACTACGAGGGAATTGGTAATCGATGCAATTTAACAAACATAATTGTTAAAACAAGTTATTTTTGTTTATAACTATATTCTCCCATACTCATGCTAGACAGTGGCGGTTTCTTCTCAAACTTTTAACTTCTTGTCCACTTTTTATTCAGAGAGATAATAATCAATGCAAGTTGACCACCATTATTGTTCAAAAATTTCAATTCATTTTTGGACAACCTTAATGTGGACGGTTCCAGTGTACATCTTAGAGAAATCAAAATACCTTTTTAAAGAAAGTTTCACACGCACTTAATTTATTTAGTTTCTTTTTCGTCTGGACTTATCTTTATGGTAAATGTTGGGAGAAGCTCATTTTTATGTTTGAATTAAAACGTTTTTTTCTGTAATATTTTTTGATTCAGACGTACAAAAAACCCTTCAGGAAAAAGCATTCTGCAACGATTTTCGCGCCCACTTTGTCTCTGATAATGACAATGATAAAGTACAACAATGCGCAGCTTGCAATATATTCCCGGCACATAACCGCATTTGGTCCTCTCGCTCTCCCACTTAATGTGACAAATAGGGTAGAGGCATCACTTTTTTATGTATTTTTCTATTTATTTTCGATGAAATCTGAAGAAATAAAATTTAAAATGTTCCGCACTAGAAAATTCCCGAATTAAAAAAGGAATTAATTGTATTTCAATCTATTTCATTTATTTACCAAAACACAATAATGAAATATTTTAGATGTTCAATGTATTTTTTTAAATGGATTCTTTGAATTTAAGATAAAAATAATAGAAAAAACATTTCAATAAAAAATATATTCTTCAATTATTTTTATTTTTTTAACTCAAACAATATTATAATAAAATACTATACAAATTTCAAAAGATTTCTTTCGGGAATTTGGGGGTGTCGGATATTTTATAATTCAGCATTTTTCTGTTAGGGATTTTCAAATTCGGTAATGTTATAAACCGTTTGGAAATTTCATTAATCGGGAATATTTCAATTCAAGATTTTCATATTTCGGCAATTTTAAAATTTCGGAAATTTTATATTTCGCATATTTATTTTATCGTAAATTTCGCAGTGTCAGCAATTTTATTTTTCGGTATATTTCAGTCGTCCACTTAAAGAAAAAGTTATTCCAACAAACAAAAATTCTCTGAACCTTAAATTTAAGATGAAATGCTATTTACGTCGAGAAACATACTTTTGTCACAAAAGGAAATTTCTGCGAGTGTCCCGTTTTAAAATTTCTATCTTCAGAAAATTTCACAAAAATGTAAACAAAATGAAGATTTTTAAAGATTTCGAAATAAAGAAGCTTTTAAAGAATTTTAAAAGGTTTCAAAATGATAAAAAGATTCCTTAAGATTTCAAAGAAAATATCAAATGATGTATTAGTTTGCAAAATTATTTATAAAAATTAAGAAAAAAGATCTATATGGTTTAAGGTCAATTTTTTAAGGATTGTGAAGGTACTAAGGTAATCAGAAAATTGTTCTTAAGATTCCTGGGAAAATTATGATTGATTTTTTGAAATTTGAGGAATAATTAGAGTTTCTTCAAAATATATTTGAAAATTTATCTCTACAATATACATCCAGTTTGATACATGAAAACCCAATTTTATCGATACCAAAAAATGTAAAAGTTTTATAAACTACTACAGCCTTATAGGCTGCCGTCTAAGTAATATGTTGAATTAATCGTCGTATTTGACTGAATTCTACTATTGTCCATTGTAATTTAAATATTTTTTGGTCTGAATATTTAATATAACGATGAGAGTTTATCTTTTTTTGTTGAAAATAAAACAACATTGTTAAACGTTGAAAAACTTTGTAAAAAATTTATTTTTTTGGTTGAAAATTCATCACTTTCGTAGAAAATTTATCTGTTTTTTTTTTAAATGTAACGACTTCTTGAATCTTCATTTATTTTATCCAAAATTATTTACTTTTGGTTAAGGGTTCCGCTATTTTGTTAAAAATTCATCTTTTTTGGATAAATTTCACCCTTTTTTATTGAAAATCTATCAAGTTTTTAGTTTCAACATTAGATATTAAATTTCTCGTTGAGAATTCATCTCTCTGAATGGAAATTTCAACTACGTGGTTGAAATTTAAGCTACTTTGTTAAAGATTAATTTTTTTTAGTTGAAAATTCTTCACTTTCGTTGAAAATTTTTTTTGTTTTTTTTTGTTTTTTGAAAATGTTACAATTGTGTTGAATATTCATTTACATTATCCAAAAATATTTACTTTTTGTTAAGGATTCCTAAATTTGGTTAAAAATTCCTTTTTTTGGATAAATTTCACTCTTCCCTAATTAAAATTGAAATATTTTTCAGCTTGAATACTTAATATTAAATTTATCCTTCATAATTCATCTCGCCAAGTTGAAAATTCAACTGCGTGGTTAGAAGTCGGACTGCTTTGTTAAAAATTAATTTTTTTTGTTGAAAATTCATCGCTTTCGTTGAAAATTAATCGCTTTTTTTTATACAATTTTTTTTAATATTCATATATTTTACAAGAAAATATTTACATTAGTTTAAGTATTCCGATATTCTGTCAAAAATTCGTCTTTTTTGGATAACTTTCACCCTTTTCTGTTTAAAATGAAAATATTTCTTAGTTTGAATATAAAGTATTACATTTTTTGTTCATAAATCGTCTTTCTAGGTTGAAAATTCAACTACGTGGTTAAAAGTTGAACTAATGTGTTAGAAATTTTTTTTTTTTTTTTCAAATTCATCACTTTCTGTGAAAATTTATCTGTTTTTTTTTGTTTTTTTTTAAAGTAACGAGTTTTTTCAATATTTATATATTTTATCAAAAATTATTTACTTTTGGTTAAGAATTCCGCTATTTTGTTAAAAATTCGTATTTTTTTCATAAATACCACCCTTTTTAATTTAAAATTAAAATTTTTTTCAGTTTGAATATTAAATATTAAATTTTTTGTTAAGAATTTATCTCGCTAGGTTATAATTTTAACTACGCGGTTAAAAGTCGAACTACTTTATTGAAAATTCAATTTCTTGGTTGAAGATCAGCAATTTTCGTTGAAAATTCATTTTTTTGGTTTAAACTTCAACTAGTTGGTTTAGAATTAAACTAATTTGTTGAAGATTCATTTATTTTCGATTGAAAATTAATCTTTTTTATTGAAAATTAATTTCTCCGGTACAAAATGTAACAATTTTGTTGAAAATGCATCTGTTTTGTTGGAAATTCTTCACTTTTGTCAGAGAATTAATCTTCTTGGCTGAAAATTAATCTATTCGGTTCAAGATTCCTTCGTTTTGGTTAAGGATTCAACTATTTTGTTGAAGATTCGTCTTTTTTTGGATCTATTTCAATACCTATTATTTAAAATTAAAATATTTTTCAGTTTAAATATTAATTTTTCCTGTTAAAGATTAATCATTTTCGTTAAAAATTCTTATCTTTGGTTCGAAATGTAATCATTTTTTTTTAAGTTGATGCAATTTATTGAAAATTCGTCTTTTTGGACAAGAAATGTAACTACTTTGTTAAAACTTGTTTTATATTGTTAAAAATTCGTCCTTTTCATTAAAAAAATAAAATTCTTAGTTAAAAATTATTATTTGTAGTTGAAAATCCATCCGTTTTTGTTGAAGATTCGTCTTTTGTGGATAAACTTCATTCTTGTTTTCAAAATTAAAATCTTTTTTAGTTTGAATATTGAATATTAAATTTTTTGTTAAGAAATCATCTTCTTGGTTGTAAATTCAACTACTTGACTGAAAGTTGAGTCTCTTTGTTGAAAATTCATTTTTTTGTTTGAAGATTCATCATTTTGATGGAAAATTGATCTTTTTGGACAAAATTTAACCATTTTGTTAAAAATTAATGCATTTAGTTAAAAATTCGTATTTTTTGATAGAGAATTAATCTTCTTGGCTAGAAAATAATCTTCTTGATTGAAGATTAGTATGTTTTCGTTGAGGATGCAAATTTGTTGGTGAAGATTTAACTACTTGGTTCAAAGTCGATCAACTTTATTAAAACTTCAGTTTTTTATTTTCAAATTTATCATTCATGTTAAAAATTGATATCTTTGTTTAAAAATGTAACTGTTTCCTTAAAAATACGTATTTTTGCTATAAAATCCATTTATTTGATTCAAAATTACTTTCCTCTTTTTGTGTCTGTAATCATTTTCAAGTCTATTTCTCTCCTCATCGCTAAGACCTGTCATGTTTAGCGTCCAGGTAATTCATGGAATTAATCATAAGCGTTATCTAGTTGAGTTCTGAAAAATTATTTTTCTGATGTTTATTCTGTTGATTTAAATACTCTGTATGTAAACGTAATACTCCAATATAACATCCAAACGTCTTTTTTTCGTTACCGTCTACCGACTGAAGGGTCACAGGAAAAGTATCTACAAACCGTTAGTTCGGCCACCCGGCCGAGCTAAGGGTACTCAAATTATGTGACGTTAACCTCCGCATTATATAATATTCACTTGGTCAACCACTGATTCCACTACCATAAATTTCTTACTTTTCTTAACTTACCAATTTGGATGTTTTTTTGTTGTTGTAAAAAAACTAATAAAATTTCTAAGCTTCTCATTCGTGTTGTTCACAGCGTTTAACTAATGTTGAGCAAAAGGTTTGATGCCAAGGGTGGGTGTGTACACTCGAGGATATTGAATTTATAAATCCAAACTTAATGGTCGAAAAAACTGGTTGTGTTTGGGATATGGTTTTCTGCAGTTTTCCACTCCCCTAACCCTCAGGCGAATAAATGCTAATAGATGTGTATACGTTATAAATTATAGATGTGTGATTAAATTTTTGCTTTTTTTCAGAAATTATTATGGGCTGTGACAGAGGCACTGCGTGGCAAGGGAATCGGCATGAGCCATCCTCAATTCAAGCAATACGCCTCGAACCTGGCGCGCACTGTGAAGAAATTAATGCCCGATCTAGAGAACAAGAATATTCCACGAAAGCCCGGAGGCACGAGCGATCGTATGTTGAAATTAGCGAAGCATCATGTGCTTTTCATTGTCGAGACTAAGGCTGCTCATTGATCATCACGAGGATGTTTTCTTTCGTATAAATCTAGAAAGCATCGTCAAGACTACTACTCTGTGAATAATATTCGATATATGGCTTATAAGTTATTTATGAAATAGTCGCCCGAACCTGACAACACAATACAAAGCCGGGTCGGATTGGATATAAAATTTGCCCGGGAAAAATGGTTTAAACAAATGGTTGAGAACAGGAAGCGGTCCATTCTTTAATTCAAACGGCTCAAAATGCTTAAAATATGTAGTACCGGGCCACCGGAATTTTTCCCGAAATCCCACCATACCAATCCGAACCTGAAGCAAAGGTAGTAAATGTTACTGACAAGCGGTTTGGTGGTGCTGATACTATAGTTCTCTGCGAATCAAAAGAGACAATACTTTTAATAAGCCACGTTTTATTAGCGATAAAATAGTATATTTTACAACTTATAAATAATTAATAAAAGCTGCTTTCTCGAAAGTATAATAAAAACATGGTGATTATCTACTTCTTTATAAACAATATATAATATTTTCACATTACGTTTTACGCCATTGAGTAAAAAAATAAGGACTAATTATGTGACACTATTAAGTCCCTCTTTTAAATCATTAATCAGTGTTCTGGCAACCGACCCTGGCTATCACTTCGTCCAAAATTTGTGTTAGTTCCTTATTCTCTTTAGTCTTTTGTTCAACTAAGTCTGTAAGCGACTTGCTTTTCAACTCCGCCTTCTTCAACATCGCCTGCAATTTGACAGTTTCTCCCTCGTTCTGTTTTCGAATCATCTCAAGCTCCTGGTTCGCCCTGAAATAATTTTATGCATTATTTTCACTGTAAAACAGTCAAAACTGAACAAAAGATGGGTATTATACGTACTTCTCGAGCTGTGCCATTGCATGACTTTTGAGCTGCTCGTATCGGTTTTCTAAAGCTTTAATAGTTTCCACGTTTTCTTGAACGCTTTCTTTTAAAACTGACTCGTTACTCTTGTACGCAGCGACGACACCTTTTAATCGTTCGTATTTCTGGTGAACATCGTTAAACGCAGCTTCCGTATTACTGAGATGCTGACTTGCCGCCTGCAGCTCTTCCTTCATTTTTGCTTTTTCTTCCAAGTCAGCTCGATCTCGTTCCCTTTCAGCCACTAGCCTGCTTATCGACCTCTCGTATTCGTCCAAAACAACTCTGTTATAACAATAAAGAAATATTAGTTATATTGGGATCTGACATCTTGGGAGCGCTAGTATCGCGAACTTGCGAAACCTGATAGAATTTTTAAGATGCATTTTAATTTGGGCTTGAAAACAATTTTACTATTGTTTTTCAAAGTTTAAAACAATTAGTGAATGAAAAAATGAAACATTTATCGAAAACTATTTGTGACGTAATACATATGGAATTTTCACCGTATACAGTGAAAAAAAAAACAACAAGTTTCCTGTTAAACCTGTTTTTTTCTCTCAATAAAACAATTATTTTACTATGTCAAGTTTTATGTTAAGATAAGTTAATGGAAATTTATAATGTGTTGAAACTTACATAAAATAGTAAAATAATTGTTTCCCTGACAAAAACAGTTTTAACATGAAACGTGTTTTTTCACTGTATACGATGAAAATTCCGACAAATCTTTATTTTTTCATTCACTAATAGTTTTTAGGCACAAATTAAAAGGCAACTTAAAAATTATATCTGGTTTCACGAGTTCACATTTTGCCGCATCGAAAAAATAGATGGCATACTGCAGTGCGGTGGACTCTAATACTGAACGATTACTTTTCTGTAACGAAGATTTTTTATTAGTAGTTGAAAGTAAAAAATACTAACGTTACTTGTTTTTTGCTTTCGATTTCCTGAGCGATTTGTACCTCTAATTTACTATTTTTCTGTTCCAGTTTTGCATATTCTTCCTGTTGTTTTTTTATTTCTTTTTGATGTTTTTTAGTGTCTTCTTCTCGATCTTTTTCTATTTTTTCCAACTTCTCTTCAAGTTGCACCACCAAAGATCTAACCAATTCCAACTCTTTAGCCATCTTCTCGTCTACTACTGGAGCTGAGTCTTGGGGAGGAGTTTCAGCTTCTTCCTGCTGAAAATTTAAATTCATAAGAATGTATTTGTAAATGTATCTTTTACACTTTACAGGGTCGAGGGGTTGACCACTCGACTTTCGTGTTTTTTTTCTTCAGATTTCAAGATTTCAAAAAGTATCAAAAATATTCCAGAAAATTTTTAAGATTTCACGAAATACATCTGATTTGAAGAGTGATCAACCCCTCATATAGGGGTTTCGGCCTGTATTTTTTATATATACATTAAAAATGGTTACTTTTATGTCTTTTGCTTCTGGCGTGTTGTTCGTAGTAGAAAATGGACTGTAGAAAAGAAGTCTATCAATAGCCGAGCTAGCGGGATTTCGTTTCGGCGTATCCACACTCGGAACTGGTGTTTCGATTTTTCCATTTTGTTCTTCATCCTTGGTTTGAGTATTCCCTTGCGGCAACATGCTTTCATTCACCAATGGATCAAACTTTATGTACAAAGATTCAAACCTTAGGTCCCGTGCGCGATTATTTGAGGATCCTTGGTTCAACAGGAAGTCGAAGCCCGTAGGATCTTGGAACACTGTAAACAGAACGAATATTTTAATCCCTAGAATTAGAAAAAATGGCTTAAATGGATAAGAAATCTACATAACCTTTCCTATATTTTAAATATTTTTATTAAACATTTAATTTGTTGCTATCAATATAATAATCGCTTCAAACTCACGTAAGAGATCCAAATATACGTCAGACGACCAGCTATGAAAATTTAGTAAATTTGTCTGCATTATTTTTAGGTGGAGAGTACAAATTTCAGAAGCACGTATATATCAATAGGATAACACCATTCGGTTAAAATGACTTCAACCCAAAGGTGCGAACGTGCCCGGGTCGCTTTTGAAAAAAACCATTCATCACGTGAAAAGTTTATGAGGATCGAAGGGGGTGGGGTCCAAAGTTGACACCCGTTCGCCTAAATCTACGAATTGTTTTCGGAAAAACATGAAAAATTAAGAATAGTTGAAGTTTTGGTTGGACTTCCTACTATGTATCATTAAGCTGATGTTTACAAGAACAACCAAATTTTCAGTAATTTCAACGCTCTTTTTGGCTTGCTTTTGAATACCAAGAATATCCATATTTTCATAAAATATTAAATAAGTCTACGTGGACAGGAGGGTGAGGGGACTTCAAAAGTCCAAGTTCGTCCAAAAGGGGGGCGGGGAGCCATGAAGTGGTAAAAAAAATTGTCCACAAGGTATATATGGACGGCCCCTTCTCGATTAAAAAAAATGGAACTTCCCAGTTTTTCTCCAAAACAAAGCGAGATATGAAAATAAGTCGACAGCAACATTTTCGATTGGAAAAATGACTACGAAAACAACCAATTACTATTTTTTAAATAACCCTATAATAGTTTTTTCTTCTTTAAAAATGTTATTGCGTATATCTGCCTATGATTGAAAAAAGGTTTTCAAACAAATCTATAATAATTTCTGAATAAATAAAACTCTTCAATCACACAATTAGTCATTGATTAGTTGATAAGTTAATAATGAGGAGTTGACAGATCGACTTTTCAGTGTACCCCAAATTTCAAGATTTCAAAAGATTTCACAGATTTCAAATGATTTCATAAAGATCACAAAGATTTCATAAGATTTAAAGAGATGTCACAAAGTTATCAAAGATTTCAAGAAGACTTGTACACCACATTTCAAGAGTGATCAACCCCTCGGTTAAGAATTGTACGATTGAAGATTTTTAAAATCAGAAATAATTACACATTTCACTAAAAATCTTTTTTTAATCATAGAGAGTAATAAACAATAAGATTTTGCAACCAAAAAATATACTAGCCATTTAAAGCATACTTAAGGGGTCATCCATAAATTACCTAACCCGGGGGGGGGGGGTATAGCCCACTGTGGCATGATGGTGAAAAACTAAAGGGAAAGGTAGGAAAAAGCGTTGCATGGGGGGGGGGGTAAATTGCCGATAAATTGAGTTACGTAATTTATGGATGGCCCCTTACCTGTTCTGATTCTCTAAAATTTTTACCTCTTATTTTCGATACAACCTGAAAACTTTGGTTAAAAAAAATTAAAAATGGATTTTTCCGAAAACGGCCAGGACAAAGATTTTTTTTTTAAATCGAAAAATAGTTGTAAGGCATCCAAGATAAAAATCAAGAACAAACTTCTTGGTGTTCGAAACTTCGGATTGAAGTCATTTAAACCGAACCTTAGAAAGCAATATAACAATAAAACCCACAAGATAAGAGGCTTTCTATGCACATAAATAAGATAAATAACATTTGCAGGGTACCAGTATTTCGGGTTCAAAAATTGAATTTAAGGGAAAAAATATGCAAATAATAGAACTTCTATGTTTTCTATACATAAAATAAAAACTTCCTATTGCATATATACGGGGCTTTATTTCTGCAGCGACTACACCTAAAAAAAACCAAGGTTCTCCGAAAGTGTGTATGGGGGGGGGGGGGGCCAAAAATATTAGGAAAAAGCGTTACGTATTTTTTGAACAGCCCTTGCGAAAAATACATTTACTGAGTTCAACTTCTAATAAAGTTAAGGTTTTCTTGTTTTGCATGACAGCAAAGTACTTAACGATTATTTTCAAAAACAAATAATTGTTAACTCACTTTTTCACCTGAAGATTTTTCAAACAAAAAAACCTCAGTTTTCTTTTAAACCTAAATGAAAAGACATTTTTTTCGAAATTCGAAAAAAGTAAAATTGATTTTTGACCGTTATTTTTGAAGTTCAAATAATTATTTTTTCGAAAAATTCTTATCTTCAATAAAAAGGGCGTGAACAACCCTATCAAAACGACAGAAGACAAATTTTTGTTTTACTGATATTAAAAGAGTCACAAGTCGCTGAATTCGATGGTACCCCAAAAAATATCACCCCTTTCATCTCGGTAAATATTTGTCCCAATGGCAAAAATTTGTCCCCATAAATTGCCATCCAGTAGGACCACACTTTGCCGCAGTTTGAGTCCGATCGGAGAACTTTGGGTTTTAGTTGGGATCACTTCAGAAATAAATAGTTCTGTGATTATACTTTGGAGCCGTGCATAAATTACTTGTAAAGGTATTTTCTGCTATTTTGAACCACGTAGTCTCCTTTGTTAGAAACCGTAAGTTTAGACCGCCCCCCCCCCTACCTTACGTAATTTTTGCCTACTAAATTTTTTTCATGAATTTACTTAGGGGTAATCCAAATATAACGTAAGACGATTTGGGTGGAGGGGATGTTTTTGGTAAAATCTTACTGTTTCACATGAATTAACAAAATAGTAAATAAAGATGAATTTTTAATAAAAGATTTGAATCTTCAACTAAAATAGATAAATTTTCAACCAAACAGTTACATTGTTAACAACAAAATTAATTTTCTACCAAAAAAGACCAATTTTCAACAAAATACATATATTTTCAACAAAATAGTTATATTTTCAACCAACAGTATTAATTTTCTAACAAAAAGACGAATTTATAACAAAATACATGAATTTTCTACGAAAAATGAGACATTTTCAAGCAAAAATGAAATAGTTAAATATTCAACCAACAGCGAAACGATTTTTCAACTAAAATTATGAATCCTCAACTCAAAAACTGAATTTTCAACGATGTAGTTCAACTTTCGACCAAATAGTTTAATTTTCTACTGTTGCATTTTTAACAAAACTTGAATTTTCAACAAAATATCTTATGTAAGAAATGGCTCAAAAAAATACTATGTAATTTATGCACGGCCCCTTTACTGAGAAGAAAATGCTATTGAATCAATGGGCGGCACTATTGTCCTCGTTCAGAAGTAGATCTTTTTGACTCAAATTAAAAATCAATGAAACAATAATTATCCATTTCGATTAAGCAGTAATGCTATAAGTTCTATAGTATAATATATACCTTTGACTTACAGTTGTATATACGTTTGAGTAAATAAAATCTACTTTTCAACGAGAATGATAATGCCAGTCACTGATTCAACAGCATTTTTTCTCAATGTTGTAAGTAAACTCAATGTCCAACTTACATTCACTGGTAGCGCTTACAAATTGCTCGTGATCCTCTACAAGTTCCAGCGACCTATCATAGATCTCCTTAGCAACAGCTTGAGCTTCCAATTCTACTTTATCTAAAATAGATGGATCTCCAAAAGCAAGGTTCGTGCTTTGTTGCTGGGGTTTAAAAGTATCGTAGTTTGTTTCTGATGCCAAGTGAATACGCAAAGCAGTCGCGTTTGACTCTTCAAGGTCAATCTCCGAACCTTCCAAAATGACCGTGGAATTAAGTTCGACCGGGGCACAAGCTTCGTCTATCGTAGCATCCACTTCCGATTTACCAATACTTTCAATATCCTCTGTAACTTCCTTAGTTTTTTCGTTTACTTTATCCTGTTCGACAGGACTTTTGGATATTTCAGTGTGAGAAATTTCAGATTGAGAATCGTTTTCAAGTGCTTTAACCGGGGTCGATTCTTGTATTTCCGTTTTTACTGTCGAGTTCAAGGTATTAGACTGTGTGTTACTATTCTTGAGTGTGCTATCCTCGAAACTTTTTTCTGGTGAAGATAACTTAATTTTTGGTGAATATACCTTAATTTCCGGTATTGCGTGACTACCAGACTCATCTAGTATGTTCACAGTGGATTCCAAAGTCCTCTGTTTTGGAGTTTGCGGAGATACAACTTTCGACAACGGCGCTACTGTAACTTCTTGCTCTTTAGGAATTTGTCCTGACGTGTTTAAAATTTCTTTCGCGTTTGCTACAATATTTTGAGTCTCTAAATCGTCTTCTGCTGTTATAAGAACAGTAGAGTCTAAGATTTTTTGTTGCATAGAAGGCTCACATAAAAGAGTTGAGGGCACAAGAGACTCGCTCTGTGGCGAAGTTTCGATTACAGTCGGAAGATTCAAATTATTTTCAAGACCTTCTTCGAGATCTGACGTACGCGAACATGGTCTTTTAACTTCAACCAGACTTTCCTCCAAAACTAACTCGAAAGTAGCATCCAAAGACTTCTGCTGTTGGGCAACCTTGTCCAAAATCGACTGCGGTATTGGCGACCCCACGGGGCTTTCACTTCTTGCACGCTTCTTCGAGTACTGGTTTGTATCTTTAAGAATACCTTCGCTATCTTTTGTTTTCTGTACTGCTTCTCCTGAAGCTTGGGGTTCGGCCTCTTCAGGAATGATCGCAAAAGTGGTCTCAACTGTACTCGCTTGTGAAACTGGAAACTCTCCTGGAACCTCCTTTGAATCTTCTTTTGGAATCTGCGGAGATACTGGTGGAATGATTTTAGACTTAATCTCTGATTCTTGATTTGAAAGATTCAGATTGCCTTCAATATGGCTTGCTTCTGAAGCTACCGGAATTGTATAATCCAAAATGCGACGCTCAGGAATCTCTTCCGGCGGCGCAGGCTCAGTATTAGGCGAAATAGCTCTTATATTATCTATAGACTTATCCTTTTCCAAAATCCCTGATACATTCGAAGTGTTAAGCAGGAAAGGAATCGTCTTACTCTCAGTCCTTTCGAGAGGAGCGTCAGTACTTTTGTTTATAGAGATCGAACCTGCAGTGTCATTTTTCTGGCTTTCTATTGAAGCACTGAAGTGAGATTCCTCGTTTGAAGAATCAGACTTGGGAAGGCTCACGTTCTGTGGATCATTGGTATCTGCACATGATTTTTCTGCAATGGTAGATTCAGAAGTTAGTTCATCGACCTTTGTCAACTCAAGTGCTGAAGAGAACACCAATGAATCCTTGTTTACAGAATGTAGAGCGTGGGTTTTTAGAACGCTATCCCCAAATGAAACGTAAGGAACCAGCGAGCAAAATTCTGGGGCTGAAATGTCTTCTAGCTTTACTGAAGGATCTTGAAGAGAGACAGCAGCAGAGGAATCAACTTCAAACGTTTCGTTTAGTACTGATACTTCTTCGGTTTTGGGACTTTCTTCTCCTGGTTCCTCTTCTACAATGGAGAGATCGTCAGCAGCTGATGTGAAAGTTTGATCTTGACTTAAATCTCCCAATCCAACTTGCAGGTTGACTTGTTCACCTTGTTCTGTGATTTTTATGTCTGCACAAGCTGCAATAAGGTCATCCAAGCCAGGAATGTCGGAATTGACGTATGATGTATCTGCGAACTTTGCTGGACTGCCTAGGGCAGAATCGGCGCAAATACCATTGCTGCTTTTTGAACTTAGAGTGCTCGATAAGCTTTGGAAACTACTGGCCGAGGAGAGACTCTCTGTCACTGAAGGTGTCGCTATTTTGACATCCGCGAACTCCCGCGCAAACTGTACTTTCACCGCATGTTCTGGCGATTTCTGATACGCAGTATCGTTACCGCTCTGAAACAAAAATGTTGTATCATCAATTTGTTGGGTATAATAAAATCATCACAGTACCAGCAATCGTGATTCGCGGGAAGTTTCTTGTTTATAGCAAAGTTCTTAAAAATAAATATGTCAAGGTGGCCACTTAAAATCTAATAAGGGGAACCTACACCCTTCGGAATTTTGTCTAGATTAACACTCGATATCTTTGAAAATTCATTTACTTGAAGTTGCGAACGTTCATATGAACGAAATTAAAAAAATTATTTTTCGGATTTTTTCTGCTTAAATCAATTAGAAGGGCAAAATAGTACATTGTGCGTAAATAAGGCAGAATAGCCGTACGCCCTTGATACACACGATACTTTATGTCCTATACCCTCCTTGAAAACAAGCATGTGAAGCAAATAGATGATGTTTGGTGTACTTGACAATTTTGGATTACACCCAACTCTCGGATTCTGTCCCTCCAGTCTTGGCCTTCCTAGAACTGCTGGCTCACGCAGTTTCTCAGCGCGCAGGGTGAGAGACGGTTGCGACTCTCGCCTTGAAAGGGCCGCAGTGCGCGTGTACTCAGTCGAGGATATTGCGCAATATTATGCATTCCAACTAGAAACGGTTCAGGCGGCCCTGTCTGTTTAGGTTTGGATCACCTCGAGTTGTGACCAAGGCTATTTGCAAGCAACCCCCGAAACTGGACTGAAACCGAGAGTTCGGTGTATAAGAGAAA
This sequence comes from Andricus grossulariae, assembly GCA_011634705.1. Lineage (NCBI taxonomy): Eukaryota > Metazoa > Arthropoda > Insecta > Hymenoptera > Cynipidae > Andricus > Andricus grossulariae. The sequence goes on from JAABKJ010007545.1 coordinate 10,794,562, forward strand.
GACAGGAATAGCGTACTTTGCAGAAGGGAGATTGTGTGGTCCAGCGAAATTTTTTTTTTTTTAGATAAAGATAATTTCTTACATATTCTTACTTGCGTGGTGCAGTGCATGTGTAGCGGGCGTAAAGTTTTATGTCAGCCCGGCGGCGGAGTGCGCATATGCGAACGTCACTGGGCTGGAAGCGGCCACATTACGCCTGGTTCACGTGCATGCAATGGCGCGTTTTCAAGGTGGGTTGGACAAAAAAGAATATTCTGTCGGGAAGAATTTGCGAATAAAATTTGTTAAGGAGTTAGCTACCCTTGCACGTCACCCATTATCCAGCCATGCAAAAGAACGTTCGACAGAAGAAACCTTCAAAATCACCCTTATGATATGCACACCTGAAACGTTAAAAATGACAAGTTTGATTGTCGATATTTGCAAGTTTAAAAACGTCAAAAATCGTCTATTTTTGTCCCACGAATTATAGGCTAGTGAGAAAGTTTGCCAGAACCCTTAAAACCCACTTTTATGGTATGCACACCTAAAATGTTAAAAATGACAGGTTTCATTGTCCATATTTGAAAATTTAAAAACTTAAAAAAATCCTCTTTTTCTTATCCCACAATTTTTAACCCACTTTTTGTATCCCATTTTTAACATTTTTGGATTTTTGTGAACCAAAAAAATAAGGGTTTTGACATTTTTAAATTTGCAAATATCGACAATCAAAATTTTCCTTATTTATGATATTTGACGAACACAATCTACCAAAAATTCATTCAGATGATTGTTACAAATAATGTTATCGACAGGAACTTGAGATTTATTATTTCTAAATATAAAAAAGCCGTCTTTCACTGAAATTATCCAACAAAAAGTTAATATAGTGATTTTAGAACTGAATATGAGGCATTAACTGAATGAGAAACCTCTAGACGTTTCCAAATGTCACCAATTTATTGAAACGATCACGTGGCGGCGAGTGGACAATGAAATCTTTTGCAAGTAATAAATAGCTAACGAACAACCTTCTTTCTATAATAATTGTTCCCAGATATGATTAAGACTTTTTTGCAAACCGGACTCCAATGAAATTGACTAAACTTTACGTATTTAATTTACAAACTTACTAACACCGAATGCACAGAATCGACACACAAATAATATACCTCGGGTGTTAACGGTCGAAGCGTGGGCGATTTAGAGGATGCACGGTGTAAAAGTTTATTGATATAATCCATGTCACCGTCAAAAATTGCGTCTTAATTATTTATTATTCTTTTTGTTACAAATCAAATCCGTCGTTTGTTGAGACAATCTAACGAATGCAAGAATTGCTGGCGCGAATCGGGGATTTTGTTTGAATTGCGCAACCACCCCGCACTTCACAGCGGCTAATTATAAAATATCGGGCCGAAAGGTTTTCCTTTCAAAACGTGTCAGTGCTGATTTGCCTTGATCGCAAGACCGACGAAGGTGTTACCATCTTCCAGGATTTTAAGTTGGCTTTGTCAAGAGGTTTTCGGGCCTTCGAGTCAATTTAAAACTCGGTATAGAATTCTGAAAGAATAACGTAGTGAAAAACGTGTAGGTGATGGCGACGCATTGATTTCCTTGCAGTCTAATACACTTTCGTCATAAACGCGGGATGAGCTGTCAAACTTCGTGGGTGGAAATAGCGCGCTAAACTGACTCAAGCGGCGGCCACGTGACCAGAGACCAAGGCTAGCGAGAGAGAAACGTCAAAACAATACGACCTGTCAAACCAGCGCCTAATAAAATGTACCTTTCTTTGAACTAAGTTCCCCATCTTTCCGGAACGAACTGCACTTTTGCCTGTCACTGCCTCGTGTTCCTTCCATATTTATCGCGACTGCATATATATAGAGTGTGTACACGCACAGCCGAAACCCCCGGAGTGAAGATTAGTTAGCCGTTAGCCCATCCCTTCCACGAGGCGACAGTTTTTTCGAAGTTCTAAGGAAGGAGTACGAAAAAAGATCTTGGAGGATGCGCTGGTATACTTTAGACTTTTAGAGTTTAGACTCGTTAGTTTTAGAAACTCAGTCGTTGTCAAGAACTGACTTACGTGGTTCAAGTGGTGGAGAAACGTGTTACGAAAATACTATAGTCGTTACAAAGTATCGGAAATAATTATCAGGATTTCTTTTTCTTTTTAGGGGAACTTTTCATGGATAAGTTATTGAAGCTTTCTGCTGAGTCGAAAATATTTAAGTTTTTGAGCTGTTTGTTATAAACAGTTACCTTATTTAGTAACAAATAAAAGTAACTGTATGTTGTCTTTATATCATTTATTTCAAAATGGCCGATTAAGAGATACAGAGTGGCCGCTAAAATGCTACAAAAAATTCACGATCATTAAAATAAAAAAATTGAAGCTATTCAAGTTAAACTTTTTTTCATTTGAAGTAATGAAACCTGAACAGCAAATTAAAGCAGTCAAAGTGGAACTCTTTTCAATTCCTAACATTTCAAATTCAGCAATTCAAGTTCAAACGTTGAATTGGGATCTCAAATATAGGTTGAGCTAGTGTCGCGAACTAACGCAAAGAGGTCGAATTTTAAGATGCACTTTAATTTGAGCGTAACAGTGATTTTACGATTGTTCTGCTGAGTGCAAAACAAATAGTTGATACAAAATTTCTATATTTATCAGAAATAATTGTTTCAAGTGAAATTTACATCATATACCGTGAAAAACACCCGCTTCCCGTCAAAAATGTTTTTCTGAAAAGGAAAAAAAAACATTTTACTATATCACGCAAGTTTCAACACATTATAAGCCTAAATAAACTCTAATTAATGTATATAGCGAAAAATTTTATCCAGAATATGCAAAGAATATACAGTAAATATTTAATGTGTACATTAGTATATATTTACTTTAAGTTGAAACTAACATGACATAGTAAAATAACTCTTTTTTTTTTTTTTGTTTTCTTTTTCGAAAGAAACAGTTTTAACACAAAATGTGTTTTTTCACTAAAAATGATGTAAATTCCATCTGAAACACTTTGTTTTAGATATATATTTATTTTTATTATTCACTAATTGTTTTAGACTCCATCGAAAGATCGTAAAATCACTTTTATGCACAAATTGAAATACATCTTAAAAATTCGACCTATTTGTGTTTGTTCACTCTCCTTGTGCTTGAATTATCTCAAAACAAACCATTCAAAATGGTAAAATACCGAATAAAATACCAAACCATAGGGCTTCACTATTCTTCAATTTGAAATGTTCATCTTAAATTAAAAATTTTACATTTTAATTTGAACCTTTTCTTCGTTATAGGGGAAACTTTGTAGTGACGCAACTTTTCGAACTTCATTTAAGATTAAAATGAAATGTGCTTTCTTATGAATAATTTTATGCACCGAAATCAGAGCATGAAAAAAATTATAAATCAAAATTAGATTTCGACACCACCTCCTTTCTGCCTCATTAGAGACAATTATATTTTTTCACATTTTCACATTTTTTGTCCGAAACTGAGGTTTTTAAAAATTGTTCGTGTGTATGTCAACAATAATTTTTTGAAGATAACTCGCAAACGGGTTGAGCTCGGGCCAAATCGAGTAAGTTTGAAGTTTGATTAGATGAGAAAAAAAATTCTTTTTTGCATACAAAAAATATTTTACTGGTGAATTTTAATAATTGTTGGGGTTCTGTTTATCAATTTTCCAATCTTTTGTTCCAGTCTAACAAAGTGATGGTTTGTTCCTCGGCTTAAAACTTATTTATATTTTAAAAATTCGTTCTCGAACCAATTGTGTTGTACATTTTGAATATTATATTTTATTATTTGTTAAGAATTATATATACATATGGAGGTTAAGAATGCTGAATTAAAAAAAAATTGTACATTTTGCAAACAGCACATAAATTTTACGGACGAAATCAAGATTTCCTCGGTTTCTTAAGATCTTACTTTCAAGATTCTGTTAGGAGCTTTTTATATTTAGGACATAACACGCAGAAAGAAGATCCGTATAATTTACAACACGATCGGTACAAATATGGACAACATGACTTTCTAGTAGATTTTACAAGAAGTTCAGTTAAATCAACTGATTTTCTGTACATTTCACCTAACTTCCAGTAAAATCTAAAAGTGTATGGAAAAATCCGTGTTCAGTAGATTTTACTGTAGGTTAGGTGAAATATACAGAAAATCAGTTGACTTAACTGAACTTCTTGTTGAGTCTATTAAAAAGTTATGTTTATATTTATACCGATCGTGTTGCAAATTATATGGATCCTTTTTCTGTGCGAAATTTTATATTTCTTTCACGCTTTCTTCTGAAAGAGCTCCTTTCTTTCAAACAGATTTGTGTTTTAAAACGCATACACTATATTCCATATTTTTAATATCGTCTGTTAAAAAAAGTTACACAATTCTGAAAATTAAAACTGAAATCTGAACGTTTCTAAACTATTCCAATAAGTATTCTCTCAGTTTGCGAAGGCGGAAGGGAAAGAGGATACACTCAGAAAATCATATGTGGAAACCTCAGTCTATCTTTCTTAATTTTCAATTTTTTTTATGCATGCCTCCCTTCCACTCATTGGGAATCGATGGAAATTAGTGACATTGGCGGCAATCGATTGCCCGCAGTGAATAGACTCTCGAATTTTAGTTCAAATTTAATAGTTTATAATGCTATAACTTGAAAACGATTACTTGTACAAAAAAGTGCAAACGGCAAACAAGTCTTGTCTTGGTTAAAACTTTCTACAACAGATTATACAGATTTTTTTCATAAATACTGTATTTGTTTAAAGAAACTTGTTTGAACAATTAACGACCCACTTTTCAAAAGAGATACTTAAACCAAAGTTACAATCTAGACCTCTCAATGCATCCAGAGGTGTTAGTGGCGACTGGATTATAATTAGATATCTAATTCACCAAAATTTAACATTATAAATTTATAAACTATACTGATTGTATCTTTAAAAGATGAACAAGGACAGAAGACAAAAAGAATGGAAGTCTTCTGTTACACTAGAATCCGAAATGAATCTTTCCACATAGTAATTCAAACAATACTCTCACACATGATAAAAATCTAAATCTTTGAATAACTTTTGCTTATATATTATGATTTTGATTTACCCAGGATAAAGTTAAAGACGAGTAGACGAGGCCTGCGCAATTAGGAAGTATTAGTCTATTCCAGACAATCGGAATTACTTTTTCTCGCTGACAAAAAAGCATTTGTCAAGCCTGGCATCCTCTCCAATTATTCTAACAAGACACTGTATGTCATAAAAAGGTCATCAAACCGCAGTCGCACACGTCCTTTTACGATGATTCTCGCTAAAAAATGAACGAAAAGAAATATAATTCTCCTGGAATGTAGGAGGGACCCCGAGAAGAACGAAAATTTCTTCTTCTGTGGGTCAATTAAGATGAGTGGGATTGTAACACTGTCAAAATCTAGGAAAACCGCGAGAGTGACTCATTCCCATCTGGTTGAACTCGTTAAAGCACAAGGTCTCGGCGGGGTGTGTCTTGGAGATTTTTAAAAAGTTCAGGGTGATCAGGTCGCTGAAGATTCTCAGGACCATCACTATAAGGATCCACTGCGTTCTCAGACGAAGTTTGGATTCTAATATTAGAGTAGCACGCTTCCGAGTCAATATACCCTCGGCTACGTATAACCGTATGACACTGCCTCGTGCGTGAACGTGAACGTGAACGAAGCCAAGTGTGTGGGTGTACACAGATAATTTTCCTACCTTTTACGGACGATTCCGCGGGATCGTTCTCGTTCACGGCGAACTGTTCAAGCACTCCGAGGTTCTGGCTTAGGATATCCTGAGAACGTCATCTCAGATTTTTTAAGAGCAGGGCGAATTAATCGACGAGATTCATAGCTGTCGTCTTGCTAGGGAGAATACGTATGCACTAACACGAGCATATACTGTATAGCTGCAATGTCCAGTTCCAGTCGCGGCTCGCGCACACGCCGTACGGGGAACATTATGCAAAGATCACCAACTATGGAAGTGTGGCTCGTAGTGTTTACGGAAAACCCATGTGGCGCTATCTAGGGCCATAAGAGGATACTCTAGATAGCACTGCAAGTTAGATAAATGGTCATTGTTTGGTCATTGTCTGTTGTCCTTGATAAGATATTTTTTAATGGACTTTTGATGGCCTTCTCATAAAACTTCAAGATTTTTCCGTTATTACCAACTTGGATGTAAAAATTATTATTTTTTTAATCAAAATACTAATTTGATGGGCAGGAATTGATTCAGCTTACTCTCTAAATTTGAAATAATAGCGTATATACACTAGGATGGTCCAAAACAAATTTTTATTTTTTAAAGTCTCACCTTCATTTTGTGCCTTTTAATGAAAAAAAATTTTCCGAATTTTTTGAGAGTTAAAAAAAAATGGATTTGCCACTTAAATTTTTATTTTACTTTCATAAAATTCAGAAAAGATACTTAAAAATTACTTTTTAGTGTCTTAAGGGGTGAGATTTGGTAAATTTAGGGGTAAATTCAATTGTAAAAAATTTTGTCAGGCTTCGTACTGCTCACATGGTAGTTTTACATCATCGGTGTAAAGTTTTTATGATTCTTTTTAAAATTCAAGGACTTACTGAATTTTCAACACGTTGGGGTACTTTAAAGGCCGTGCCCTACATCTAAACATTTTTTTAAAAATCTCAAAAAATTAGGAATTTTTTTGTTCACCAAAAGACACAAAATGAGGGGGTGAGACTTTAAAAAATCAGAAAAATAACTTTTTTAGACCACACTAATATAAACTGAAAAATAGTAAGAATTAACTTTATACCATATGGATTAAAATCAAATAGTTAACAATATCATGTCCCTGGAATATTATACGCTTGTGTTTGGAGGAATAATATTTTTAATTGACTTTAGTTGGAATTACCTTATTTCTGATAATTAAACAACAGAATTGATCAAAAATTCATTTCTATGTTTGTTACAAATATTGTTATCAACAGAAACTTAGATTTCTGATTTCTAAATACATACAAGAAAGCTGTCTTGCACTGAAATTATCCAAGAAGAAGTTAATATAGTGATTTTCAAACTGAATATGAGGAATCAAAAATGAATTTTTCTTCATTGTTAATGATCTAAAAAAAACTTTCTCAGACTGCCGTTTCCTCGTAGAAAACAAATTAATTTTTCTTCAATTATTTTGTTGGTGCTAGCCTATTGAACCAACAATATTTATTTAAAATAAATATATTTATTTGTTGTAAACAATTTTGTGAACAAAAACTTAGGATTGAATGGTTGCAGTACAGAACTAGATGACCAACCGAATCGGAATTTCTCTGGAGAGCGAAATAATATTATGTAAAATCGAAGTCGCCACGTAAGGATGAAACGAAAGTTTTATTCCTGAGCTGGAGTGTTTCTGAACTGAGACCAAAAAAGATTTAAAAAATTTTCCAGTTCCGAGAAATATAATGTGGAGCTTTACAATCTCAAAGTGACAGGAACCTAAAATTGGAACAGGCTCGGTTACGGATCACGACAAAAAGTGCAATTTTCAGTTTAAATCAAAAATAAAAACTTACTCCCGAGATATTGAGTTGCTAAATTGGGAGAAAATGAGCTTGATTAGATAAAGTTGACCAATTCCGAATAAATCATTCAAAAATTTGGAGGTTCAAATTTTATGGGTTTTGAAAATTCTATTTGGATAGCGACTAAAAATCTATTTTTCAATTTTAAAAAATAAGAAAAACTTACTCCCGAGATATCGAGAGACTGAATAAGAATAAAAAAGTTTTCATACAAAAAAATTATTCTATTCCGGGAAAATACAAGTTTAGTGTGACGGCATCGCACTGAAATAGATGATTTTTCCCTTAAAGCTCTATAAAAAGAAGAAAGGTATATTTTTCTTTATAAATAAATGGTAATAATTTAAAGAAATATCGTTTCTGATTGCAGCGAAAAAAGTAAAGCGAAAAAAAAACTGTATAAAAGTGGATTTTTGTAGAAAATGAATATTTTAGATATCAGGCTGTAATTAGATTGATACTTTGGTGCTAAAAAAAGTTGCTAATAGTTTTATTTAAGACCCTTTTCTTTAAAAAAAGAAGTATTTTATTATTTTACTGCATTTAAAAAAATTTAGGAAGAAGAATATGGTCAGGAACAGGTTTTAAAAAAAGGTAAGATGTTAGGCAATTAAAAAAAGGAAGACGGGAGACCAGTAAAGAGTCCTTTATCTAGTTTGTAATTACATACAAATCTTTTTATTGCTATACATATGAGATTTCGAAGAAATCCTTGTAACACAACATGTATTTGGTTTTTAAGAATTTTTTATACAAAAGCGCATTTTCGGCAAAAATGTTGGTTATCTAGTTCTACACTGCAACCCTTCCATTATCATTTCTACGTAAAAATTTTTCATAATGACACTTTTTCAAATTTATCCAAAGCATTAGACATTTTTACTTCATCGCCAGCTAACTTCACTTCGTCGAGTGCAGAGGGGGAAAACAGTGGCACCAAATGCATGTGCCTAAACTTTACTTTTCTAATATCTAAATAATAAATAATAATTATTATCATTTTAATAAAACATTAAATAGTTCTTAAAAAATAAAAATTAATTTCCAAATACGCTTATTAAGAAAAAATTAGTTTTTACGAAGATGTTAACAAAATACGGTTTAGTCCCATGCATTTGGTGCATTGTTTCCCCCCTCAGGACACAAGTAGGTTTTATCGCTCGCAACTCGTTCAGAAAAAAAATCGCAAAAAATTCTAGCCAGATACACGTGAAAGCGTAAAGTCTTACGAATTGAACGATATGTGTATTTTTGTTATAATTTTTTTTTTACGATAGCGCTGATGTAAAACGTGCCGAAAAACAAGGTTTTGTCGGCACTTTTTTTAAGCCTCGACTTTTAAAGCTTCTCAAAACGAGCTGGACGTCTTAAAAAATCTGAAAAAATGCACAGACGCTCCTTAAGGTGTCTAGAATGCAACGCAGTTCTCCAAATTTCTAATTATGAAATTGTTTACTAATTGCAGACCGTTTTCCACAAACATATCAACTTGGAAAGAAATAATGATAGGAAGTTGTTCTATGGCCTAAAATGTGAAGTTTTGTAACGCGATTGAAGTACACTTGAGAAAATTAATTTAGATCAGTATTTCGCGAAATAATCCTTTACGAATATTTCTGGATTTAATGAGATTAGCCACCGTATAAAAAGTGTTATAAAAAATGTATCCATTTCACAACAATAGGGACCTCAGAAGGAAGGGGATGCCGACGTCCATGCCTTTTTTCCTCCCCTGTATCCGCTTCCTTCTGAGGTCCCTATTGTTGTGAAATGGATACTTTTTTCTAACACTTCTTACACTTTTTAGGCCATAAAACAACTTCCTATCATTATTTCATTCCAAGATGATATGCTTGTGGAACACAGTCTCTAATTAGTTAACAATTTCATATTTCGAAATTTAGAAAACTGCGTTGCATTATAGACCCCTTTCGGGAGCGTCTGTGAATTTTTTCAGATTTTTCAAGACGTCCAGCTCGTTTTGGGAAGCTTTAAAAGTCGAGGCTTAAAAAAGTGCCTACAAAACCTTGTTTTTTCGGCAGTTTTCGGCGGTTTCGGCGAGTTGCAAGTGATCAGAGTAAGGGTCGCGTAGTTTAAGATAATAAATTTAGGGTAAGCAGATATAACATAAAATTGAAAAATATTCTATTTTAAATCATCAATTTATAGAATTGTTGATAAAAATCGTAAATATTATTGTTATGCGTAATATCTTACCAGAGCTCAATAATTATAATTATGCTTGTACTGAAATTTAGTTTTTCAAGTAAGCATTTGAGAAAATTTAATTAACAATTATACAAATTGTTAATTATTCTCATTTGTTATTTATTAATAACAAATATTTTTGTTACAAATATAAACAAAAAAGGTAATTCCAACAATAATTGAAGATTAACAATACATGTTATTCGTGCTTGATAAAGTTTGAAGTTTGAAAATGTCTTTAAAGACAACTGTGAATTATTTATGGTCAGAAAAATCAATCTACCTGTGAGAAAAACTCAACAAGTGAGATTTGTTCATAAAAATGTTTATTATAATAGTAAATGTTAACTAGTGTTAATTTTCCGTTACAAATTATGATACTTATGAAAATCCTAAGCTATTAAGAGTCAAAACAAACATTTTTGTAGGTGAAAAAGACACACTTTATATATATAATTAAAAACTAAAGGTTAACAACCACCGCAGGGTCCCACTGGGAGCAACTGTCATCTAAAAAATGATTGAAATCTTAGTGAAATCTTTTCAAATCTTCTAAAATGTTTTGAAACCTTTTGAAATCGTTTCAAATCTTCGAAATATTTTTAAATCTTTGAAATCTGATGTACTAGTCCCTTTTTGAAATCTTTGAAATCCTTAAAATATTTTGAAACTTTTAAAAGCTTTGTGAAATATTTTAAATCTGGTATACACGCCTTTTTTAAATCTTTGAAATCCGTGAAATCTTTGTAAAATGTTCAAAATCCTTTTAAATATTTTACAATATTTTATAATCTTTGAAATCTATATCAATGTATTTTAATCTGGTGTACACTCAAAACCCGAATGGGGAAACCCTTGAAATATCTGTTATATGGCTATGGCTAATTCAAATTCTGAAACTGAATTAACATCGAAATTTTCAAGTAATAATTTTTATAATTCGTAAGTTTAATATCACAAAAAAAGGTATACTTTAATATTCTATATTAGTGGAGACGAAATAAAAAACTTACAGAATTATTCACAATATTAAAGTCTGTTCATTGAAATATATAAAATAATTGGTAAAGTCTACAAAAAAAATGTCTAGAAATCTCTTTATTCTGTAATGAGTAAAAGATCAATTATATCTTGATAAATAAAAAACTTTTAAGTAGCAAGATTTTTTCCAAACGAGTTTTTTTTTCATAATAGACTAAAAGATTTAACTTACTTTTCGCATTTCAATAAAATAACTGTTTTAAAAGAAAACAAAAATTTAATTCAAGGTTCTCGCGAAAAATCCAAGATTTTCAGGTTTTCGAGGTTCAAAAAAAATTCAATGAGAATTCCAGGTTTCCAAGGTGTTTAAGGTCGCTGGACACCCTGATAAAAGTATAATTGTCAACATTTTAATCCACCACCAAATTCACAACACCTTGAAATCAAACGAATGTCAATGTTTGCCACATTTTAATCCATTTCAAGGCACATATTCTTGCCGGGTAAAAATTTCTAGATCACTTCTCGGTTTAGTGGCCACCCTGAACAGTGATTAAAATAAACTCTGAAAGAAAGCGATATTAAAGAGGCATATTAAAAGCATTAATTGTAAAATAATTGATTGTCGACATTACCTCGCACGAAGACAAATTCCACAGCACACCAGTCACTAGTTCCTTAACTTCAGGGTCGGAGGTTCTACGTAATAAATTAATCAATGCTGGCACACCTCCAGCATTTTTTATGGCCCGTTTGTTTTCATCATTTTGTCGGCCATAAGAAAGGTTTCTAAGCGCTCCACAAGCATTTCTATAAACGTCTGGACTATCATGGTCAAGCAACTGAACTAACGGCGGAATACCTCCCAAGCTGCGTGTCTTCTGTTTGTTAGGATCGTCCATATAGCAAAGATGCTGCAGATATGCAGCGGCATTCGCTTTAATTATGTTATTCGGATTGCTCAGAAAGCCGATAACTTCGGACAAATTGGGATCTCGCCATCGCAATGACTTCTGGTCATCGTCCAGGGGACTTGCCATTCCAGGCACGACCGGATGCCGAGACTGAAGTCGCTGCAGGTGGACCTCGTCTTCGAACATTCCGGGCGGAACTCCTCCCGTAAGAGGAACCTGATGGCCTTCCTCGTAGCCAGGAACGTCCTGAGGTATCGGCACTGGGCCCACTCCAACGTTAGGACCATAAGCAACTGGGCCATAAGGGGACGGAGAGACGTAACCGTAGGCCACCTTTCCCTCATCTGCAAGTACAATCACACAAATTCTTTATCTTAATTTTAATTAGGAATTTAAATTTAAATACTTTAAACAGGGTGTCTATTCAAGTCCTGGTGAAAAATACACTGCCAATTCCAGGTTTTTTTCAGGTATCTTAAGATTTTTTTCAGATATTTCGCATTTTTGTTTAAACAATCAAATAGGAATATGTACACAATTTTATAAGTTTATTATAACTATTTTTTTCAGTTTTTGTAAATATCTAAATGTGTAAACATAGTTCTATTCATATGTAACTTTCTTAAATGTATTATCACCATCGATTAATTAAACAAATAATGCTAAAAACAATTTCTTGAATTTGATCCTAAAGTTAATGAATTTGAATAATTACAAACAAATTTTATTTGATCTTCATGTACTTAAAATTCAGTTCAGGGAAATAAAAATATTTTTCATGAAAACAGGGAACTATATCAAATTATTCAAATAAAATTATGAACCTTTTACTGGAATAGATAAGTTTTTAACCAAAAAAATTAGTTTTGAACCAAGAAGATTACTTTTCGACCAAAAGAGGCGAATTTTCAATTAAAAACGATACATTTTGAATTATAGAGATAAATTTTTAGTTACAAAAATAAAAAAATACATATAATTTTCAACAAGATAGTTAAATTTTCGTCCAAAGAGCTGAATTTTCAATTAAAACTATGAATCATCAATAAAAAAAAAATCAATTTTTAATAAAAGAATTTAACTTTCAACCAAATAGTTTCACTTTCTAACAAAAAATTAATTATTAACTAAAACTATGAATCTTTAACTGAAATAGTTGAATTTTCAAAAAAAAAAAAAAAACAGATCAATTTCCAACAACAACAAATTAATTTTCTACAAAAAATACGCATTTTCACCTAATTAGTTTAATTTTAAATTAAAATGATAAATCTTCAACTGGGATAGTTGAATTTTAAACCAAGAAGATTAAGTTACTACCAAAAAAGACAAATCTTTAACAAAATACATGAATTTTCAACTAAAAAAGATCAATTTTCAACCAAAAATTGAATAGTCAGATTTTCAGTTAAAAACATTAATTTGCAACAAGAAAGAAACGAATTTTCAACAAAATAGTTAAATTTCCAACAAAAATGATTAGTTTTTAACACAGATTATGAATCTTCTACTAGAATAGATGAATTTTAAACTAAGTAGATGAAGTCTGACCCAAAAAAATTTCTTTTCGATTCGAAAAGATTAACTTTTAATTAAAAATTGTATAGATAAATTTTCAGTTGAATAGATTAATTTTCAATCATGAAAATGAATTTTCAACCAAATAGTTTCATTTTCAACCAAAAAATGAAATATTAACTAAAATTATGAATCTTTAACTGAAATAGTTGAATTTTCAACAAGAAAGATCAATTTCCAACAACAACAAAATAATTTTCTACAAAAAATACGCATTTTTGCCTAAATAGTTTAATTATCAATTATAATGATAAACCTTCAACTGGGATAGTTTAATTTTAAACCAAAAAGATGATTTTTCAACCAAGAAGATTAAGTTACTACCAAAAAAAGACAAATCTTCAACAAAATACACGAATTTTCAACCAAAAAAGATAAATTTTCAACTGAAAAAGATAAATTTTCAACCAAAAATTGAATAGTCAGATTTTCAGTTAAAAACATTAATTTCCAACAAAAAGAAAACAAATTTTCAACAAAATAGTTATATTTCCAACAAAAATGATTAGTTTTTAACACAAATTATGAATAAATTGAATAGTTAAATTTTCAGTTGAAAAAATTAGCTTTCAACCATAGAGATAATTTTTCAACTCAAATGGTGGAACATGTAACTGGATTAGTTCAATTTTCAGTTTAAAAATTAATTTAAAAAATTAATTAAAAAAAAAAACGAGTTTTCAACCAAATAGTCAAGGTTTCAAACAAGGAGATAAATTCTCAATTAAAATTATGAATCATCAACCAAAAAAATCAATTTTTAACAAAAGAACTTAACTTTCAACCAAGTAGTTTAATTTTCAACCAAATAGTTGAATTTTCAATTAAAATTATGAAATTTCAACTCAGTAGAATTTTCAAACAAAAAGTTAAATTTTCAAATAAAATGATGAATCTTTAACTGGAATAGTTGATTTTTTAACCAAAAGATGAGTTTTCAACCAAGAAGATTAATTTTCTACAAAAAAAATACGAATTATTAACAAAATACATGAATTTTCAACTAAAAAAGATACATTTTCACCAAAAAATATAACAGTTAAATTTTTAGATAAAAATTAATTTTCAAAAGAATATTTTAAACCAAAACTGGAATAATTGAGTTTTCTGTTAAATAACTTAATTTACAACCAGAAAAAACACATATTTTTACTAAAATAGTTCAATTTTCAAGCAAAGTAGTTACATTTTTATAAAAAAAAAAAGAATTCTCAACAAAAAATGTAATAGTAAATATTCCAACTAAAAAAAATATTTTAGTTTTAAATAAAAAACAGTTGAATTCAACCAAGCAAGCTGAATTTTCAACAAGATTGAAATTTTCAGCTAAAAAAAATGTCCAGTCTATGGAGAAAAAAATGTTAACCAAACTGTTGAATTTTCAACTAAAAATAGTTTAATCGAGTGATATAAAGCTACTTTTGCACATGAAAAAACATTATTATTAAATATTATATTGCAATATTTAAAAAATGCGAGAACGCTCTAGAAAAAACTCCCTGACTTTAAAAAAAATTCCCTGACATTTCTAGAGATTTTTCCAGGTATATCAAAATTCCCTGACAATTCCAGTTTTTCCAGATGAGTAGACACCCTATTTAATGGTTTACAAATGTAAATAATCGCTTAGCCTTTTTAATTAAATTAATTGCAAATTCAGGATAGCTACAGAAGGCTGGTTTCAAAATTCCATGACTTTTCCAGGATTTCCAGGTCTACTTTTTGAAAAATCCAGTGAACATCAAAACATTCTACTAATCGCGGTTCAATTTTCCAACGATTTCTTGTATAATACATATTAATCCACCAAAATGTAAAGAAATTGTCAATAATTATTTAATTCTA
Organism: Andricus grossulariae; assembly: GCA_011634705.1. Taxonomy (NCBI): domain Eukaryota; kingdom Metazoa; phylum Arthropoda; class Insecta; order Hymenoptera; family Cynipidae; genus Andricus; species Andricus grossulariae. Next base: position 10,809,686 of record JAABKJ010007545.1, read on the forward strand.
AACAATTATCATACCGTTAAGCCAAATCAAATAAGCAAGCGTAACATTTTGAAAAAATTACGGAATTATAATCATATTTCTTTCATAATTTTGATGATAGTTGTTGACTTAACCAAAGAAAAACATTTTCGCATTGTAAATTGCGTCCCTACAAGAAATTATGAAATTTTTTACAGAATTAATAAAACATGTGCAGAAAAGTTTGAAACAATCTATTTGTATTTAATTTACCTTATCTTAAAGCCAACAACAAATATCACAATTCTCAAAGAAATTGATTATTGATGATCAGTACAATCCACCAATGAATATTATAATAATATCCTTTTTTAGTACAAATAATTAACTCTTATCAATTCGCAAAATTTAATATTCTTAGTAAATTACTAATATAATTATTAAGACTTTGAAATAGGTGCAAATAAACAAATTCCAGTCATTTTTTCAAAATTCCATGACATTTCCAGGTTATCCAGATCTTGTAACAAAATTTTTAATTTAAAACAATCAAAAGTAAAATTGAAAGGTACTATTTTAATTTTAATTGGTCATATTGTTGAATATTCCAGTTTAAAATGCTTTCAATATCAATTTATTCAATGTTTAACTCCTTTAATTTGAAACTATTCAATTTAAAAAAATTCAAATGTGAAATTATTCAATCTTGAAAAATTAAGACTTCTAATTTTAAAGAAAATTATAGAATCTCAAAACAAACTATTTTATCATGTAAATCATTATAAAAGTTAATTAAAAAACTACAAATTTATTACAAAATAAACCATAATGAAACCTCTGTACAAGAAGTTCGAATTTGAACAAAAAATTAATTTTGAAACAGCATATATTAAAGAATATACTTTAGATGTTTTCAAATTAAAATGCACTTCAGCTTGCGCGTTTCCAAATTTGTAATGTTGCCTAATTTAGATCCATTCTAAATTGAGTAGTTTATTTTAATTAAGATTGCTTTTAATCAGCTTCTTTTTCAATTTTTATTACTACCAAGTATCCGTGCTTCATACTTTTGATGATTTTCAATTTAAGTGCAGAAAAATTTGGACTCACAATAGCTCAGTTTGGTTCTCTTTCAAAATTGGATACTTTAAAATTGACTGAAAAGTAAAAAGGTAAATTGGAAATTCGAATTCTACTGGAAAAAGTAAACCACCAAGTAGGCATTTTAAAATATTCATATCTACTTTTGAAAAAAGTTCTCATACTATAAATCCTGAAAGTTCTAGACTAGAAATAGTTTATATTTCGACATCAAGATCGATAGCAATGCAAGTGTTTTAGATCTAAATGCATTCAAATTTGGATGCACTTTAGACGATGAAGTCTTGAAACCTTGAGCAACAAACTTTCGACGAAAAAATATACTACGCCTTCGAGTAAAAAGCCCTCGCATTTGAAAACTTAACTTCAACTTAAAATTGAAAGCTTTACGATACTGTGAAAGCCTTCGACGTTGAAGCTAAATAATTACTGGAATTTGATACAATATTCTGGAGTACGCAACATCGTGAAAGTAAAACTAATTGGAAGCACGAGGAGTGCTATAGTCTTACCATGTGGGTGTTGCGAGGGCTCGCCAGAATCGTCCATATTCCAGGAATTACTCATTTGATCTACGATAAATCAAAAGGAATTAAAAAAAAAAATTGACTAGCCTTGCATGAAATTCTATGCGGGTTGCTTACCATATTGATCTCCAGGACCTCCAGGGCTGGGTGTGATACGATAGTTGTCCTGCAGGGCAGGATTCAAACCTGGATCTATATCATTGTATCCTCCTTCGACGTATGGAGCTCCTTTTCGTAAATAATCTGTAACAATAAAATACATTTTCATACAGGGTAACTACTCAAATCTTGGAAAAAAATTCCCCGGTAATTCCAGATTTTTCCAGGTATAATTTAATTCAAGATTTCGCATTTTTGTGAACAATCGATTCAGAATATGTGTACAATTTCGCCATTTTATTGTAAATAATGTTTTTTTTTTCAGTCTTTGTAAATATCTAAATGTGTCAAAATAGTACTAATCGTATGTAAAATTAAATAACTATTTTCATTTGTGATGAGTGATATCTTAATTGTACAAGTTTCTAGGGATGCAATTAACAAATTTAATTTAGGAAGCTTTGAAAAATTATTACGATCAAGAAGATTTTAATTTTCTAACATAAAAGACGAATTTTCAACAAAATACATGAATTCTCAAACAAATAGTTGAACTTTCAACTAAAAAAGATACATCTTTAACAAAAAAAGGGTAAACTTTAATTTTGAGTAAAAAAATTAATTTTCAACAAAAAAAAAACGAATTTTTAATAAAATAGTCCAATTTCAAACAAAGAGATGAATTTTCAACTTAAATTATTAATTTTTCAACTAAAAAAAAAACGAATTTTAAACAAAAATAAAGATTTGTCAGTCACGTAAGAAGAAAATGTTCATCCAAATTGTTGAACTTTCAAGCGAAAAAATGAATTTTCTGTAAAACAGTTCAATTGTTAAGCCGAAAGTATGAATCTTCAACAAAGAAGTTTATTCTCAACGGAACAGTTACATTTTTAACGAAGAAACAGAAACTTTCAAACCAAGAAGATTAATTTGCTACCGAAAAAAAACGAAATTCCAACTAAAAAAGATCAATTGTCAACCAAAAATAGAAAAGTAACATTTTCAATTAAAAAGTAATTTTAAAGAAACATTTTCAACCAAAGAGATTAATTTGTAACTAAAATCATCAACAACAAAAATTTTTAACAAAACGGTTCCACCATCACTCTAACAGTTCAATTTTCAACAAAAAACAGTTAAATTCAATAAATAAAGACGAATTTTGAATTAAGTAGTTGAATCCTCAACCAAAAAAGACTTTAATTGTAAATTAAAACCAGTTGAGCTCAATAAAAAAGAGGAATTTTCAACAAAATAGTTGAATCCTCAACCAATGAAGATTCATTTTCAACCAGAGTCACAAACATTTTCTACTAAAATAGATGAATTTTTAAACCAAAGACAAATTTTCAAAAAATTAGTCGAATTTTCAACGAAGAAAGATTTCAGTGAAATTTTCAACGCAAACAAAATTGTTGAATTTTCAACCAAACAATACAATTTTTAAACTAAAAATATAATCGTCAGGAGGAAGAAACTGCAAAAAAAAATATGTACATATAGAAATACGCACATAAATTACTAACAAGAATATTATATCAGGGTGGCCGCAAAACTTCATTTTCAAAATTCCCTAATTTTTCCTTGACCAATTTTTCATTTTCCCTGACCATTAGTATTCAAAGACTAGAATCTTAACCATGTAAAATGTTTAACATAGAACCTTTTATAAACGGAATAAAACAATTTCAAATTAAACTTGAAAATTTTCAAATTTACAATCCTTGACAGTTATTTAAATTACCTCTTACAGAAATTCCCTGACTTTTGCAAGATTTCTTTTTCAAATCCCTGACTAATAAAATTCCCTGACTTTTGCAAGATTTCTTTTTAAAATCCCTGACTAATAAAATTCCTTGACTTTTCCCTGATTTCCTTGACCTGCAGCCACCCTGACTTAACCATAATACAAAAAATCACAGCCTCATATAAATACTATTTTAATTACCCACGGACGAACCCGTTATCTAAGCCAGAAACGGACCCCTGCAGGGTCATTATTATTGTAAACGAATACTGTAAATTGAAGGGAAATCACTTTTATTGCTCGCATTGTGACCGAATGAGGTCTAAAAGTGTAGTGTGAAATCAGACGGTATTTTAGAATCAGATAAAATTTGCACTTCAGATCGCGCGGTGTGGTGGTGGCCGTGCGGTCCACGAAGGTTATGGAATGGTCGTGCGGTGGCCGACAGCAGTGTTGCGATCGCGCGGTGGCCTAATCCTGTTGCGTCGATTTTCGACATTGTAATTAAGTTGATTGCAAAATTAGATGTGAGTCTGGAATTGGAGGGAAAAAAGATCCCCACCTCTAAGGTCAATATCCTGGTCAGGTGAACAGGTTAAAATACCTTTTATAGGTGAGACGAAGATCTCGTAGAGCACCTGCATGACGTAAGAAGGGGTGAAGGAGGTCGGGGTCTGCGAAGACAAAGTAATCCAAGGAAAAGGACAGGAAGGCGAATGCGAAAAGAGGAAATTGTGTTGTGCTCGCTGAATATTTTACCACATGTAAACTCAGTGAATAAAGGACAGTAATATTTTTGTAAATTCAAAAGTGGTCTTGTAATTTTTGCCACCCCACCTTTCACTCGATTTTCGTCTGTAAAATCGTCCCGGTTGATAAGAATTTCTATATGACATTTGTTTCACAGAAAAACAATCGAAAATTTTTCGGATTTTTTTTCAAACAAAAAAGAAAGAAAGAAATCCAATTATAAAATCTAAAATTATGAGTGACCCGGTTAGCCCCGTTTTACGGTACTTACCGTGCGGCGTCGGAGAAGCTCGACTGTGTTCGGAAGGACTGTGAGGGCTATGCGGAGAATGCGATCGAGGCATATAAATTCCATGTGGTCCTGGGTACCCAGGTTGTGGAGGATATCCAAGATAGGGGTCGTAGTGATCAAAACTGACCATGTATGGATCAGCCGCATACCGGGGATCAGCATGTTGATACTCTTGTGACATTAGTGGTACTGATATATAACTACCGACTCCTGGGTCCGGGTCCATGTGTGAAACTTCTCGCACCACTTTCGTCACTGTTGTCACCTGTTAAAAAAAACTCAGTTATTAATCAAAACTATTAAGATAACTGGATACATTTTCAGGACTACCACAGACGAATGAACATTTAAAAAGTGACTAATTTAAGCTAACAAGTGACTAATTTAAGCTAAAAAGAGACTAATTTAGGCTAAAAAGTGACTAAAGTTCACAGAAAAAGTGACCTGTGGTATAGTCCTAAAAACAGTCGAAAAGAACAAACAATCTATTCACAAGAAATACTATATTTGTAAATAATTTTCCAATGATTTCTGCCATTGAAGAATTTATTTTTAAAAATTGGATATACTTAGGTCGTTGGAAATCCATTCACAGTAATATAAAAAAGTCCGAGAAAAATAAAATTAGTTAAATACACAATTTTGATATGTTCAACATCGTTCTTATAAATATTTATTTCCAAGATTTGTTATTTCTTTCTTACTATAATTAATACTTTCAATGTAAATTTAAAACTACACTCTTCAGTCGAGCAAAGTAAAAATGCTAAAATTAATCGAATCGTTTGAGCTGAGGCATAACAATTTGTGGGTCGACATTCAAAACGATAAAAGAAAAAAAATTGAAATCGGTTAATATCTTCTGTTCTCCTTTTTAAATTTACCATTAAAAATTTGTTTAATTCAATAAAAAAATTTCCTTATTCAGAATTTTTTGAAAATGTACAAAAACATGTGTTTTTTTGATTGATTCGAACCTGAAATTTCTTCAGCTGGAACCAAAGACATGTTATAATTTTGTGTTCATGGGAAACATTTTTTTCGTAGTGTATATAACGTCCCAAAATCTCAAAAGAAATATGAAATCCCAAAAATCCTAAATCACGACAAAAGTTTTTTTCCGAAAAAGCAAAATGATAAAATGTTTCTTTAGTTCAAGCTGAATAAATTTCAGGTTCGTCTTATTCAACTTTTTTAAAATATGTGCATATGAATCAATCCAAAAAAACATGTTTTTGCACATTTTCAAAAAAAAATCTTATTGAGCAAAAAATTTAGTTTTAAATTTCGTACTTTTTTATCATTGTTCACTAGTCAAAGCTGTAAATATAACAAATTTGGTCGCAATTTTTGAACTCATAGGAAATATTTTGAATTTGTAATCGTTAAATTTTATTCATTAAAATTTTCTTTCACTTTTGTCGAATGCCATTCCACAACTTTTTTCCCCTCAGCTCAAACGATTTGATTTATTTTAGCATTTTCACTCCGCCCTTCTCTTCAGTGCTCTCAAACTCAACCAAAATAGATTATTAATTTTCAACTAGACAGTTGCATTTTCAAAAAAATAGATGCATTTTTACTGAAAACATTAACTTTCAACCAACAAGATAAATTTTCTACCAAAAGACGAATTTTTAACCAAATAGTTGAATTTTCATCGAAAAAGATGAATTTTCAATCAAGAAGATTAATTTTCTACCGAAACAAGACGATTTTCAACAAAATAAATGAATTTTTAATCAAATAGTTGAATTTTTAACAAAAAAGATACATTTTCAACCAAGAAGATTAATTTTCTGCCGAAAAAGACGATTTTCAACAAAATACATGAATTTTTAACCAAATAGTTGAATTTTTAACGAAAAAGATACATTTCCAACCAAGAAGATTAATTTTCTACCGATATAGACGATTTTCAACAAAATAAATTAATTTTCAACCAAGAAAATTAATTTTTAACAAAATAGTTGAATCCTCAATCAAAACAAAAATTTTTACAAAAAAAAAAAGATTAATTTTCAACAAGAAAGTTTATTTTCGAACAAGAAAGCCACATTTTCAACTACAGAGTTGAATTTTCAACCAAAAAAGGGTAATTTTTTTACCAAAAGAGATCAATTTTCGTCAAAAAAGTTAAGTTTTTTAATAAAAAAAGTCGAACGTTTTCGAAAAATTTGCCGTTTAATCCCAAAAAGATGGATTTTCAACAGAAAAGGTCATTTCCAACCAAGACCAGCTGAATTTTCAACCAAATAGTTGCATTGTCAAGTAAAAAAAGTGAATTTTCAACCAAAAGAGATGAATTTTTAATAAAAAGTTGAGGTTTCGAACTAGAAAGTCTACTGTTGTAGAAAAATGTGACTTGTAATCTCGAAAAGATACATTTTCAACAGAAATAGTCATTTTAAACTAAACAGTTGCATTTAGAACTAACTAGATGCACTTTCAAGCAAAAGAGACGAATTTTCAACAAAAAAGTTGAATTTCTGACCAAATAGTTGAATTTTGAATCAAGGTCGAAATTTTGAACAAAAAAGATTAAACTGCAACCAAATACAGTTCCATTTTGAGCCAAACGGTTTATTTTTCAAGCCGAAAAGACGCATTTTGTAGATAACATTTTAATATTCAACAATAAAGTTAATTCTCAATCAAGAAAGATGACTTTTCTACCAAAAAAGATATGGTTTTTCAACAAAACTGTTTAATTTTCAATAAAATAATTAAGTTTTCAACCGAATAATTAAATTTTCAACCAAATAATTAAATTTTTAACCAAAAAGATGAATTGTGAACAAAAAATATAATAGTAGATTTTGCAACCAAATATAATTAATCTTTCAACCAAAAATAGTTAGATTTTCTTATTGGTTTATATTAATTCAGTTCGCATGAAAGAAAAAAAAAATCAAGAAAATGAGGAAGTTTCTTGAAAGTAGGTGAAAAAAGAGGAATTCTTTTTGAAAAGGGGAAAAGAGGGAACTACGGGAAAGAGTGTGAACTCAGATATTGAATAGCATTTTTATACCATAGATTACTATAGATTTCATACGTAGATTAATTAAATTGCTTTTTCTTTTCAGATAAAATCTAAAATAAGATTGATTAAAATAACTAAAGTGGCCTTTTCCTTTTAAAAAAAGTGAAAATCTATACATTTTCAGGGTGTGTAACCGATGAATAATTTTGAATTCCTGGTTTTCTCCCGGTCAATTTAAAAGAGTACAAAAGATTTTAGTGATTTTTAAACATTTTCAAAGATTTCTGATTTGGAACAGGGAACTTTTTATTTTTATTTTTTTTAAGAAATCTACGTTATAATTCTTTAGCAAAATCCCTGTTCCAAACTGAAAATTATAATTCTTTACAGAAATTCCCTGTTCCAAAGTAAAAAATAATAATACTTTACGGAAATTTCCTGTTCTAAGACAGAATTATATTCATCTGCAACATTCTCTATTATAATTCAGAAATATAGTAACTGCATTTTTCTAAAATTTAGATAAGGGAAGTTTCAAATTCTGGCAAATATTTATTTGCAAACAAAAAAAAACAATTTATAAATTCAAACAAATTCTGACTTGGAAGAAGGGATAATTTTGTCTTAGAACAGGTAATTTCCCGCTCCATGTCAAAAATTATATGGAATTTCCTAAAGAATCATAATTTTGTCTTGTAATAGGTAATTTTTTACATTGAGCAGGGAATTTTGAAAAATTACCTCTTTCAAGACAAAATTATAATTGTTTACGGGATTTTTTTTATATTTAATTTATTCATTCCTCGTTCAAACTTAGATTTATATTTCTTTTACATAGAGAAAAAACCCCTATACCAAGTCACAATTAAATTAATTTCCGAAATTCCCTGTTCCAAGTCAGAATTACATTTATTTACCAAATTTTTTATTATAATTCACAAATATAGTAAATACTCTCTTTTTCTTAAATATGTAAGAGGAAAGTTTCAAATTGTGAGGGACTCTGACTTGGAACAGAGATTTTTTTTTCATTTCTTTGTTCTAAATCAGATTTTTTTCAATAATTCCCGTTCCATGTCAATAATTCAGTGTTCCAAGATAAAATATAATTCTTTATGGAAGCTCCCAGTTGTATCTTAGAATTATGATTCTTTTAGAAAATTCCCTGCCCTAATGTAAAAATTGTAATTCTTTGCGGAGATTGCTTGCCAGTGACTTTCCAATTTTCAAAAAGTGGAGAAAAAAAACGTTTATTCAAAAAAGGACACAAACTTTTATTAAGATTACCTATACTTTTCTGAAATAAATTTACTTTAAAATAGTGACATTTGAAATAATGAAATGACTTACATTTGAACACTTAATTTAGATTATTTAATTCTCGAAGCCTTCCAGATTTGCATATTGATCGATTTTAAATAGTTAAATCTTTTAAGTCTTCGATTTTAAATTATACACGATTCAGCAGGTATTACACTCAAAATGGTTCAGTTTTTATATTTTTCAATTTAAAACCGTCACACTGTTACAGCTACTATTACATCAGTCTTGAAAGCTTTCAATTAAAAAAGAAATAATTTGAAAATAGTTCGATTTATGAAGTTTGAATCTGAAATTATTCAATTATTTTTAAATTGTACAATATTGAATAATTTAAATTAGGGAAGAAGCCATTTTTAAAGTTTCATTCTAAAATTATTCAATTTTAAATATTCTGAATTTAAAGTGACTGAACTATCAAGTCTTAATGTTAAATTATACAATTTAAATAAAAATCAATACGAAATTGTCCAATTTTTGATAGTCGAATTGGAAATTATATTACCAGCAGTTTCTAAATAAAATTGTTGAAAAATGAGAACTTCTAATTTGAGATAATTTTACAATTTTTCATTATAAAATTATTCAATTTTTAATATTCTGAATTTAAAGTTACTAAACTATGTTAAATTATACAATTTTGAAACAAAAATCAATTTCAAATTGTCGAAGTTTTGATAATTGAATTTGAAATTATTCGATTACGAACAGTTTCTAAATAAAATTGTTAAAAAATGAGGACTTGAAATAATTTCAGAATCTTGAAGAATTTACTTTAAATTCCTCAATTTTGAACGGTATAAGTGATCAACTTTAAATTTGAAATTATTAAATTATTTTTAAATTGTACAATTTTTAACTATTGAAATTTAAAAAACTTAAAAAATTCCTAAACCATTCAAAACTTCAGAGTTAACAAAATGGTAGCGATTTTTCCGAAAATGTTGAAAGATAATTGAAAGGTGACAGTACAGAATTAGATAACCAACATTTTTTCGAAATTGGATTTATTGGATAAAAAAGGTTTAAAAAAAATTTTTGAATCCGCAGTTGAGTCTGTTCCGATTTGTGGTCAGTCTCACTTTGAGATTTTCAACTGATACATGCATTTCCTCGAAACTAGATAGGTTTTTCTACTAAAATTTTTTGGGTCTTAAATCAGCAACACGTCATCCCGGAAGTGGCCTTATATCTTATCTTTAAACGATGATTTCGAGTTTACAGAATGTTTTTTCGCTCTCCTGAAAAATTCCGATTTTGATGGTTATCTAGTTCTGTAATGCCACCCTTCAATTTACTCAAAAACCCTAGCCGTTTTCTATTCTAAATTTTGAAATTTGTTTGAATATCGCGCGCATAGAAAGTGTAAAAAAATGCTACCATTAGTTCAAAAGAAAATTTCAATAAACGTTAATTTACATGTTTATTTTACTGATAAAACTATTTTTGTAAGCTATTTTTGAAAAAAGTCTAACTTTTTTTAACGACAATAGGTACTTCAAGCTTATGCTTTTATTCTTTTAAGTTTTACACATAACATAACTTTAGACGTAAAAAATTGTACATTAAAAGCACAAAAAATTATAATAATAACAGGGGTTATTCATTATGTTGAAACATGTTATCGATTATTTATTATTATTATTTTTAATTGTTAGAAACATGACTACTTTTTACTAAAATTTTCCTCAAAAGGTATTTTTTAGTAGTGCTAAATTGAAAAAAGTATCATTTTGCAATTACTGGACCGAAAAAAGTTACCAAATAGTAGTCTCGTCCAAAAAAGTAGCAAATAGTAAAGGAATGACATTCAATTTTATATCCCATAATTTATACATTTTTTTAACAATTTCAATTTAGAATCTTTTTAATTTTGAAATTGTACAATTTCAACTATTTTACCGACATTTCAATACTAAATAAATGATTCAAAAAATGTTTAAAATTCAATTTAGAACATTTTCAATTTAATCTGAAAGTTTAATCTGAAGTTATGCAGTCATTAAATATTAAGTCTTCGCTTTCAATTTCAACAGTCTTAATCGAAAACCTGATTGGTTGCGAAACTGCCTGAATATGACTTTTATTGACTGCTTTCAATTTGTTTATCTATATTAAAAACAATTACGAATTTCTGCACCATCAATTTCGTACATAAAAATTTCAAAATAAGTAATTTTATTTTATGATCAAATTTATTTCTAAATGTTTCTAAACCTTATTGATAAAAGAGAAAATTTAATTTGTAAATGAATTTTTAATATTGGGAAATATTTAAAAGTTTTAGAAGTTAAAAAAATGCGAAAATAATTGAAATTTTGAGAAGCTTTGAAAACAAAATTTAAACAAAATGTAGATTTTTATAGATTTAAAAACAATTATAAGCTTCTTAAGAATTTTGAAAGGTTTCAAGAGAATAATAAACTTTTCTTAAGACTCGTGGGAAAATTTCAATATATTTTTCATTTTGAGAAATAAATTATAAGAGCAAATTGACAAATATTTCAATTAAAATTAATTAATTACCTAAAATTCCAAAAAAGAATGCAGACGATTTTAAAGAAACTTTTTGCAATTTTGCAAAATTGCAACATTTTGGAAAACAATCTAGTAAGTTTAAGAGATATTTAGAAATTTTTAAACAAATTAAAAATAATTTTAAACTTCTAATGATTTCAAATTTTTGAGTTAAATTTAAATTTTTGAAGATTTTGAAAAAGAAGCTTTTTAAGAATTTTGAAAGGTTTCAAGAGAATTATCAAAGTTTCTCAAGATTCACGGAAAATTTTCAAACGATTTTTTTATTAAAAAATAAAATAAATTCTGAGGAAAAATTAAAAAAGATTCCAAACCATTTACTAATATTTAGAACAATAATGTAGAACATTTTAAAGAAAATTTTTACTATTTTGCACGATTAGAAAATTAAAAAAAATTCTAGTAAGTTTAAGAGATATATAGAAATTTTGAAACGATGCAAAAATAATTTAAAACTTGTAAAAATTTCAACTTTTTTTTTAATGCAGATTTTTGAAGATTTAGAAAAAGAAGCTTTTTAGGAATTTTGAAAGGTTTCAAAGAGAATGATAAAATATTCGTAAGATTCATGAAAAAATTTCAAATGATTTTTTATATCAAAAATAAATTATAAGAAAAAAATTTCAAGTAATTTCAAAACATTTCCTAAAATTTCAAAAAAGAATTTAGAAGATTTTGAAGAAAAATTTTGCAAGCCTACAAAATTTTAGAAAAAATTCTAGTAAATTTAAAAGATATTAAGAAATTTTGCAACTATTTAAAACTTGTCAAGATTAATTTTTTTATTAATGTATATTTTTGAAGATTTCGAAAAAGAAGCTTTTTAAGCATTTTTAAAGGTTTCAAGAGAATGATAGATTTTTCTAGATTCCTTGGAAAATTTCAAATGATTTTTATTTTGAAAAATTAATTTTAAGAGAATATTTATAAACATTTCAAAAGATTTCCAAAAATATGAAAAAAGAATCCAGATGATTTTAAGGCAATTTTTAAAATTAATTATAATTTTTTTTTAATTTTAGGAAAAATCCAATCATTTGAAAAGATATTTAGAAAGTTTAGAAAGTTATGCACATTTTTTTTTATTTTAGAAAAAATTGGAATAATTTGAAAAAAATATTTAGAAGATTTAGAAGTTCTAAAAAGATTAAAAAATAAAGTACAATTTAAAAATATTTCAACAATTTTAAAACAAAATTTTTGAAAAAATTATACAGAACTTTTGATTTTGAAAAATTAACTTTTAAAGAAAATTTCCAAAAAAATTTTAAATATTTCTAAAAATGTCGAATAAAATCTGGAAGATTTCAGGGCATTTAAAAAAAGAAGCTTTTGAAGAATTTTAAAAGGTTTCACGAGAATGATATAACATTTTCTTTCGATTTCTAGGATAATTTAAAACATTTTTTTTTAAATTAATTTTAAGATAATATTTTTTGTTTAATTCAAAAAATTGCAAAATATTTCCAAAATTTTCGAAAAAGAATTTGGAAAATTTTAAGACCATTTTTGATAAATTTTATGAAAAATTCGAGTCACTTTAAAAAAGGTTTAGGAATTTTTAGAGATTAAAAATATTTTTAAACTTGAACAGTTTTCTGAAAATTTATAAAAAAATTTTAATTTCTTCTAAAATTCTAAAAGACGTCAATATATTTTAAACCGACTCAAATTTTTCATAATATTTTGTAAAATAAAAAAAATCTCTTTTAAATATTATAGATTCTTTTTCAATACATCTGAAATTTAAAAAAATCTTGTTGAGTTTTCTCAAGAATTTTAGAAAAATTATATTGAAATAACTTTCAACACAGACTGATAATACTTATTTCTTTGTTCTCAGATCTCAGAATTTAATTTTAGCTCAAATTTAATTATTTAAAAACTTTAAAAAATAAACGCTTTTTCAAGGGGGGTCCGACCAAAAAACTATTTTTTCCCTCAAACTGAAAAACTACAAGCCCGCGTAGCGCACGATTTATGATGCTAGTTCGTTTAAAAAAATGAGACAAAATAATAAAAAAAGAAAGTGACCAACAGTGGAAAAATGGTAAAAGATGGCCAAATTGGTAAACAATTGGACAAATTTTATCTAACTAGATTTATTCTAATTTAGAAAAGTATTCAGAAGAATTTCATCAAAGAATTTTAACCAAATAGTGTTCAGATGCAAAAAGAAATACTCACTTGCTGTGAAGTCTGTTGTTTGTGAGTTCGTATGAGCAAAGGATCGTCCTGAACTGATAAGTGGGACGAATGTAAGGAATGTGTATCAGCTTGACCATTGCTACCATGGTAGTCGGTTTCGCCTTGTCCCCTAAAATAAAATACATAAAATGACATAAAATTTTGTTCTTTACTTAGAAATTACAAAATAAACAATAAAATACATACGTATACTGTGGCATGTCTGGGCCTTTTTCTTGAAGAACGCGTCTGCAACAAGCAAAAAATCACAAATTATTATCACGAACTGTATTCTCTCTCAAATTAAATAAAGCAAATACTAATACTAATGAAAAATAAGAATGCTATCAAAATCTATTTATTAAGACATGCTCGAATTATTTTAATGTGATTCACCAGCTTTCACTCATACTTTAAATGCAAAACTTTATTTTTAAAACTGGAATTACATTTTTAGTAATATTGATTAGGAGTAAATTAATAAATTATGAATGAACTTTGATTAACAATGTAGAGAGAAATATGCAAAATTATGCAAGCCGGTGAAGAAAACAATATGAATTAATTAGTTGCAATAAAAATTCTAATAATGAAGTCGACAGACCATATAAAGACTTAATTTAAATATTACATTTTTCTCTTTCCATCAGAGAATTCAAAGAAAAAAAAAATCAAACTTGGCGTAAACTTAAAATCAATAATAATTTTCCAAGAATCGCAGATCGCAGATACTTACTACATTATAATTTTACTAGTCTACACAGCTATTCGAATAATCAATAGAGTAGCATGCTTTCCTCGAAAAAAGATCTTTCGACTACAATATTCTTCTCCTTATCATACTTATCACTACAAATACGAAATACTATCTCTAAATTAATCTGATTAAAATGCTTACGCTTTAAAAATATATATAATTCCTTCTTAAATGATATAGTATTATGATGTAAATAATAATTTTGAAAATTTGAAACAGAAAAAAATTGTAATTACTACTATCGAGGATAATAACTTATATAGAGAAAAAAATTTGTCCAGGGAAATTCCAGAGTGTCTACTCAAATCCTGGAAAAAAAATCCCTGGCAATTTCAGTTTTCTTCCAGGTTTAATTTTTTCGTAAAAAATTCGTACAAAACATTTCTTATTCTTATTTAGCTTCCCCATCATATCTCGGAAGGAAATTTTTATTTTTGTGAAAAATTAAAAATTCTATTTTCAATCGCTCTAGAAACCCGATTTTCAAAACCTGTAAGATTGTAACCTCAAAATTCTTGGACTGACTCGGAATTGGTTCACTTTTTTAGATCAAGACTTTTTTACCCTCATTCAGAAACTCAATATCTCGGGAATAAGTTTTTTTTTATTTAAACTGAAGATTACATTTTTTATCGCAATCCACAGCCTAGCCTGTTCCAATTTTTGGTCAGTCCTGAAAAATTTATATCTTCGGGTAAAAAGTTCAACTGTTTTGTACAAAATTCGTCTTTTTAGCTAAAAAAAGTCAACAATTTTGTAGAAAATCTTTCAATTTTATATTTTATATTCTATTAATTTCGTTGAAAATTAACTTTTTTATTGAAAATTCAACTGTTTTGTAGAAAATTCGTCTTTTTTTAGCTTGAAAATTCAACTATTTGGTTGAAAATTAACTTTTTTGTTAAAAATTCATTTTTTAGCTAAAAAAATGATTTATTTAATTGAAAATTAGCTTCTCTTATTGAAAATTCATATCTTCGGGCAAAAATGTCAACTGTTTTGTACAAAATTCGTCTTTTTAGCTAAAAAAGGCTACAATTTTGTATAAAATCTTTCAATTTTATATTTTTATATTTTATATTCGATTAATTTCGTTGAAAATTAACTTTTTTATTGAAAATTCATATTTTCGGGTGGAAAATTCAACTGTTTTGTAGAAAAATCGTCTTTTTTTAGCTTGAAAATTCAACTATTTGGTTGAAAATTAACTTTTTTGTTAAAAATTCATTTTTTAGCTTGAAAAATGATTTATTTAATTGAAAATTAGCTTCTCTTATTGAAAATTCATATCTTCGGGCAAAAATGTCAACTGTTTTTAGAAATTTTTTTGTGTGATCTAGGAAAGTTGTAGAAGAAATCAGAAACTTATGCCACACAGTTGTTAAAGTCTTATCTTTAATTCAAGTTGATAACATTTTTGAAATCAGAACGGGTTTCTCAGTTATTACTTGCAATCGTGCTATGTTTTACAAGGAGAGGTCACAAGACGTGCGTCGCTGATTCGACTGGGGCTTCGCGGGGTGAAAGTACATCAAAATCCATCAGGTTCGTTCGTTCGCTTTTTTTTTTTTTTTTTGATTTAATGGGCCTTAGTTTCCAAGATATCGAGGTTTGAGTATTTTCGTTCGAGCACTGGGCTCGCCACTGTAGAGCACGGACCTAGGACTTCGCGCTTATTTACTTGAATGTACCGTAAATACTCAAACCTCAATATTTCGGAAACTAAGGGCCGTTGGATTGAAAGAAGAAATACGCACCTAATGGATTTTCGTGGACTCTTGCCTTGTGAATCCCCAGTTGAATCAGCGACGCACATCTTTCGTCCTCTCCTCGTTAGTTATGTCTGCGTCCAGAGGTTGATTATTCGGATTTTTGGTGTGCACTAAATTGCAAGATTACACAGTCTTTAAAGTCAGTCTTATCTTCAATTCAAGCTAATAAAACTTCAAAAATCTGAACAGCTTTCTCAGATATTACTTATACTTGTTCTATGTTTTACAAGAAGAGGTCGCAAGACGTGCGTCACTGATTCGATTGTAGCTTCACGGAGTGAAGGTACAACAAAATCCATTAGGTGTGTATTTTTTCTTTTGATCTAATGGACCTTAGTTTTCAAGATATCGAGGTTTGAGTATTTGCGCTTGAGCACTGGGCTCGCTACTGTAGAGCCCGGACCCAAGACTTCGCGCTTGTGTACTCGTATGTACCGTAAATACTCAAACCTCGATATCTTGGAACTAAGGGCCATTGGATCCAAAGAAAAAAATACGCGCCTAATGTATTTTCTTGTGCTCTTGCCCTGTGAATCCCCAGTTGAAAGCGCGACGCACATCTCGCGATCTCTCCTTGTTACTTATGTCTGCGTCGAGGGGTTACCTACTCGGAAATTTGGTGTGCACTAAATTGAACGATTGCACAGTCTCTAAAGTCTTATCTTTGATCCAAGCCAATCGAACTTACAATATCTGAACGGGTTTCCCAGTTATCACTTGCAATCATGCTATATTTTACAAGGAGAGGTCGCGAGACGTGCGTCGCTGATTCGACTGGGGCTTCGCGGGGTAAAAGTACATTAAAATCCATCAGGTTCGTATTTTTTCTTTAGATACAATGGATCTTAGTTTCCAAGATATCGAGGTTTGAGTATTTGCGCTCGAGCGCTGTGCTCGCCACTGTAGAGCCCGGACCCAGGACTTCGCGCTTATGTACTCGTTTGTACCGCAAATACTCAAACCTCGATATCTTGGAACTAAGGGCCATTGGATCGAAAGAAAAAAATACGCACCTAATTTATTTTCTTGTGCTCTTGCCCTGTGAATCCCCAGTTGGATCAGCGACGCACATCTCGCGACCTCTCCTTGTTAGTAATGCTTGCATCGAGAGGCTGATTACTCGGATTTTTGGTGTGCCCTAAATCGAAAGATTGTAAGATTGCGTAGGATTGCGTAGGATTGCAAGAGATTTTATGGATTGTAAGAAATTCATGTCAAAAGTAGGCAAACTACAAAAGAACGATTCATTTTAGACTACTCATAATTTCATGTGGAACTACACAAAAATAGCGATACAGCACAAATAAACTTCGCACAGCCAAAAGCGGTAATTTAAAATTACTTGAATAATAATTGAATTAAACGTATTCATCAAAGTTCCCTAGAAAAAACGTCAAAATTCCTAGAAATCTCTAAAATCCCTTTAAATCTTTGAAGATTTAGTAAAATCCTCTACATCTTGTGGAATCGCTAAGAATCCCTCGAAATTAAATGAAATTTCATGTATTTTCCAAAGTTTTCTAGAAATCCTTTGAAATCTTTCGAAATTCTACAACATACTTTGAATATAATTTGAATTAAACCTATTGATTAAAGTTTTCTTCAAAACCCATTTAAATCCTTACAAATCTTTGAAATCCCTTAAAATATTTGAAAATCTTATCTAATTGTTGATTCTCTTCAAAAGTTCAAAAATATTTCTATCAGGTGTTATTTGACGAGGCGTTTCGTAGGTTTCCCAACAAGTGTTTAAAAATTTGTATTCAGTAATTTTTTACTTTCGAAATTTTATGGATTAAAGTTTATTGCAAGGCTTAAGATTGAAGTAGAGGAAAATGAATCAGAATGAAGATCGATGCAATTAGCTCTAATTGGATTTGTAGTTAGTGTATTGTAAGACTGAATTAGAAAATTACATCGTGTTAGTCGCCAAGTTTGTGCCCGGGGAGCAACGATGTGTCGCTTGAATGTCAATAATCGACCATCAGTTATGCTTGGAATTATGCTGAATTCGTTATTATCGAGAGCTCCCTCGAGTTTATGTTGTGTACTGCAGTTGCTCGAGCACAGACGTGATTAACGTACGAAATACTCTCACGTGGAAGTCACGTACGCATCACATACTCTAAATCGAGTGGAAAGAGTTTTCGGTCATTACAATTAAAATTCCACTCGTGTTTTTCAATAAGCAACTTCTACACCGGACCCGACACGTTTTCGTTAATTGATGTCTTCAAACTCGACGGATGATATTTCATAGCGTGACAGTTGCTATTTTTTTATTTAGGTTTAGTTACGGTGCGAATGTAAAAAGTACATTTTTATTTATCTGAGGAATGATAGGAAGGTACCACAAATCGTGTATTCTAAACTTTGGCTGATTCTATACAAAAGACCGCAATTTTTGAATTATTGTTGAAAAATATTCAAACCCACTGTGAATTAGAAATATTGATGCATTCAAGTGGGATCAGACAATGAAGTTGAAGTTTTTTATTATGACGATTAATTCCTGACTTTTAAGCTTTAGAAAACTAAATTATATGATAACTAATCTCCAAAAGAAAAATCTATAACAAAAAGAGGTTGCAAGATGTGCGTCGCTGAATCGACTGCGGCTTCACAGGATTGAATTACATGAAAATCCATTAGGTGCGTATTTTTTCTTTTGATCCAATGGGCCCTAGTTTCCGAGATATGGAGGTTTGCGTATTGAGCGACGCACATCTCGTGACCTTTCCTTGTAAATTTGAAATTCGATCAACAGATCTACTAATATAGTACACTTCAGAGTAAAGAAATAGATGTAAGATTTTCAATTAACTCCAATGAGGGAACGTTAAGCGATTAGTTTAGGCTGATTTTTGAAATTCTAGACCTCTTTCTCCCTATTGTAACAACAAGTTAGATTTATGATTCCCCACCCCCCTTTTTAGCGTAAGATTCAAAGGAATGCAGTGTATTACAAAGAATAACATGATTTTTACGTTATTTAAAGAGATTTCCAAAGCCTTTTAGGGATTTCATAAAATTTCAAGAAATTTTTAAAGATTTCAAGGGCTTACAAAAGTTTTAGGATAGGATTTAAAACGATTTTTACAGATTTCAAGAGTTTGGGGAAATTAGCTTGTACAATTTGAGAAAGAATTTCGAAAAATATTTTTTAATTAGGCACAGGATTCCAAAAGATTTTGAAGGATTTCATGTAATAGCTAAATATTTTACCCAATTTCAGAGGGTATCAGGTGATTTTGATGTGATTGAGAAGATTTAAAGGAATTTAAAGAGATTTCAAAAGATTTATAAAGATTTTGAAGGGTTTAATCAGATTTTAGGAAATATGAAGGGGTTCCGACAAATTTAAAAAGGATTTGAAAGATTGCAAAAGAATCTTGTGATATTTTGATATATTTTACGGAAATTCAATGATTTTAACCGATTTTTAGGGATGATAATGAATTTTTGAAGATATATCAAGGGCTTTTAAGGCTTTCCACACTATTCTTGAAATATAAATTTGTCTTTCAAGGAAATCAAGGAAAAGTCAAAATTATGTAACATCAGCTAATGCTCTAGCAAATTTAAGCTGCAGGTCATCCATGAGTCTAAGCTTCTAGCAGATTCGTCATTTAGAATGTAAAAAGTTATTTTTTGAGTTTGATCGAACAGCGCTCCACATAAATCTCTCAGAAATATAAATATATTTGAAAATGTTGAGGTGAGAGCAATGCAACATCAGCTAAAGCTTCAGTGAATTCAGGCTGCAGGTCATCCATGAGTCTAAGCTTCTAGAAGATTCATTTTTTATCATGTAAAAAGTTATTTTTTGAGTTTTATCGAACAGCGCCTTAGATGAAGCTCTCAGAAATACGAATACATTTCGAAATCTTCAAGTCAAAATTATGCAACATAAGCTAATGCTCTAGTCAATTCTGGCTGCAGGTCATAAATATCATCAGGCTTCTAGCAGACTCATTATTTATGATGTGAAAAATTATTCATTGAGTTTGTCCGATCAGCGCTTGCGATGAAATTCTCTGAAATATAAATACATTTTAAAATTTTGTAGTGAAAATTATGCAAAATTAGCTAATGTTCTAGCGAATTTAGGCTGCAGGTCATCCATGAGATTAGGCTTCTATTAGATTCATTATTCACAATCTCAAGCATCATTTTTATGAGTTTCATAGAACAGCGCTTTAGATGAAGCTCTCAGAAATACGAATACATTTCAAAATTTTCAAGTCAAAATTATGCAACATAAGTTAATGCTCTAGCGAATTCAGGCTGCAGGTCATAAATATCATTAGGCTTCTAGCAGACTCATTATTTATGATGTCGAAAATTATTCGTTGAGATTTTCCGATCAGCGCTTGCGATGAAATTCTCAGAAATATAAATACATTTCAAAATTTTATAGTGAAAATTATGCAAAATTAGCTAGTGTTCTAGCGAATTCAGGCTACAGTTCATCCATGAGATTAGGCTTCTAGTAGATTCATTTTTCACGATGTTAATAATAATTTTCATGAGTTTGATCGAACAGCGCTTTAGATGAAGCTCTCAGAAATACAAATACATTTTAAAATGTATAAGTCAAAATTATGCAACATTAGCTAATGCTGTAGCGAATTCAGGCTGCGGATCAGCCATGTCATTAGGCTTCTAGCAGACTCATCATTTATGATATAAAAATTATTTTTCAGTTTGTCCGAACAGGGCTCACGATAAAATTCTTAGAAATATAAATACATTTCAAAATTTTCAGGTCAAAATTATGCAACATCAGCTAGTCTTATAGCGAACCCATGCTGCAGGTCATCCATGAGATTAGGCTTCTAGCAGAATCATTCTTTATGATTTTAAAAATTATTTTCTGATTTTCATTGAACAGCGCTTTAGACAAAGCTTTCAGATATACAAATCCATTCAAAAATTTTGTAGTCAAAAGTATGCATCATCAGCTAATGTTCTACCGAACTCAGGCTTCGGGTCATCCATGAGATTAGGCTTCTAGCAGATTCACTACTTATGACGTCAAAAATTATTTTTTCAGTTCGATCGAACAGTGCTTTAGGTAAAGCTCTCAGAAAAATACATTTGGAAATGTTGAAGTCAAAATTATGCAACATCAGCTAATGCTCTAGCGAATTCAGGCGACATATCATGAGATTAGGCTTCTAGCAGATTTATTATTTATCATGTGACAAATTATTTTATGAGTTTGGTAGAACAGTGCTTTAAATAAAGCTCTCAGAAATACAAATACATTTCTAAACGTCGAAGTCAAAATTATGCAACATCAGCTAATGCTCTAGCGAATTCAGGCTGCATGTCATGAGATTAGGTTTCTAGCAGATTTTTTATTTATCGTGCGAAAAATTATTTTTTCAGTTCGATCGAACAGTGCTTTAGGTAAAGCTCTCAGAAATATAAATACATTTGGAAATGTTGAAGTCAAAATTATGCAACATCAGCTAATGCTCTAGCGAATTCAGGCTGCATATCATGAGATTAGGCTTCTAGCAGATTTACTATTTATCATGTGACAAATTATTTTATGAGTTTGGTAGAACCGTGCTTTAAATAAAGCTCTCAGAAATATAAATACATTTCTAAACGCCAAAGTCAAAATTATGCAACATCAGCTAATGCTCTAGCGAATTCAGGCTGTATATCATGAGATCAGGCTTCTAGCAGATTTATTATTTATCATGTGAAAAACATTTTTTGAGTTTGCTCGAACAGTGCATTAGATAAAGCTCTCAGAAATATAAATACATTTGGAAACGTTGAAGTCAAAATTATGCAGCGTCAGCTGATGCTTGAGTGAATTCAGGCTGCAGATCATCCATGAGTCTGAGCTTCTAGCAGATTTGTTATTAGGGATGTCAAAATTTTGTTATAGAGTTTGATTGAACAGCGCCTTAGATGAAGTTCTCAGAAATACGAATATATTTCAAAAGGTTGAATTTAAAATTATGCAGCATTAGCCTTTGCTCTGTCAAATTCAGACTGCAGGTCATTCATGGGCCTAAGCTTCTAGCAAATTTGTTATTTAGGATGTTAAACATTATTTTTTGATTTTTATCGAACAGCGCTTCAAATAAAGCTCTTAGAAATATAAGCACATTTCAAAATGTTGAAGTCAAAATTAAGCAACATCAACTAATGCTCTAGCGAATTCAGGCTGCATGTCATCCATGTTATTAGGCTTCTAGCAGACTCATTATTTATGATGTCAAGTATTATTCGTTAAGTTTGTCTGATCAGGGCTTACGATGAAATTCTCAGAAATATAAATACATTCCAAAATGTTGAATTCAAAATTATGCAACATCAGCTAGTGTTTTAGCGAACACAGGCTGCAGGTCATCCATGAGATTAGACTTCTAGCAGATACATTCTTTACGATGTCTTAAATTATTTTTTGACTTTGAATAAACAGCGCTTCAGATAAAGCTTTCAGATATGCAAATACATTTCAAAATTTTGTAGTTGAAAGTATGCATCACCAGCTAATGCTCTGGCGAATTCAGACTGCATGTCATCCATGAGATTAGGCTTCTAGCGGATTCACTATTTATGACGTGAACAAATATTTTTTGAGTTTGATCAAACAGTGCTTTAGATAAAGCTCTCAGAAATACAAATACATTTCTAAACGTCAAAGGCAAAATTATGCAACATCAGCTAATGCTCTAGCAATTTCAGGCTGCATATCATGAGATTGGGCTTTTAGCATATTCATTATTTATTCTGTCAAAAATTATTTGTCGAGTTTGATCGAACAGCGCTTACCATAAAATTTTCAGAAATATAAATACATTTCGAAATGTTGATGTCAAAATTATGCAACATCAGCTAATGCTCTAGCGTATTCAGGCTGCAGGTCATCCATGAGATTGGGCTTCCAGCAGGTTCATTATTTATCATGTGGAAAATAATTTTTTGAGTTTGATCGAACAGTGCCTTAGATGCAGCTCTCAGAAATATAAATGCATTTCAAAATGTGTAAGTCAAAATTAGGCAACATCAGCTAATGCTCTAGCGAACTCAGGCTGCAGGTCATCCATGAGATTATGCTTCTAGCAGATTCCTTATTCACGATTTCAAAAATTATTTTTTAAGTTTGATCGAACAACGCATGGGACAAAGCTCTCAGAAATACAAATGCATTTGAAAATTTTGAAGTCAAAATTATGCAACATTAGCTCTAGCGAATTCAGGATGCAGGTCATCCATGAGATTAAGCTTCTAGTAGATTCGTTATTTAAGATGTAAAAACTAATTTTTGGAATTTGATCGAACAGCGCTTTAAACAGATCTCTCAGAATTATAAATATATTTTAAAATTTCAAAGTTAAAATTATGCAAAATTAGCTCTAGCTAATTCAGGCTGCAGGTCATCTGTGAGATTCAGCTTCTAATAGTTTTGTTATTTCGGATGTCATACATTATTTTTACAGTTTGATCAAACAGCGCTTCAAATAAATCTTACAGAATTATAAATATTTTTCATAATTTTAAAGTCAAAATTGTGCAACATTAGCTCTAGCGCATTCAGGCTGCAGGTCATCCATGAGTCTAAGTTTGTAGTAAATTTGTTATTTAGGACGTCAAAAATCCTTCTATGATTTTGTCTGAATAGAGCTTTAAATAAAGCTCTTAGAAATATAATACATTCTAAAATATTGAAGTCAAAATTTTGCAGCATCAGCTAATGCTCGAGCAAATTCAGGCTGCAGGTCATTCATGAGTCTAAGCTTCTAGCAGATTTGTTATTTAGGATATCAAAAATTATTTTTAGAGTCTGATCGAGCAATGTTGTGAATAAATCTCTCAGAGTAAGTAAAATTGAAGTTTTTGAGAACTAACTTACCAAAAGTTTCAGTTGTTCATTTAGATAATATCTTCAAAAGTATTTTATTTTATTTCTGCACACTCTTTTTTAGTGTAAGTAGAAGTTCACTCAAGCATGGCTCTAATCCATCACGAAAAATTGATTTTGTAAAGTTTACTCACAAGATTTTGGAAAATGTGATTGCTCAAAATATATTAATAATTAATCAAAAACGTTTTTTTAAGTATATTTTGACGTTTAGATAGCTCCTACTACTTAAAAGCATTCATTTCTTTGACCTTATTTCAATAATATGCAGTTTGTTCATAAATAGTTACGTATAAAAAACAACATTTTGCTTTTTGGGTTCTAAAAAATTGGAATCTACGTAGGTGGCTTTGTGAACTTCCTAATGATAATTTTTCAAATGTCTCATTAGCTCAGTAGTACGATCGGTATTTTTAATTTGCATAGTACTTTTTTTTCCTCTTTCCGCACATAATTTACATGCTTCTGCTTTATTTTTCTTCGGGTCCACACAAATATCAAAATATTTTTATAATTGTTGCTACGTTTGTCCCTCCCTT
This sequence comes from Andricus grossulariae, assembly GCA_011634705.1. Lineage (NCBI taxonomy): Eukaryota > Metazoa > Arthropoda > Insecta > Hymenoptera > Cynipidae > Andricus > Andricus grossulariae. The sequence continues at coordinate 10,834,150 of JAABKJ010007545.1, forward strand.
CACTGACACTTCTATCAGAAATTTGATGCATTCATGATGTATCAGATGATGCATCTGATTCTCTCCTTCGATTTGATTCTCTTTCACATCAGTTTCATTCTGTCATGCCCAATCTGTTAAAGTGAAAGTTTGCTTTGGCAAATCAAGATTTGAAAATCTTGTTTACAATACTTTCTCAATATCGAGCAATCAAACATCACTAATTAAGAATTTATCAACTTTCTTAATCCTTCGCTAGAAGAATAGAGGCACTCAAAAAATTTGAATGTAAAAGGACTTGTTGACCTATATTGATGGTTCAAGAAAGTCTGTTTTGTGTGAAGTCAGGACGACGCTTTTGGTGGTGCTGGTAGTTTGGAAGGAAGAAAACAGAGAGAAGGAACAGCTGTGTGATAAGAAAAACGCGGCTGGAATTTGCTGCTATAACTATAGAAGTATAGAATTCGACTTGCGGTGAAACGGTCATACATATATTACCCATACGAATGAAACACGATCGAACTGAATTCCCATTAGAAATTCATCTCGCCGCAAATCCCCATGGGTATCATGCTTGCACTTACTGTCTGCTTGCAAATCTCCCTCGATTCGCTGCACCTGCTGCTATCGAGCAAAAGACAACCGCCACCGACTATAAATATGTAACTTAGGGGTGACTAAGAAATCATATCTTTAAAAAAAATTTTATTTGATTCTATTTTAAAGATAGGCAGGCTCCATTTATTTAAAAATATGGCCTACGAGCCAGGATGTTCCCAGAATTGAAGATGCTACTCTGTCTGGCAACGGATTCAACAATTACGAGCATAAGAATCAAGCTTACTGTCACAAATGAAACCTTGAGGGTCCGTTTAGAACGACGCGACGCTTTCGAGCTGCTAACAAAGTTATGTCTTTGCGCAACGACCAATATTATTTGACATCAAAGGAAAATATTATGTATGAAACATTGTGAATAATAAACGCCGTTTTGCGGAAAACTACATAAAGTTCTTGCTATACACGTTTGAGATTGACATTTGTTTTTTACAGATTTGAGATGACATTTGTTTTACATGTGACGTATATGATACACCCTATGATCAATGAATCATAAGTCATAGCCCATCACCAAGAATCATGGCCCAGGACCCATAACTCATGGTCATGACTTATGACCCATCACCATGACAAACGTCTCATGTCTGACAAGTCATAGCCTATCACTAGGACCGAGGATCCAGGATCCATGATCATTATCATGACTTATAAGCCATCATTCATCACCATTACATATAACCCATGATCCATCACTATGACTTATGACCCATGGGACATTACCTATGACATATTACACATATTCATGATTTATGACCCATTGCTATGAAAGATGACCCGTGACCATTATGTATGACCCATTGTCATGACGTATTATGTATGACTTATGAACTATCATCATCACTTATGATCCATGATGCATGCCCTATAATCCGCGGCCCATGACTTACGACATACAATAACTTATGACCCATAACTCAGGAATTAGGAATATTGAAATAAATGAATAAATAAAATAATAAACAAATAAAAACAGGATAAATTGAAATTCTGAACATAAAAGTCACAGGGGAAAAATAATATTGAAAACTGATATTATTTCATAGGACAACCAAATTAGATAATATAAACATATCATTATAAATCATGACATATGACCCAGGAATTATGACTATTGACTCATGCGTCATGCGCCATGACCCATGACTAGGGTGGTCCAAAAATGCATTTATTTGCGTTTTTAAAAAAAAAATTGTTTTTAATACATTGAGTGCTACTTTGAACAGCTGATTAGATATTTACATAAAGCGTTTAAATAATGTATTATTGTTTTTAGAAATTTTCTCTTAGAACAGAGATAGAAAGTCGCGATTTTTCCAACAAATTTGTACTTTTCAGCCAATTTTGAACACGCGTGATGCAAAATGTAATTATTGTTAACAAACATAATTGCTCAAGCAATTCATTATTATTGTTAATGATATTCTCTTAGAATAATGCTAGAAAATTATAGTTTTTTCAAAAACTTTTCACTCCCAGTCCAATTTGCAATTATAGTGAGGCAAAGAATTAACTGAAGTTAGGAAAATTAATTGTTGAAACAATTTACTACAATTATTAATAATATTCTCTTTGCATAATTCTAGAAAATTGCCGTTTTTTTCTGAAATTTCCAACTACTGAACGATATTTCAGTTGGAGTGACACAATGATTAATTAAATTTTACAAAAATAATTTTTTTAACAAATTATTATTGTTTATAACTATCTGCTTCCATAGTAGTGCTAGACAGTCGAGGTTTTTTCCGAAATTTTTAACTTTTGATCCAGTTTTCATATAGAGAGGTTCATGCAAGTTAACAAAAAATTTGTTTGAACAATTTATCATTGTTTAAAATAATTTTCTTTTGGATAGATGCTAGAAAGATGCAGTTTTTTGCTTTGCCTTTCTAGTTTTGAAGAAATAATGAATTAACATTGGAGAGAATCATATTTCAAATAACCTCTTTTTCGTGAAAAAAGAGCAAAAGTTATTAACTTAAAACATTACAATACTATTAAAAAAATGATTCTAATGATTCTATTATTTCACTGAGTGAAAAGTGGACGAAAGGTAACAAATTGCAGAAAAAAATAGCAACCATCTGGCATTAATATAGATGAAGATAGTTATAAGCGATAAAAATTTGTTTAAACAATGATTTTTTGTTGAATTTAATTAATTATTCAGTCACTCCAAGTGAAAAATACACAGATAGTTTGAAAAATTTAGAAAAAATCGCAATTTTGTAGCATTAAACAAAGAGAATATGATTAAATATAGTAATAAATTGTTTAAACAATCATTTTTGTAAAATTGAATTGATTATTACTCCACTCTAATTGAAAAGTAGAGAAATTGTTGAAATTTTCAGAAAAAAACCGCAACTTTCTAGCATTATACAAATCGCATATTATAACGATAGCAATAAATTGTTTAAAAAATTACTTTTGTTAACTTTAATTATTTATTTAACTTCACTCTAATTGAAAAGTGGACCATAAGTGGCAAATTTTCGAAAAAACTGCAAACTTCTAGTATTATTCTATGAGAATATTTTTAACAATAATACTAAATTGTTTAAACAATTACACTTGTTGACATTAACCAACTATTACTTCACTCTCATTGAAAATTGGACAAGAAGTGAATAAAATTCGAAATAACCGCGACTTTTTATCTCTATTCTAAGAGAAAATTGCTTAAAAAAATAATAAATTGTTTAAACAATGAAGTATGATATCTAATTAGCAGTATAAAGTAGTATTTCATGTATTAGAAACAATTTATATTAAAAAAATGAAAAAAAAGAGATCATTAGCTCCAAAAACTCGCAACACCTATTTTGTCACTTACGGGGTTTTTCCACCCAATTATTTTTTTCTCTCTCAAAAAAAAAAATAGATTTCTTTTCGTGTGTATTCGAACAAATTTCAAGGCGATATGCATGAAAATTGAAAAAAAAATTTTGACCACCCCACCCATGATACATGACCTGTCTTATCCCATGCCTTAAGGCCACGTGTCGAGTGGGTCACGTGACCGGCTTCCTACCTTACCGACACTTTTTTTTATTTGTAAACTCATTTTCACATGAATAGCCACATCAAGTTGAAAATTTGGGATGATAAATAAGAAGCACGAAAAAACACAGCTCTGGTCCTAAATTTTTATAATTATCAAAAAAGCAAAAAAAAAAAAATTATTTACAAAAAAAACTTTTTTCATAATTATAACAATTTAGGACCAGAGCCGCGTTTCTTAGTGCTTCTTATTTATTATCTCAGATTTTCAACTCGATGTGGCTATTCGTGTGAAAATGAGTTTACAAATAAAAAAAGTGTCGGCAAGGTAGGAAGCCGGTCACGTGACCCACTCGTGGCATGACCTTAAGCCATTCCTCTCTTTTTCGTTTTTGTTGCTTAAATGTCAACAGAATTTATTATTTGATCAAAAATTCACCTTGATATTGGGACTTTATCTTTATTTTCAACAGCCCTCCCGGATTTAATAGTTCACTTTTCAATAAAATGACTGACTTTCTAACCAAAGAGTTGAATTTGACCATTTTTTTTTACCAAATGATCAAATTTTTTAACTGAAAAAGGTTCGACTTAAACTAAAAATAGTGGCATTTTCAACTAAATAACTGAATTTTCAAGACAAAAACACGAATTTTTTTTGAGAAAGTTGAATTATCAATCTGGAAAGATATATTTTTAACCAAAAATATCATTTTTAACCAAAAATATCATTTTTAACCAAGAAAGACGATTATTTTATGAACTGTAACGTTTTTTACTGAACATTTTTAAAATTTCTGGCTGTTTTCCGGTTTTTTCTCTTAAATGCGAAATCAACTGATAGAAACCAATAAAAAAATCCAACAGTTTTTCGTTTAAAGTTAGTTATTTTTCATTGAAAAGTATACTATTATATTGATGGTTCAGAATTTTTCTCATTTGGATAAAAAATCTACTAGTTGGTTGAAGATTTACCTATTTTGATGAAAATTATTATTTTTTTGGGTTTAAAATTAATTTTTCAACCGAAAATTCAACTATTCTACTTTTGGTTGAGAATTGAACTATTTGGTTAAAAATTCGTTCATTTTTGGTTCAAAATTAATTTTTTTGAATGAAAATTCAACCAATCTATTATTTGTTGAAAATGACTAATTTCTAGTTGAAAAATCAACAGTTTGTCCGAAAATTTCTGTATTTTGTTGTAAAATCATCTTTTTGGTAGAAAATTAATTCTGTTGATTGAAAATTCCACTACTAGGTTAAAAGTTGAACGAATTTGTTGAAAACACGATTTTTTTCCGAAAATTAATTTTTCTTACTGCGAATTTAATTATTCTATTTTTTGTTGAATTTGATCTTTTTAGTTTAGAATACAAGTGTTTGGTTCATTATTAAAAATTCAAATATGTTTAGTTTGAAATATCCACTATTATATTTTTTGTTGAAAATTCACATTTCGGGTTAAATTTTTTCTGTTTTTAATTTAAAAATAAACTCTTTTCTTGATTCGAATATCAACTATCCTATATTTTTATTTTAGAATTGACCTTTTTAATAAAAATTCGACTGCTTGGTTGAAAGAAGAAATCCTTTATTAAAAATTAATTTTGTTGTTGTTAGAGGTGAATAGATTAAATCGAAAATTCAACAATTTCTTTGTAAAATTTAGTTACACTTAACTCCCGATATAAGACCCCTCGGTTTAAGATATTCCTACAACTGATCGCCTCATAATTCTCGTGATGAAAAGAGCCACGGGACCGAAAGAGAGGGTGTGCTTAGTCAAGCGTGACAAACAGCTCGAGGGCTGCACTCTCAGCGCGTTTGTTGCATCAAGTTGCGTCATGCATCCAAATACAAAAGGAATTATTCGTTCTTTCCTGCCCATTCACGTTTGGGTTCTCCCAATTTAGGACCAAGGTCAAAGCAAGCCATGTCCGAATTTGGTCTTATATCGGGATTTGAGTGTATTTTAAGAAAAATTCAACTGTTCTATTGAAAGTTTAACTATTTGGTTAAAAACTCAACTCGTTTGTTGCAAAATTGTCTCTTTCGCTTCAAAGTTCAACAATTAAGTGCAATTGTTTGGTTGATAAGTAATTTTGCTGTTGTTGAAAATTAAACTATTTGATTGAAATTTCATTTTGTGTTCCAAAAATTCCACCACGCTAATAAAAATTTCACTACTTTATAGAATATTCAGTTATTTTATCAAAAATGTAACTATTTTGCAAAAAAACTGATCTTTTTCGTTTGAAAATTTTACTGATTTGCTGAAAATTCGTCTTTTTGGATTGAAAATACCTTCATTTGTAAAAAAATTTCAGGGTTAAAAATTCAAGTATCTTCAACAAATTCATCTATTTTCGTGAACAATCGCCCTACTTTCCCTATTTTGAGACCTAGAATTTGTTGTGCTTAGTCACCTAGGTTGCAGGGGGGGGAGCTTCATGTGATGATCTGTGACGCTGAAGGAAGGGGGTGAAAAACGTCTTTAAAATATCGTGACGTAGTTTTCGAACGGCTCCTTTGGGGCTGAGGCAAAGTGGAATAGGCCTGGGGTAAAGTGGTACAATGTTGGGGCAAAAAGCTACAATAAGGGTACTGTTAGATAGTAAGGGATGGTTGATGGTTGATGGCTGAAGCATAACCTGGGGTAACAATGTAGCACATGTGGAAATTTAGCACTTGGGGTAATGTGGTACATAGGGTAATGTGGTACATGGGGTAATTTGGCTCCAGGGGTAATGTGGCACATGGGGTAATATGGTACATGGGGTAATTTGGAATCAGGGGTAATGTGGCAAATGGGGTAATATGGACCTCGGGGTAATGTGGGCCCCGGACCCTCAATTCTTGAAACGGTGATAGCGGAGAGATCTTTTTACAACATAGAGAGATATATAATAACAAGCTTGATCATGATCAGGAGCTCCGTCTTCCCGTGGGTCTTTCACTAATTACAATGTGTATTCACATCAGACACGTATCAGAGTGATACATCAGGATGTGTCAAACTTGTGGAAATGACACGTACCACGTGTAGTTTGGTAATATGCATGTCATAATGGAACGGAGACAAGATGAGAAAAGACCCTTGAGATTTGGTTGGGCGTTCAACCGCGTTCAGAACGATTCTCGAAACGGAGATCAGAGTGTACAGAGCCGCGGGGAACAGTATACCGAGCTGCTGAGTTCAATGGCATTAATTAGGTGGAATACGCAAATAGACGAGGGACTGTTATTCGATCGATCCCTCGAAATGCCTCTGCCTATATATGCATACGAGTATATGTACCAGTACTTTACTATGTGCATGCGGACGATCATTTTAAGTGGGGCATGACAATCATTCGCGATCGTAAAAGGCACACAGATTAGTGATCACTCTGAACAAGGAATCTCCATCAGCCTTTTCACCACGTTAACTACTCAACCAGGGTGGCGACTTGACTGGGAAACAGGATAATGACCGGGAATTCAATTTGACCCTCACAACCTATACTTCCGAAATTTTCCGCTCAGCGTACCCTGGATTTTTTGCAAATTAACGTATCGGGAAGCATTTTTTTCAAACTGTTGTAACAGTCTCAAAAAAATAAATGTTGTGAAATTAATAAGATGAATTCAACACTTACAATTAATATTTTCACAAAACTGAAACAGCGAGGCGAAAATAATACACCTTTCGTATAATACACCTAGCGTAGGCTAAGAGGGTATAAAACACCCGGAAATGACCAGGAATTTCATTTAACCCTCACAGCCTATACTTCCGAAATTTTCCGCTCAGCTCACCCTTGAAGTTTTGCAAATTAACGTATCGGGAAGCATTTGTTTTTAAAATTTAGGTTAAAGTCTCACAGAAATGAATGTTGTAAAATTAATAAGATGAATTGAACACTTAGAATTAATTTTTTCACAAAACTGAGACAGCGAGGCAAAATGATACACCCTCGGTATAATACACCTAGTTTAGGCTGAGAGGGTTAAAAAACCGGAAAGTGATCGGGAATTTATTTTAACCCTCAGACCCTATACTTCCGAAATTTTCCGTTTAGTATACCCTAGGTTTTTTTTTGTAAATTAACGTATCGAGAAGCATTTGTTTTTAAACTGTAGGATGAAGTCTCACAAAAATTAGTGTTGTAGAAATAATAACATAAATTCAACACTTACAATTCATATTTTAACAAAACTGAAACACTGAGCCAAAAATAATACACCCTGGGTATAATGCACCTAGTGTAGGCTGAGAGGGTAAAAAAACCGGGAAATGACCGGGAATTCAATTTAACCCTCACAACCTATACTTCTGAAATTTTCAGCTTAGTCTACCTTGGGGGGTTTCTTGTAAATTAACGTATCGAGAAGCATTTTTTTAAACTGTAGGTTAAAGTCTCACGAAAATTAGTGTTGTAAAATTAATAAGATGAATTAAACACTTGCAAATTATATTTTCACAAAAGTGAAACAGCGAGCCGAAAATAATACACCCTGGGTATAATACACCCAGTGTAGGCTGAGAGAATTAAAAAATCAGGAAATGACCGGGAATTTTATTTAACCCTCAGACCCTATACTTCCCAAATTTTCCGCTCAGCCTAACCTGAGTCTTTTGCAAATTAACGTATAACGAAACATTGTTTTATAAACTGTAGGTTGAAATTTCTCAAAAATTAATGTTGTAAAATTGATAAGATGAATTCAACACTTACAATTAATATTTTCACAAAACTGAAACAGCCAGGAAGAAATAATATACCGTCGGTATAATACAACCAGTGTAGGCTGATAGGGTTGAAAACCGGGAAATGACCGGGAATTTTATTTAACCCTCACATCCTATACTTCCCAAATTTTTGGCTTTGCCTACCCTGGGTAATTTGCAAATGAAAGTATCGGGAAACATTGTTTTTTGAACTGTAGGTTAAAATATCTCAAAAATGAATGTCGTAAAATTAATAAGATGAATTCAACACTTACAATTAATATTTTCTCAAAACTGAAACAGCGAGGCGAAAATAGTAAATCGTCGGCATGATACACTTAGTGTAGGCTGTGAGGGTTAAAAACCGGGAATTTAATTTAACCCTCAAAGTTTATACTTCCAAAATTTTCCGCTTAGCCTATCCTGGGGGTTTTGCAAATCAACGTATCGGGAAGCATTTTTTTCAAACCCTAGGTGACAGTCTCACTAACGTAAATGTTGTAAAATTGATAAGGTGAATTCAACACTTACAATCAGTATTTTCACAAAACTGAAACAGCGAGGCAAAAATGATACACCCTGGGTATAGTACACCCAGTGTAGGCTTAGAGGGTTAAAAACCCGGAAAATGACCAGGAATTCAATTTAACCCTTATAGCCTATACTTCTGAAATTTTCCGTTCAGCCTACCCTGGGCCTTTTGCAAATTGAAGTATCGGAAACATTGTTTTTTAAACTGTAGGTTACAGTCTCACACAATTGAATGTTGTAAAATTAATAAGATGAATTCAACACTTACAATTAATATTTTCACAAAACTGAAACAGCGAGGCGAAAATAATACATCATCGGTATAATACACCCAGTGTAGGCTGTGAGGGTTAAAAAACCGGGAATTTTATTTAACCCTCACAGCCTATTCTTCCGAAATTATCCGCTTAGCCTGACCTGGGTATCTTGCAAATTAACGTATCGAGAAACATTGTTTTTTATAGTGTAGGTTAAAATCTTTCAAAAAAGAATGTTGTAAAATTAATATGATAAATTCAACACTTACAATTCATATCTTCACAAAACTGAAACAGCGAGCCAAAAATAATACACCCTGTGTATAATGCACCTAGTGTATGCTGAGAGGGTTGAAAAACAGGGAAATGACTGGGAAATGACTAGGAATTCAATTTAACCCTCACAACCTATGTTTTTGAAATTTACCGCTTGAGAAGCATTTTTTTAAAATTGTAGGTTGAAGTCTCACAAAAATTAGTGTTGTGAAATGAATAAGATGAATTTAACACTTGCAAATTCTATTTTCACAAAAGTGAAACAGCGAGCCGAAAATAATACACCCTGGGTATAATACACCCAGTGTAAGCTGAGAGAGTTAAATAACACAGGAAATGTCCAGGAATTTTATTTAACCCTCAGACCCTATACTTCACAAATTTTCCGCTTCGCCTACCCTGGGGTTTTTTTTGCAAATTAACGTATCTGGAAGCATTTTTTCAAACTGTAGGTTATAGTCTCAGAAAAATGAATGTTGTAAAATTGATAAGGTGAATTCAATACATACAATTCATATTTTCACCAAACTGAAACAGCGAGCCAAAAATGATACGCCCTGGGTATAATACACCCAATGTAGGTTGAGAGGGTAAAAAAACCGGGAAATGACCGGGAATTTAATTTAACCCTCACGACCTATACTTCTGAAATCTTTCGCTCAGCTTACCCTGGAGTTTTGTTTTTTGCAAATCAACGTATCGGGAAGAATTTTTTTAAACTGTAGGTTAAAGTGTCAGAAAAATGAATGTTGTAAAATTGATAAGGTGAATGCAACATATACAATTCATATTTTCACAAAACTGAAACAGCGAGCCAAAAATGATACACCCTGGGTATAATACACCCAATGTAGGTTGAGAGGGTAAAAAACCGGGGAATGGCCGAAAATTTAATTTAACCCTCACTACCTATACTTCTGAAATCTTTCGTTCAGCTTACCCTGGAGTTTTGTTTTTTGCAAATTAACGTATCGGGAAGAATTTTTTCAAACTTTAGGTTACTGTCTCACAAATATGAATGGTGTACAATTAATAAGATGAATTCAACACTTGCCAATAATATTTACACAAAAGTGAAACAACGAGGAGAAATTAATAAGCACTGGGTATAATACACCCAGTGTAGGATGAGAGGGTTAAAAACCGAGAAATGACAGGAAATTCTATTTAACCCTCACAGCCTATACTTGTGAAGTTTTCCGCTCAGCGTACCGCGGGGTTTTTTTGCGAATTAACGTATCGGGAAGAATTTTATCAAACTTTAGGTTACAGTCTCACAAACATGAATGTTGTAAAATTAATGAGATGAATTCAACACTTGCAAATAATATTTTCACAAAAGTGAAACAGCGAGCCAAAAATAATATACCCTGGGTGTAATACAACCAGCATAGGTTGAGAGCGTTCAAAAACGGGAATTTACTCATGATCGCAAAAAATCCTAGTTTTCATTATTTTAATAATTTTGGTCAATTTCGAAAAGTGATTTCTACTTTATTTACAGTTGCAGGGCATATTATAAGAATTAACAATTAACATTATAAGAAAAACGTTTTGCAATTTTGGGGATTTTTGACATGGAAAAGGAATTTGTTAAAAGAATTATAATTCGGATTCAGAATAATTATAACAAAACATTTTCTTACTTTGTTTATTGCGAATTCATCTATCTTTAGTTAAAAATTTAACTACTTGGCCAATGTTTAACACTTTTGTTAAAAATTAATTTTTCTGGTTGAAGATCCATCCTTTCAATTAAAAATTCATCTCTGGTTGAAAATGTAACTATTTTGCTAAAAATCCGATTTTTTTTTTGGTTAAAAATTAGATTTTTTAAAGAAAAATTAACCATTCTATTTTTGGTTGAAAATGTGTCTTTTTTGGATAAAAACTCAACTATTTGGTTCAAAATTGATATTTCTTATTTAGAAATCAAACTAGATGTTTGAAAAATTTATGCAGTTCGTGAGAAATTCCCCTTTCTTTGTAGAAAATTAATTATTATGGTTGAAAATTCACCTTTTTGATTTAAAATTCAACTATTCCAGTTAAAGACTTATAATTTAAGTTGAAAATTCAAGTTTGGTTGAAAATTGATTCCTTCAACTAAAGTCCATTTGACCTTCAAATGCCCTTGACCCAGATGTGCTGGGGTCAAACGGACCACGGATTCATGCTCAGCGGGTCATAATACATGGGAATATATGTATCGCATCTGTAGAACAGAAAATTGTTTTTTTTTTTGTGTGCCGATGTTGTTTATTGCTGCGGAGCTTTTCGTTGATATTTACAAAATCCTTTTCATCGATAAAAAATTCGATATATTTTCTTTTATCTGCAACTTTTTGTAGGGAGCCCGGGTATTAAACTATAGCTTTTAGGCCCCCTTAGAATTAAAAAAAAATCTCGGCCTTAATAGGTATATAGTTCCATATATACGTGCTATTTTTGATAGTATTTTCTTAAGGAGAACTTTCAGGTACTTAAGTCAGTAATCATGTACATGTGGGTAGGATAAGAGGTTTTAACCCTCGAGTATTAATTGTTTCCAGAATATTTTACCAATAGGCAAATCCTTTGAGAGCTTAAAACTTGTATGTAAATCGAAGAATCTGTATATGACAGATTTGTATAATGGAAATTGATGTAAGGCGAGGTAAAGATATAAATGGAGGATTCAAAGGATGAGGATGGAACGTTCGATAACAAAACGTCTTTCTACGTTTTCCCAAAGACGCGCGAAAGTGACCTGTCAAGAAGGTTGTCGCATCTGAATTCGCAGGGGTTGTTTGCAATGTTACCTAACGCCTTCTCCTCGTTCTCGCATAGCTAAACTGTGCGACTAAAAAAAGAAAGAAAAAGGGAAAAACGAGATACCAGGATTTCTCTTCAAACTTGTCGCCTAGGATTTGAGTTCAAGTTCGACCCTCCGAAACTCATTCAAAACTCCCTAGGGTGTAATTTACATTTGAATTTCGAAGGCGGTGCATGGCTAATCGTCAAATGACGTTTCTAGGGGATATCCCTGGCGCGCGATTTTCAGGCACGTGGACTATAATGATTACCAACCTATCGCGGAAATTTAACGCGCATCTACCCTGCTTGCGGAAATTTTTAATGTGCCGCAGAAATATATCGCCCTGGGGAGTTTCTTCTCGTGAAACTGAAATTGTATGAAAATTAATTCCATCCGAATAGAAAACATTGAAGGAAGATTATAATAAATCCGATAAACAGTACAATGCTTGCTGAATTATGAACAAAGATGGAAGAAGAAGGGAGGAAGAAAATAGATAACTTGCATAGATATAAAAATATAACTTAGGAAACCACATTGCTCTTACATATAAACCTAACACTAAAACAATACTGTCGTCATAGTTGGTGAATTCACATGCACGCTGGCAGGAGACATTTGAAGGCTTCTTATATACTAACTAGTCAAACTGTCGGATCTTGTGAGAGACCGTATTAAAAAAAAACCATATTCAAAAAGAATAATATACTGTGCTATAAGAGCAGGATGTAAGTAGTTCCATACCAGTGTACATCGAAGGGGATTTACAGGCAAGTTAAAGGGTAGCCAAAGATGAGCGGCAAACGAGCCGAAGATGAGCCGATGTCAAGACAATCCTCGAAATAATGAAAATAGTCCGCGAATTATTCCATGACTCGAAATATTTTTTTACTACTTCGAGAGTCATGGGATGATTTGCGTGCTCGTTTTATTATTTCGATGATTGTCTTGAACATTGTGATAAACATTATACAAAATGTGCAAAAATGTGAGGCCTATCGCGAAGCCTTAGAGAGTTGAGTGAAGTTTTGCATACTAAAACTGTATACTGTAGATTTCACAAGAGTTACAACTGCGTACTTTCTACGGGTCCAGATAATGCCAAACACCGGCAAGTTAAATTGCGGCAATTCACACTGCGGCAAATCTCATTTCGAAAAAATATGAGGTCCACAAAACATGGTAAAAAATGCAGCAAGTCACATTTGCGGCAGGTTAAATTGAGGTAAATTACATGTGGCCTCTCTCATTCGGAAAAACTGTGTAGACCACGTTTCTGAACAATCACAGCGGTGTCTGCACACCCTCTTATCCCCCATGGGTCGTTGGAAAAGGGCAAGGGTGTAAAATACATTATTTTTGTGACAGGGGGTTCTACTCGCACTTTTGCCAATTTTGTTTGAATTTCAAATTTTTCCGAATGAGAGAAACCATAATTTGACTTGCCGCGAATATGACTAGCCGCAAATGTGACTCGCTGCATATGTAACTGGCCGCATTTTTGCAAATTTTGCGTGGACTTTATATTTTTTGAAATGAGAGTTGCCGCATTGTGACTTGCTACAATGTGACTTGCCGCAATGTCACATTTCCGGGGGTTGACATGACTCAAACTCCTTTCTGCACCTATTTCAAAATATGATTTTCGTAACAAGTGCAGGAAATGTTATATTTGAAAAACAATAAGGACAAACTTTCTGCAAATTTGGGAAATTTTTTAATACTCTAAAATGTTAAACATTTTTGAAATTTTTAAAATGTCAAAAATCCAATAATTTCCGGAAATGTCTGGTAAATTTCTAGATTTCTCAAAATTTAGGGCAATTACAAATTTTTGATGATTTATCGATCATTTATGATCATTTATCAGCAATTTATAAGAAATAATAAGTCAGTAAAGTGTCAAATCAAAAAGCTAGTATTGCGGTTATGTTTCGCGGAAAAGAGAAATATAAACCATTTTACGAAGTGCAATTAAAAAAAAAAATAATAATAACAAGGCTGTCCCAAATGATTTTTTTTTCTTCAATCAATCTGGGTTGTTTTATAAAAATCAATGTGATGTGTTAAAATCTTTCACAAGGGCTCAAAGAAAAGCTTAAACAATTTACTTGAACAGAAATGTGCCAAAACCTGAAGGAAATCAGCCTGTAGGGCTTGGGAACTGTTTTTTAGTCGTACCGTAGCCCCTTCTTTTTACTTCGAGGCGAAAGCACGGGCTACAGCGCGTGACTAAAAAAACGGTTCCCGAAGACTTCATTCTAACTTCCTTCAGTTTTCGTTAGGAAAGGTTTTAAGACAAATTTTCCAGTTTTTATATGTATGGGACGATGTGGAAGATTTAAGTAAGTCACAATGATGTTTTATAGGCTTCCAAAAAGTGCCAAAAAAGCATTTTTTACCATTTCACCCTGTTTTTAGAAGAAAACTAGACATGCTAGAGTATTTTTCACAACGGATGCTTTATCTATTTGAAAAATCCTATAATAATTACCCAGAGTGACTTGAGGGAAAGAAAAAAATAGAGTTGTTTTAATTTTATTTAACTTCAATACTATTGACGAAGATACTGAACCTTACTTGAGATACAAAAAATCGGTCGGTATAAAATGTTTGAGTCGGATGCAAAATGGAGATATAAAATTATTTCGCGATAGTGAAAATAATGTTATATCTACTTTTTGCATACGGAATGGCAATTGGTTATTTCAAAATTGTTACTATATATTTTTTTTACTTTCGCGATGGAAAAAAGCTGAAATTCGATTTCAATCCTAATGACCAAGGGCTTATATTTGGTTTTAAAATATTCTTCTCAAATCTGTTTAAGTGGATATTATTCAAGTTAGAATTATTCAAGAAAGCATATTTTACACATATAATAACTCTATAACTTCTTAATATTTAAAAAAAATTAACCACCACATGTCCTTTTGATCATCAGGATTGAATAAGAATCACAACTTTCACCTACGATGAAATCTAAAACACGAGAATCTAAATAACTTTTGTTAAATAAAAATGTTAACTGAAAGAACTTTTTTCTAAGTCAAGTCTAGATTTCTCCAATCGTTATAAATATTTGATGAATGATTAGATTGGCTGTACTACAATAATGTCTCTCTCTTTTCTCTGGGCTGTAATGATGACGCACCGGGCACTGGCGCATGGTCAGCCAAGTAGTGCAAGTCGACATATGGGAAGACGTTACCTGCCATGATTTCCTACCATATCCCTCAGCAGACAAACTGGTCAACCGTTAAAGCGAATAATAATTATATGCGAATAATAATTATATGCGAATAATAATTATATACGAATAAGTGTTTTTATTGTGTTTTTACTGTCTTATATATGTATAAAGATATGGAAATAGTTGATTATATTAGAAAATGATCAATTCAATCAAGAAGGTTCGTATAAATGGTTTATTGAGATCGTAATTAAACTTAAAATATTCAAGGAAAAGTTTTTCATTCGAAATGACCGCTTTCTATAGAAACTCTTAATTAAAAATGGGCTATATTGTGTGTATAAAAAAATTGTACTTGAAAGAATTTAAAGTGGGATTTATATTTATATTTAATCTCAGAACGCTCTATTTAATTATTCATGATGAATTTTAGTGGTGCTCTTGTTATGCAAAATATATTGTTTCTTATCTTGGAATTTTTCACTCACACAGTGAAAATCGAAATACATCTTCAAGAATTTACACTTTCTAATAAGCGAAAAGGAAATTATTCCGTGAGGAAATGAAAGAACACTTAAATCAATCGTATTTTAAAGGGGGATGAGCGCTTGAAGAAAGGTCGTTTCAGTTGTCTGCTTTCCCTTTTAATTGTGATTCGTTCGCCTTAGTAATCTGGTTAATGAGATGGCGCCCTCGTTGCCTCCTATATCTTGGTTATCTTCGCTTGTGTTTGCTTAGGGAGCATCGATTAGCTTCGCAAATGTTCCTCATGGTCATTTCCTTCGACAATTTCCGCAGTAATTGCTCTTTCGATTTATAGATCACTATCTTTGAAACGCGCCTCATTGTCAGCATCTTCGATTGCCTGGATTGTTTTAATGTAGCAGAAACTATTTCAGATTATAATAATTCATTGATTTACACCAGGTTAAAAATAGTTTTCAAGAGTTTAGTTTTTTTTTTCAAATTCTCAAAAAATATTGATTTTGAAAAAAAGTTGCTCACAAGATGTGTAGATCTAGTCGAAGCTCATATTTTTTAAATACTTTTTTTCTAAAATTAATACTTTTCGAGAAAAATGAGAAAAATTAATTTTCAGATTTTTTTTACCACCACGCGTGGACCACATTAGGACGCGTGTTTTTTTTTTACTTTTTGAAGAGGGGGTCGGCGTGAGTGGATGCGAACCACACCCTCTCCACCCACTCACGCCGACTCATTTTGCAACGCCCCCTTTTCGAAGAAAAAATTTGAAAATTAATTTTTGTCATTTTTCTCCAAAAATATTAATTTTTGAAAAAAGTATAAACTTAAAAAATATGTGTTTCGACGAGATCTAAGACTTGTTGAGCAGCATTTTTTCCAAAATCAATATTTTTTTAGATTTGGGAAAAACTAATTTTTAAAAATTTCAAAATAAAAATCACTTAATTTATATTGATCTGCGCGAAAAATCCTTTTAGTGCGTTCCACTAGGGTCTGAAAGGAACCCCTCGGCCAAGTATCAAGACAATATTCTTGGGTGACTTTTTCGGAAGTATATCGAAAAATATTATATAGCTACGTATGGTGTATCACATTTTGTTATCCAGTTTATATTTTTTTACTCATTCTAATTTTTGCAAGTAATGTTACATGACATTGTAAAGTTGTTTCGATAGAAAATGAATAAATTTTCGGCTGAGGAAGGTATGCAGAGGCATTAAAGCTATACATGTAGAAGTTTCGCGACTATGAACGCTTTAACGGGAAAAAACTATGAGCAGCAAAAAGAGAATAGAATGCTGGGGAAGGTGATCTATAGTTAGCTGCAGTTTAGCGATACGTAGCCGTGAACTGGGCGATTTTATAATAATTTTGGGAGAAGGCTGTTTCATCCAGCGATTTACGGCCGCGTCCGAAAACTGCGACGTTCGATAAACTGCCGCGGGCTCTTTTTGCTGGCGATATTTTATTTGCGTTCTCAAATGTATTTATATGCCGCGTTGCAACTCGGTCGATATACGTGCAGGTGAAAAAAGCCTCGGAAAACGTACATGATCCTATCGCTCTTTTATTTAGTTATTATCAATGCATTTGTTTAGTAGACTAAAAATCTAAAAGTTAAAAGATCCAAAAACCATGAGAACATGCGTTTTAGAGGTGAGAGAATAAAAAAAGCCGTTCTCCTCAAAAACAACTTACGTCGGCTTAAGTTGTTCTTGCAGAGAACGGCTCAAATGTACAGTGTCTAGAATGATATATAATAAGACATGAAAATTTCAAAACCTCATTCAGAAATAGTTTTTCATAAGCAATTAAAATTCTATTCAGTCTGGCTAACTAAGGGCAGACTAGCCGCTAATTAGCCCATCTATAGTTGAAGGCTCGCGGAGCGTAAGGGCGTCAGTGCCAAATTTCGGAAAAGCGTTTTATTGGCTTTGTACAATAGAAGTAATTTTACTTTATATAATTTAAATTTTATCCAGCATGCACATGTTATGTAGGATCAACTAGACTACGTATATACCATATTTTTTACGCTCGATATTATATTCCTTCATTCTTTCCGTCATAGTATATTTGACAATAAACTTTGTTTATATTAGCCCCACTTTAGGGCGAAGTGTGAGGTGTGAGACCGCTGAATGAGTCAGTCTGGAAAGAACTTTCGACGATATAAGATTGTATTCTTGTCCTTCCAATTTAATAAATGTTATATTCATTTTTAATCCAGATCAATTATACGAAATCCTTTTCCCTAGTGATAAAAAATTAGGGAAAGCACATACATTAAAGTGCACAAATTTTCATGGTCCTTCGACTCGGATTAAATTAACTTTTTCTCAAACTTTTAAAAAATCGTGCAAAAAAGCTGCAGTCTTCATGATTCTCTGTCCTTTTGTATACACGTATACGTATAAACGATGCAAGTGTTGTATATATAAACTAAAGTGGCAGTGAACAGTGACAATCACTGACGAAAGTGAACGTTTGACGTGAAGTCATTTATTGTACTATTCATTGTACTATACGAACGAAGAAAAGTCACTATAATCAGTGATATTCACATGAAGCTTTCGTCAAGGAAAGGCACCAAGTCCTTTGTTAAATTCTTCAATACGCTTCGACATCTCACGAGACCATGCGTTCAAACATCTCGTGAGAGATCGATAAGGCACCAAGTTCTTTCTCAAATTCATCACTACGATACAACATCTCACGAGACAATGCATTCAAACATCTCGTGAGAGATCAATGCAAGACTATGCGATGTATCATCTTGCAATAAGGAGAGCAGGTTAATGCGACTAAAACGTCCTGCAACTAGGCGCAACAAGGTTATGCGATCAAACTCCTTGCACCAATTCGCTTAGAGACGATACGAATAGACGTCTCACCTTCGAAACATCATTCTTTTACTGGTCAGGATTAGCTACATCGAGGTATGTCAAGTCATTGAATCACAAATGAAGTATTCATTAAATCATTTCGTTCAGCCACATACGATTTATAGGTTTCATTGTTCAAAATGTATACTTTATTTCTAAAAATGGAGGAATTTGATAGATTAGGCGTGCGTTTACAGAAGCGTATATCAATTAAAGAACATATAACTTCCTACCAAGAGTTTCTTGCACAATTTGACCGTAATAATCCCACTCAAGCCGCTAAATTAAAATCAGGTATAATTCAATCCTTTCCTGCCTGTCTACTCTAGATGAATTATGCGATGAAATTCAATTAATCGACGCGGAAACAGACCACAGCCCTGAGAAAAAATCTATTCAAAATTTGTACTTTCAAATACTTGCTCAAGGTCACAATATTTTGACATCTATATGGTCACAATTCAGTGCAAATGATTATACAGTTAGACGTAAATCGGTCTCCGGTATCGAAAATGGCAATGTATCGGTTGCATCGACAATTAGAAAGCTCAAATTGCCTCAAACAGTACTCCCAACTTTTAGCGGAAAGATGGCAGAATGGTTGTCATTTAAAGATACGTTCCGCACAATCATACATAACCATGAAGAACTTTCTAACGTGGAAAAATTACAATATTTGAAATCAGTTCTTGAAGACGAAACTTTATGCAAAATTCAAGTTTTTTCTATCACCGACGAAAATTAAAATCGCGCTTAGAACCTTTTAGAAAAATTATACGAAGATAAGCGTTCCTTAATCTCACGGCATTTAAATTTATTATTGCGTTTACCAATTCAAGAAAAAGAATGTTATAAAGGGTTGATAACTCTCGCGGATGAATCGCAACAGCACCTTCAATCTTTAGCTACACTGGGTGTAAATTTAAGTCCCGAAATCGTCGTTGCTATTATTGAAGAAAAATTACATAAATTCACTCTAGAGAAATGTGATGAGTCAATAAAAAGAGTGAATCCCCAAAATTAGACGATCTCATAGATTTTCTCTATAGAACTGCTGCTAGTTTATCTAAGCGTGTAGCTGCCGATCTTTCTACGGCTGAAAATGTTGGTAAAGATTCGAACCCTGCTAAAAAGCGAAAAATTGAACCTGAGCGTCAAGCGCTCGTAACTGCCATTTCTCGAAAATTCCCCTTTTGTTCAGAGCATCACATACTTTTCAAATGTGGTAAATTGTGTAAGTTAACGGTCATTGAACGTTTTCAAATTGTGAAAAGTGCCTCTTTGTGCTTCAATTGCATAAGAAATCATTCACCTGAAGAATGTAAATTCGGAAATTGTAAAAAATTCGGTAAACGTCATAACACCTTATTAGACTTTACGAAGCCGCAAGACCAAAGCGAATCTAAGGAACTGTGACAATCACAGGAAGTTTCAAATATCGCTTTAACTTCTCTTACATCAACGCCATCTTTACAATTAATGATGAGTGCGATAGTAGGAATTTTTTACATTAAGAAAAAACCAATTAAAGCTCGGTTTTTGCTTGATACTTGTGCGACTGCCAATTTCGTAACAATCAGTTTTGTTAAAAAATTACAACTCACTCCATCTAAATGCTCTTTTCCTGTCGGTGCTCTTGGTCATCTTACAACATCAGTAAATGACATGGTTTCTATTACGTTCAAATCAATTTAGAATGAGCACAAACGCGCCCTGAATTTCTTGATCGTTCCTGATATCACAGATTTAGTCCCTAATCAAAGAATACCTCAAGATTGTTTTAAAATTCCAAAAAACCTTTTGCTTGCCGATCCAAACTTTCACATACCCGCTTCAATTGATATACTCATTGGGGCAGGAGTAACCTTATCCTTATTTTCAAACAGCTCAATCAATCTGTCTCAAGATAAAAAATATCTTTACTTGCAAAAAACTCGGTTAGGATGGATAATTGCTGGCGATTTAGAATTTTCAAAGAATTCCATAGCACCTAAACGTTCGGATTACTTGCTTATGGAATTAAAAACGATGATAGAAAAAGTTTGGTCCGTCGAAGAAATAACAGATTAGTCTAATTTTTCTCAAGAAGAGATCGAGTGTGAAACTCACTTTAAACAACATGTAACGCGAGACGAGGACGGACGGTATATCGTAGCTATTGTTATTAGGGGAATCTAAACAGAACGCTCTAGGATCACTAAACGGTTTATTGAAAATATTTGAAAATAATTCGGAATTAAAAATGCAATATACAGTTGCAATTCGAGAATATTTGGATTTAAATCATATGTCACTAATAAAATCAACTCAAGATCCTGAGGGTTTTTACTTGCCTCATCATGCGATTATTAAAGAATCCAATAAAACGATCACGAAAAATGTTATTCTTTCAGAAATCGCGAAATTATTTGATCCTATAGGTCTTCTCGGTCCGATAATTTTGCACGCTAAATTAATAATGGAAGAACTTTGGGAAGCAAAGGTTACATGGGACGAGTCTGTACCTTCACTCATACATTATAATTGGGTGAACTTTTGCGAACAATTGGAATCAGTAAATGATATTTTGTTCCCAAGAAACGTTTTATTCAAAAATCCACTGGGATAAGAATTGCATGATTTTTGCGATGCGAGTGAGAAAGGCTACGGAGCAGGTTTATACATTCTGTCACGTAACTGAGATAAGAAAAGTCAATGCGCTCTTTTGCGTTCTAAGTCTCGCGTAGCTCCTTTCAAAAAGCTCTCTATACAAAAATTAGAGTTATGCGGTGTTTTATTACTGGCCAATTTATACAAAAAGGTTAAAAATTCACTTCCCACCGTTTGCAACACTATAATTTTTTGGACTGACTCAGAGATTGTTTTACATTGGATACATAAACAGCCTAATACATTAAAAGTTTTTGAAGCAAACCGAGTCTCAGAAATACAAAGTGAAACTGACATCAATCAATGGTGCCACGTTCCTTCATGCGATAATCCTGGTGACGAACTATTACGAGGGCAATTACCTAACAATTTCATAGATAGTAAATTGTGGTTTCACGGGCCTGCTTGGCTAAGTGAAGATAAAGAATTTTGGCCGAAATCGGAATTTAAGGCAAGTTATGAGGGTATAATACCTGCAACAAAAAAGCTAAAATGTTTAAAAACTAACCTTAAAATAAACTTTTTAGAAAAATTTTCTTCATTTATGAAATTGAAATGAGTAACAATGAGCAACTATGTTATAAGTTTTTATCTGAGTATCGTCAATACAAGAATCATTTGAAAACAGTAGAATTAAATCATGCTGAAACGGTTATAATTCGAGTTGTTCAAGAATCCTGTTTTTATAAAGAAATAGAGAGTTTAACAGAAGAAAAGTCCTGAAGTAATAAAAGTCAAATTTATAACCTTGATCTGTTTATTGGTGGGGAAGGCTTACTACAAGAAGGGGGCGTTTAAAAAATGCTAATCTTTCTTTTAACAAACAGCATTCCGTTATATTGCCTAAATCGAATTTTATAACTGATCTTATAATTACAAGTTATCATTCCGTGCACTATCACGCAGGAGTACAGACTATTTTATATGCTGTGCGCCAAAAGTACTGGCCTATACATGGACGAAATTAAATTAAAAAAATCATCAGAAAATGAGTAATTTTTTTTCGTGCCAAACCAAGATTGGCTGAGTACAAGATGGGTAAATTGCCTAACGCCCGCGTAACTAAAACTAGAACTTTTAATCGAGTGGGCATCGACTATTGTGCTCTTTTCTATATTAAAGAACGTAAATATAGAAATCAAAATAAATTAAAGGTATACGTGGGTGTTTTCGTATGTATGACTATAAAAGCAATTTATATTGAAGTAGTAAGCGACTTGAGTAATGAAGGTTTGTTAGCCACGTTAAGACGTTTCACTGCTCGTCGTGGTAAACCTGAGTCTATATATTGTGGCAATGCTACTAATTTTCAAGGTGCAAGAAACGAACTCGATGAGTTGTATGATCTTCTCAAATCGTAAGAATTTAAAGATAACGTTTTTACCTTTGCTAACAACAACATTGATTTTTATTTCATTTCACCCTCCTCTCCACATTTCGGCGGTCTGTGGGAGGCTGGCGTGAAATCTTACAAGAATCATTTCAAGCGAGTAGCTTCAAATAAACTCCTTACTTTCGAAGAATTCAACACAAATTTACAGGCTTTAACTAATTGTTCTGACCTATCTCATATCTCTGTAGAAGATTATAGTCCCGTTTGATTTAGACGTGGGTCAAAATCCATGTTTCCTATTTTTACATTCTCATTCATGAGAGTGTAATTTAATTGTCCAAATTTTCGATCTATAGTGGACTTAGAACTAAACTTCGCTCGAACTTTAAACCTACATCTTATATTCCGTTCCATTTTGTTTGCATCGTTTTATTTTTTAAAGAGAACCTTCTGTATAACCTAATTATCGAGCGCGAAGCACGAGTGTCACAATGACAATGTAATCGTCAAAACCAAAGGTGTTTTGAAAAACGTCTCTAAAAACAAATTGAAAAACAATTTCAGATCTAATTTATGATTGTAGTCCATCAGGGCTTAAAATCATAGTTTTCGATTTAAGTTACAATATTTATGAGATTTGAAAAAATGAAATAGATTCAAGAAAGGTTCAATAGAGCTGTACTTTTTTTATTTAAAAATTTTTCTACTAGTATTTTTTAGTTTCTCCTTTTTATTTAAACAATAAAAAAGTTATGCAACTCTTTGTGTGTAAATATTTTCATTTTTGGTAACGCGCCGTACCATTGGCAACGTGATTTCTCGGAGGTAGTAGCCCCTTTCATGATGTCCCTTTCGTCGTTTGATAGAGTTAAATCATAGCTCAAAGGTACTTTCTTGTTTTTGTTTTAGATTGAAAAATAAAAGAGTTATGCAGATTTTTCTGCCAGGTCCAGCATTTTGTGGGACGCGCCGTTATTTGAAATGTGATTTTTTGCAGCTATTTGCGTCTTTGTAAACGCTCCTTTCGCGATTCGATAGAGCCAAGTAATTGGCGATCCTGAAAATGTTAAATTAATTTTGAAAAATGGAATTCACAATTTTAAATATTTTCCAGCTTTGACTCAGTTAATTGTCAATCATCATTAAAAAAGTATACAGCTTAAATGGAAGCAAGGTAGCAACTAAAATATTTCTTTTCAAATACTTATTCATAAAAATTTTAGCCTGAGCCACTAAGCATTCCTTCTTATCTTTCAAATGTAGAACTGCTATGTATATACTTTCTCTCAGAGCACATTTTCAACTTCTTATGATATTCGTTTAAAGAATACGCTCTGGAACGGAAAAATACTTATGTTGTGAATTCTGACTTTTAATAGGGCAAGTAGGTAGTAAAGATACATTTAACAAAGTTTGTACTAGACAAACATATATATGATACGATTTTGATAAAATGTTCATTTAGAAGCTCGAGCGTTGTGAGTAGTTTGTGTCTGACATTCCGGTTGCCTTTTAAAAGGTACACCTACAGTTTTCTGACATGTTGCCCACAATAGAATTCACTCTCTCCAAGGACCATCGTTTTCATGCGACTAGCGTAGAACTCGGCCGCTTTCTTTATGTATATACCTTGCGAATTATTGAGATTACGTTCCAAGCAGGAGCTAAAGCGTACAAATCTCATTGCTGCCAGCTTCAAGGAACTTTAACAGCTCTTTTTCAGACTGATATACGAGAGGAGTTTTGTAGGGCAGTAAATCCAGAATTATCCCTGTTACCCTGGGCCACTGTGTGTACGTGGAATCCTTTTAAACGCTGCTGTGAAAAAAGGACAACTCACGGACTAACAGAAGAAGTAAAACGTTTAATGAGGACAAAGAATGCCCATAAAACGTAAACCGAGACAATATCGAGGAAATTTGTATTTGCAAGCTTTCACGAAATTAAAATTGAAAGTCTGTTTAAAAACCAATATTCGATCTAATTTAGATGGAATGTTGTAAGCCAGTAGTATTTATATATGAAGTTTCGTACGTTTTATTGGCTCAAATTAATTGTTTTGACCCACCTCATGTCTCTGTTGAAGATTATTATGATCCAGTTCGATTTAGAAGTGAGTCAAAATTCACGTTCGGTATTTTTTTTCCTATAAAGTCAGTACATTTTTTTTTCCTGCTCTTTTCACAATTCAAAAAAGCTAAGCAATAGCTCGAAAATAGTCCTTTGTTTCTTTTTCTTCAATAAAAAGTTATGAAACTCTTTGTGTGTCAATATTTTCGTTTTTGGCGACGCGCCGCACCATTGACAAGGGGTTTTCTCTGAGGTGATTGCTTTCTTTAGGATGTTTCTTTCGTGGTATTATAGAGTTGCTTTAAATAGCATGGAAGTACTTTCTTGTTTTTTTTTAGTTTGAAAAATAAAAAGTTATGCAGCTTTTTCTGTGTCGCGTCCGGTGTTTTTTTTTTAACGCGCCGTTATTTGACCATGTTTTTTGCAGATGCTTGTTTCTTTGTAAGCCCTCCTTTCGCGATTTGACAGAGCTAAGCAATAGATCAAAATAATTTTATTTAAAAAAAAATAAATAAATAAAAGAGTTATGCAAACCTTTCTGAATTAAAATCGGCGCTTGTTGGGACGCCCCGTACCATTGATAAGAGCTTTTCTCGGCTGTGGTTGCTTCTTTCAGTATCTCCTTTTATGGTTCAATAGAACCAAGTAATAGCTGGAAAGTACTGTTCTGTTTAAGAAAAAATCAAATATATTAAAGTTAGGACAGTTTTTGTGTCGCGTGTAAAATTCGCACTAATTATGTGTTGTTTGACTATGAATCTAGTTTATTCAGGCATTTAGAAGAGTTCTCAATCTATCTTCTAAGCACCTGACGCGTCTTAGAAAGTTACAAAACTGAAATCATAGAGTATCAAAATATACATTAAATGACAGTGTAGAAGTTTCTTTTTATTTTCATATTCACCCAGTTGATAAAATATAACTTTAAAAACTAATAACACAAAGAAACGTCAAGCTTTTTATAACAAAGTAGGATAAAAACACTGAAAAATGTTCTTACTCAAGGAAATTACCTTTTTCAGAAACAGGCTTCTTCAATTCTTCTTTCTTTTTCTTCTGAATAATGAGAGGTTGTCTTTTTAACTAATTTACTAGGGGTGAATTGTCTTCTAGATGATTTTCTTTATCGTGATCTGCATCCAGATCATCAGCCTGATTTCGCTTTTTGGAGGCACCTACAGTCACGATTTTCAGTGATAGTTGAATTGGATAACTCCAAATCATCAACTCGAACCTTGCATCATTTTCAATTTATATTAGTTTGATTATCTTTCGTACCTAGCCTATTTTATTAAAGAACTTCAACAAATGGATCAGTCCAATGTATGGGATCTAGAACTTGATCTTCATTTGGGTATCTTTCGAACGAAAAGCTGACAATTCTGTGGAATGATACGAAAACCAGCTACAAGATTCCGAGAAGCATTTTCTATAGTTTCGATTGTATCTTTTAACATTCTTAGAAATAGACCCTTAGGTAAGACATCTTTATTTTTTAGTTTCCATTCCAGAAGGCACTGCCGCCAGTCTCTTTTCATTGCAGCAAAAAACTCTACTTCTAAAGGGTGCAGCAAATGGGTTGTATTTGGAGGCAAAAGTACGAGACAAATGTCGATTTCTTCACAAAGACGGATTACTTCTAGCGATATTTGACCGGAATGGTTCTCACGTATTACCTCTCACCTTGGGACCATTTAATTTTTTCCATGTATCTAAGGCATATTGTTTTAAATCAATCCTTAGAAGACTCCATCTTGAACCATCCATTCTGAGATCGATTTTAAGCAGCTCCTTTAGTACCTCCTTCAAGTCATGTGGAATATAAATTTGTAGATTTATAGACCACGTAGGTTGTTAATAATAAACCAGATGCAGAGCCTGCCATTATCACAGATGTACTAGTCTTTGAAGAATCTAGCACATTTTCAGAATGCTTATTTCCTCTTTTTACTAAGGTTTTAACTTTCCCTGGATCGTCAGAAAAGCTTGTTTCATCATAATTTTCGAGGATGCTTCACGCCTTGTTAATCAAAAATTGTACTTCGGGGCACTTCATGAGCCTAATGGCAAATAAAGACCTTTATTAGTTTTAATTTAGATTTAGAAACCAACTTTCCAATTAAAATAGAAAATACGCTTGTCACATAAGAACAATAAAGAGTTTTATTATATTCTGGTTTTAGTGCATGCATATTGTCCATTTTTGAATTTTTAGACAAATTTCATTTTTTGTTTTTAACCGTAGTATATATTTAATATATAATAGGTGATTTATATTTTTGGCCTTTGGTCTTGAAATGTAAAGGTTTTTTTGAATGAAGTTCATTTTTACTGTATATATTGAATGTTGCCCTACTTTTATAAACCTACATTTAAAAAATTTACAACAAGTGTTGCAAGAAGTTGGTGCAGAAATTATGCTAATGAGAAGATTCAATCAAGAATTTTTAGTTTTCCATGTTTAAATGAAAAAAAAAACTAATAACAATTCTAGCCTCAGTTGATCTATTTTTCAGTCGATAGATAGAATCTGGAAATGCAGGTTCATCTCCCAAAGGAATAAAGAAACCTAACCAGGTTTGCGGTCGACCGAGAATCCGCGGTTTTCTAACGGTAGAGCATGAACGTCTCCGGGGTCATATTATTTTTCATCGGAATCTCGCTGGAATTGAGGCTGCGCGGAAATTCATTGTAGCGTAGTTTGACTGAAAATCAGTATCCAGAAAAGAGATCAGAATTCAGAAATTAGGAATTAAAACTAAAAAAACGAGAATTATATTCACAAGTTATCAAAGAGATATATGATGCAATATTTACCTCTCAAACTGAGATTTTAAAGTTTGAAAACCTAATGCCGTTTGTAGAGTCTACTGAAGCCCCTACAAAAGTGTGGAATTTTATTTTGAAAAAACTGCTGGCTAGCCAAACTGAGTTATTTTTGCAGAGATAAAACACTTTTTTGTGAACGGGCTTGTTTCATGAAAAATTCTTCAAAAATCGCAGTTACATAGTGTTAAAAGGATTTGTTTAAAAACTCATTTCTTAACGTATTTTATGGAAAGTGGATGCATCAAATTCAGAATCTAAACTAAAATATTCTAAACCTAAAAATACTTTCCTCCATATTTTAAAACAGTAAAACAGTAAGTGGTTTTATGAATTGAAAAAAATGGCAAATCTGGCTTGGAAGAAGAAATTTTTTAGCAGTGACAAAAGAATTGTTACATTTGGCATTTAGGAATTTTTTTAATTTTGGTCAATTATGCGCTCTTCCTATTTCAAAGCAACTAAATGACTTCGCTTTTATAGAAATTGCTTTTATTAATAGTTGGATGCTTGTAAGTTGCTAGGTAGATGCTAATAGAGCAAACTATTATTATAAAGTTCTAATTAAGCTCGAATGGCATCCGCCTGGAACCAGTTAATACAAAAATAGTCTGGACAGTCCGACCAGTAACTGTCTAGAAATATTGATAAAAAAACGTAACTAGTGCCCCACTGCCTTTAAGGGTAACAACCTAAGCGATATCCACACTGTAGATAATAGCTTGACTTTATGAAATATATGGATACTATATTGATATGCTGGCTGGAGTGGGCCGAAAAATATTTTTTTCAGTGAAGAATTCTAATAGTACCTAAGATTTGTATTTGCCCAACAGCAGTAAGCCCTCCAAATTTTAGTTCCATCAGATAATATCTTATGGTCTGTGAATGGATTTTAATATCCAAATTTTGTAAAATTCAAAAAATCCTTATGGGTCAAAAAAATATGTTAAATTTTTTTTAGGTAATATTTTTGGTAGTGAGTAATAATATAAAATTAGAAATAAAAAAAAATTCTTGTAAGAACTTTCTTAAAATGTTCAAAGAATCAGTTTTTTGGATTGTGTTGACTGTACATTCATTTGAAAAATTTTAAACATTTTGTGCTTGAAATTTCTTCAACTTTAATCGAAGGAAATTGCCATTCTTTTGCTGTCATACCGACAAATTTTTTTCGTGGTGAGTAAGATCTAAAAATTACTTATAGAAGGCTAAATTCACAATTTTCAAAACAAGAAAATTTGTTTCATTATAAGAAAACAATGGCATGTTTTTCAATGACAACTGAAGAAATTTCAAGCACGAGTTAACATTTTTTTATAAAAATGTGGACTTAACTCAATCCAAGAAACTCGTTTTTTTACATCTTAAAGAAGTTCTATCTTGAAAGCAAATATTTTTTATTTGCTAATTTTATATTATTATTCACTACAAAAAACTGTAACTACGAAAAATTCAACATAATTTTTGGCCCATAGATTTTTTTTTATTTTCCAAAATTTTGATTTTTAAATCCATACACAGAACGGAACATATTATCAGATCGAAATAAAATTTGAAGAGCTTACTACTGATGAGCAAATACAACTTTTACCTACTATTAAAATCCGCTAATCGAAAAAAAGATTTTTGCGGGTCTCTCTAATACTAATTAGAATGCAATTTTCTTAAAATATATTCTTATTTGCGAATACGAAACTTTTAACTGAAGTCCAAATACCACCTTTGTTATGAGGAAGAATAAACATCTTGGGAACATGTTACGGAAACTCAGTGAATAATGGACTTGGATCGTATGCTGGAATATTCCACAAAGCATCTCTTCTAAGATGACACGAATAACAGGGATGGTCGCTTCTAGTAAAATCTATTTCGGTTTCTCATACAATTCTACAGAAAAGCGGGAGAATGCAACTTTTAGAGGACTGCAGATATATTATTTGTTTGTTTTGACTCTTGTGCGTCTTTCCGCATATTGTTATGCTCGACAATCATGTTGTTGTATGCGGACGGATTTACTTGTCATAACAGAGTGTTTACAACTGATACTTCTTTGGAATAATCGGCTCTATAGACCCCCGTAAATATATATAAGGAAAGAAGCCTCTCGAACAATGAGATGTTACATTATTATTTCTGATGCTGTGAGAGTCAAATGCGGATGGAAGGCAGGAGAGCACGCGTTTCAAAAAGGAGGAAATTCAACGCTAATTTTCGAAGCTTCCCCTTAGTTTATTTCGAAAAATCTCTATAAACAATTAAAAATATATGAAATCTAATATTCTAACCCTAAAAATATTGGTAGCAGGTCAGACGGTTCAGGCATTGTCATCATGGGGCCTCAATAGTACCCGGTCGTGAAAAACAAGGCAGATTTTGCCTGGTTAGGGGTCGAACATTAGCAGAAATCATCATGGCCATTTCTACAGGGGATCTAATGATAAACGTGGAAATACACTTTGCTTTTCGTGAACGAATTAGATTCAAGAGATACCTGTGGGATAAAAAGAAGCTCGCAGATCAATAAAGAAGATATGCTGCCGTTCGTCGACACTAGGGAACGATTGATCTTCCTTCATCGTAAGGGGCTTAAGCAACCGTAAAGCAATCAGTTTGCCACCGGAGATTCGGTGATATGCTGCATCCTGGGCTACAAAATTCAAAGCCTTTTTTATTCTGCTGATAAATCGGTCGTTTTATGTAAGAAGCCAGTGCCTGGATCGGTCCCCTGAATCAAATCACATAACTGCGTAAGAGTTAATAGGAATATAAATAATTAATCATTAATAACCATCTTAAGTCTTATGTTTTCTTTTATTCATAATCAATTATAAGAATAATAAATAATTAATATATAACTGCGCAAGTTTGACTCAAACGAAACATAGATATTGCCTCCTTGCACAAAATTACAGAATTTACGCTTCACGAACACATTGTACATTGTCTAGATTTCACCTCTTGGTAAGTATTTGGTAGAATATCCCAAGTGTTTGGATTACAAATAAAAGCAACCCTTGGTTGCTGCTTAAAATAATACTCGTACTTTCATTTTCCTGTATACCTCTTTTCTTAAAAGGGTTGTCAGCATTTTCTGTCATTACCATTTTCAATGAAATGTGTCTACGTTAATTATTTATTATTACGGGGTACCAAACTGTTCTCGTTTAGTCGCTGTGCTGAGGCAACCAATTAAAATTTCATAAGTACGTCAAATTCACATTTCATTTCGTCTATTTTGTCTACATCATTAGCGATGCGGAGTTCCATCCGGATGCAATATATGTAGTAGACTATTAGTTAGTTCGACAGTGACTTTATCATTATTCATAATGGAGGATCCGACCCTGGAGGATTATAATAGTAATTATGCGCTGAAAATACTATAATCAGTGATAAAAATATCTCGAATAATTCCACACGATGAGCATATTATATTTAGAACATTTATTAAAATAAATGCAAGGAGATGGAAAATCCTTTTATAATGCTACAGAATCTAATGGCAGTTATTGATGTCACATGACTCTTCTCAAATGTATCGAGAAAAAAAGTTTCTGTGATGGAACTTAAAAACATGGATTTACTTTAACAGTTAACTATTATTAATGCAAATTCTATAACCTCTTACTTAAGTTTGTATTGTATTTTCGCAACTAAATTTATATTTCATTATTAGTGTTGCGATGTATAATAATTTTAAAATGTCTACAACATTAATATTAATCAAATGCACATGGAATACTTTGATGTATTAACAATAAAACCTCTAAAATTTTATCAGAACATGAAAATTGACCGATGTTCAGATTAAAGAGGGGGGATATTCACTCAGGAAAGCAAACTCGGATATCTCAGTCTTATTTTTCAATTTCTTTTATATATCTGCCACCCTTTCATTTATTGACGATCGATGGAAATTAGTGGAATTCCCAACAATTGATTGCCCAATGAATAGTAGTACCTCGTGGACGGGCTACGTCGAACAAAATGTTAGAAATAGAAAACTATTCCATGCATACTTGTACGAGGGCTGTTTGATAAGTCAGTGACTTTTTGAATTTTTTTTGCGCAGTAACTTTAAATGCACTACTGATCCCGTCAACGTCATCTATGAATAGACTACTGTTAAATTTTGAGCAAGCTGGGTCATTTATTTTGTGTTTTATAGCCATTGAAAGGAGAGAACCTCGTGAATGTTAACGAAAATGGAAAAAAGTGAATTTCGTGTGCTGATTAAGCATAATTTTTCCTAAATTTTTTTTTAAATCCTACAAAATTAAAAAAATTAACCTAAAAATTTAAAATCTTCCAGATTATTTTTCGAAAAATTCGCAGTTCTTTTGAAATGTTTTTAAATATTCTCTTAAAATTAATTTGTTAAAAAAATATATAATTTTTATTTTCCTAGGAATCTTAAAAAAAAAATTGTTATTCTCTTGAAACCCTCTTCACAATTTTTAAAAGATTGTAAATTTTTTGTTTGAAATCTGCCAAAATCTACATTTTGTTTAAAATCTTTTCAAATTTTCAAGTAGTTTTTAAATTTTTTCAAAATTTCTACACATATTTAAAAAAAAGTCGAATTTTTCTTACATTTTTTTTTTAAATACTGCAAAATTAAAAATATTGCCTTAAAATCTTTTGAAACCTTTTTAAATATTCTATTAAACTT
Source organism: Andricus grossulariae (assembly GCA_011634705.1). Taxonomy (NCBI): domain Eukaryota; kingdom Metazoa; phylum Arthropoda; class Insecta; order Hymenoptera; family Cynipidae; genus Andricus; species Andricus grossulariae. The sequence continues at coordinate 10,866,442 of JAABKJ010007545.1, forward strand.
AATGTTTCAAAATAAAAAATCATTCTAAATTTTCCCAGGAATATGAAGAAAACTTTTTTACTATCTAAAAAAGCCTTTCAAAATCCTTAAAAAACTTCAAAATTTTATTTTAAAATCGACATTTTTTTTAGTTTTGTTTTAAATCTTTAAAAATTTTCAAGTAGTTTTGAAACTTTTAAAAATTTCTACACATCTTTTAAAAAAGTCGATTTTTTCCTACAACTTTTTTGAAATACTAAAATATTAAAAAATTGACTTAAAATCTTTTAAAACCTTTTTAAATATTCTCTTAAACTTAATTTTTCAAAATAAAAACTGATAAAAAAGTTTCCAAGTTAATTTTTCTAAATATTCTCTTAAAATTAATTTGTTTAAAAAAAAATCATTTTTATTTTCCTAGGAATCTTAAGAAAAAATTGTTATTTTCTTGAAACCCTCTTCACAATTTTTAAAAGATTCTAAATTTTTTGTTTGAAATCTGCACAAACCTACATTTATTTTTTAATTATTTAAAAATATATTAAATTTTTAATTAATTTTGAATCTTTTCAAATCTTCTAAAGATCTCTTCAACTTAGTCGATTTATTTCTAAATTAGTAATTGTTTAATTATTTAAACGATTTAAGGCTTTATATTTCAAACAAATTCAGTTTTAAATTGTTTTGTTTTAAATATTTGAATTATAATTATTCGTTTTAAATTAACGGATACAGAATCGTCTGGTGAAATCAATTATTCCTCACTTTTTAATCTTTAAAGAGCAGTTTAATTTCAAAAATCTTTAAATTATTTGTATTACAAAAGAAGAAATTTCAAATCAAGATCAGGCTTCTACACAAAAAGACGAACTATTAACTAAAAAAGATCACTTTTCAACAAAAACCAAAATCTTAAATTTTCAGTGAACAAAATTAATTTTAAACCAAAATAAAACGAAAACTCAACAAAATAGTTTTTTCAACCAGAGATGAATTTTCAACACAAAAAAATTATTTTTAACAAAAAACGTCAACTTCTACCCTAGTAGTTGCATTTTCAATTAAAAAAGAACAATTTTCAATAAAATAGTTCTACTTCCAATCAAAGAGATTAAATTTTAACTAAAATGGTGAATCTTCACCTGGAATAGTTAAATTTTCAGTTCAAAAAATTAATTTTCAACCAAAAAGATGAATTTTCAACTAAAATTATGAATGTTCAACTAAAAATTATTTTTTAACAAAGTGGTTGAGCCAAAATTTGAAAATTCAAAATCTTTTAATTTTTTAAGTCTTCAAAACTGTATTTTAAAATTCTTTAAATTAAAAATGTACGCTTATAAATGAAGATCTAAAATGGAAATTTTTTAAAGTAAAAGATTTCAGGATTAAGCATTGTAAACTGGATGATATAACTGAAAAAGTTAATAATTGAACTTAACAATTAAAAAATGTTTAAATCGAAATTATATCAGAGAAGTGTCTCGTCCCGAATTTGCGGGATGATTACTCCATCCCCTTTTCCAACTCGCCCAATGTTTTGGGACAGCACAGTCTATTTTAAATTTGTAAAAAAATTTCTCAAAAAAGAAAAAAGATAGAAAGATTATTTTAAACAGCATGATATAAAATAGAAAGAAATTGAGAAAAGGAAATCTAAAATATTATGAAATTTGTGATATTTCCAGTGACTTGATCCATTTTTCTTCTAAAAATTGATAAAATTCCCGATTTTCTGGTTCAGCGGCCACCCTGAGAATTGTAATTGGAAATTGATTGTTTGCTCACCCAGGTGATTGCTCATGGAAATGAAACACAAGCCAGTCATGTAAGCATCATAACCAGCCTCGTGATACTTTTCGCATGAAGTTGTATAGCTGCGATCCTTTACAGGAACAATTTCAGGAATTGAGAAAGGAGGCTTGCTTAACGTTTCTAAAAGGATTTGAAGACTCGAGAAAGACATTTTATCTTTGAATGGCGGCGAATTACTTATGACTTTAGTGTCTAAAATCCTGGGGAAAAGTCCATGGACCAGGGCCTTGAATTCAGAGTATTTTTCCGGGAGCGGATTGAAGAATTGTCGAATTATGTGACAGAGATCCAAAAGCATATTGTGTCCGACGATCAACTTCCCCTGTTGAATAATACTTTATTTAAAAACAATAATATATAACATGGTGGTCGCAAAACTTAATTTTCAAAATTCCCTGATTTTTTCCTGACTAATTTTTAATTTTTCCTGACTGTTAATATACAAAGACAAAAATTCTGATCTTGCAAGATTTTTAAGAGACGACTGAAAAATCCCGAACAATAAATATCTCGACACTGTAAGATTCCCGAAAAAAGAAAATATTCGAAATAGAAAATTCCCTAAATCATAAGAGTGCCGAAATATAAAAATCCCCACTTGGAAAATTCCCGAACAAATCTTAAAATTCCCGACACTTTCTAATATTACCGAATTTGAAAATTCCCGAATAATAAAACTTCCGACATAAAATTGTCGAACTATAAAGCATCCGATACTGTAAAACTCCCGACACTAATAAATGATCGATTTTACAGTTAAAAAGTTTTTTTTGATAAATGAATAAAATTGATAGAAAACAATTTTTTTATTATTTAAATACTGGAATTTTATACTTCGGGAATTTGCTAGTGTTGGATGGGACGACTGAAAAATCCCGAAAAATAAAATTCCCGTAACTGTAAAATTGCCGAATTGGAAAATTCCCAAATAGTAAATTTGCCGAATAATAATATTCCCGAATAATAAAATTTCCAAGTGGTTGATAATATTACCAAATAATAAAATTTCCGACAGAAAATTGTCGAATTATAAAATATCCAATTCTGCAAAACTCCCGACACTAAAAAATGATCGATTTTACACAATTAAAAAAATGTCTTTTAAATAAATGAATAATATGGATAGAAAACTATTTTTTAATTATTTAAATACTGGAATTTTATAATTCGGGCATTTGCTATTGTTGGATGGGACGACTGAAAAATCCCGAAAAATAAAATTCCCGTAACTGTAAAATTACCGAATTGCAAAATTCCCAAATAGTAAATTTGCCTAATAATAATATTCTCGAATTAAAAATTCCCGAATAATAAAATTTCCAAATGGTTGATAATATTACCAAATAATAAAATTTCCCATAGAAAATTGTCGAATTATAAAATATCCGATACTGCAAAACTCCCGACACTAAAAAATGATCGATTTTACACAATTAAAAAAATGTCTTTAAATAAATGAATAATATTGATAGAAAACAATTTCTTAAAATTATCGTTTGAATTTAAAATAACAATAATTGAAAAAAATATATATTTACTGGATGAAAATTTTTGCTGGAAAACAATTTTTTTAATTGTTTAAATTCGAGTACATTAAAATTCGAGAATTTTCGAGTTTGCATAATTTGTAATTCGGCAATTTTCTGTGGGGAATTTTCCAATTCGGAAATTTTATTCTTCGGGAATTTTATTTTTCGGAATTTTTCAGACGTCCCTATCGGATATTTCATAATTCGGAAATTTGATGTCGCGAACTTTTTTATTCGAAAATCTTCAAGTTCGGTAATATTATAAACTGTCAGAAATATTATTAATAGGGGGTTTTCAAATTAGACAATAATATAAACTGTTCGGGAATTCAATTATTCTGTAATTTTTATATTTCGGAAATTAGTTTTTTCAAATATTTTATTTTTCAAGAATTTTACAGTGTCGGGAATTTTATTTATCGGGATTTTTCAGTAATCCTTTTTTAAATATATAATCTTTTATAAATGGAATGACATTTTTTGTATAAATTTGTTATTTATTATTCTCGGGGCTACCACAGCCTAATTTACTTTTAAAAAACTGAAAAATACACCTATATAAACTAAAAAGGTGACCAAAAGTGACTCATTTCTAAACCAAAAAGTGACTAAAAGTGACTGATGTGCATTACTAATGTGACTAATGTTCTTTAAATTTAAGAGAATTCAAACAAATTCGATAAAAAGTATAATAATTTCAGGTAATTTTAACAAATCCAGGATAAATGCATAATACTTTTTAAAAATTCAAATTATATTCAAATGAATTAAAATTAACTGGAAAAAATGCCATTGATTTCAGTAAAATTGGTGTGAATTCCGAACAATTCAAGGCAATTCAAAACAATTCGAAAGAATTCAAATGAATTCAGCATAAATTAATAAGATTTCAGGTTGAATTCCCAATGAATTCAAATGATATTTCCATATCTTAAGAAATTCTAGGAAATTCTTTACAGCATGAAAAATGTTTTAATTCCTTAAAATCATTCAAATCTTTCGAAATCTCTGGACGTTTTTCAAATCTCTAGAAATTACCGTGGAATTTCTTTAAATAAAATAAAATATTTCAAAACCTTTAAAATCTATTTAAATACATTGACATTTTTGAAAGCTCTTGAAAATTCCTGAGTTTTTTAAAACATATTCCCTAAAATATTTCAAATCCTTTGGAATCATTTCAAATAAATTTAAATCTATTATAATTACCCCAAGATATTTCAAATCCTTTAAAACCTTTTGAAATCCATTGAAATTGTTTAGAGCTCTTGAAAATTCCTTTGAATTTTTAAAAACACCACAAAATATAAAATTCTTTGAGATTCCTTCAAATTATTGAAATAAACTCAAAATTCCTTGGAATCTTAAAAAATGTCCTAAAATCTTTAAAACTTTGATTTACCTTTGGAAATACCTTGAATTTCCTAAAATCCTGGAAAATTTATTAAAATATCTTAAGAGCTTTTAAAATCCCTTAAAATCCTTATGAATCACTTGACATTTTTTTAAATCTAATTTCCTGAAAAATTTATTAAAATACCTTGAAAGCATTTAAAACCCGTTAATAATTTTTAAATCTCTTGAAAATACCTTGAGGTCTTTTTAAAATACCCTAGAATATAGAAAATCCTTTGAAATCCCTTCAAATTATTGAAATTAATCAAAATTATTTATAATATTTTGAAATACTCTAAAATATTTCAACCCCTTTAAAATCTTTTGAAATATCTTGACATTTTTTCAATCTCTTGAAAATGCCTTGGAATCGTTTAAAGTACCCTAACATACTTAAAATCCTTTAAAATCCCTTCCAATTATTGCAAAAAATCAAAATTTCTTGGAATATTTTTAAATACACTAAAATATTTTAAACCCTTTCGAATCTTTTGAAATCCCTTGAAACTGAATAAAACTATTGGAAATTTCTTGAAATTTTAAAAAATACCCTAAAATATTTAAAATCCTTTGAAATACTTTGAAATCCCTTGAAAATTTTTAAAGCTCTTGAAAATTGCTTGGAATTTTAAAAAATGCCCCAAAATATTTAAAATCCTTCAAAATCCCTTCTGATTGTTGAAATCTATTTAAAATTACTTAGAATCTTTTTAAATGCCCTAACACATTTCAAAAGAAATTTGTTAATCTCTTGAAAATCCCCTGGAATATTTTTAAATACCATACAATTATTCAAAAATTTTTTAATCTTCTGAAATCCCTTAAAACTTGTCAAAGTGCTTGAAAATTCTTTAGAATTTTTTCAATTGTTATAAAATCTTCAAAATCCTTTGAAATCCCTTGAAATTGTTTAAAGCTCTTGAAAATTCTTTCGAACTTTTTTAAGTACTCTCAAATTTTTTAAATATTTTAAAATACAAATTCAATAGTGGTTAACTGGCGCGCTGCATTTTACAGGCGCAAAAAAACACTCAATTTTCAATTACAAAAAAAAAATCGAAAAAATCGCTTTGCTTCCATCAGTAAAATTGCCTTTAGATTATGTGATTAAAATATTACATTAAACAATGCATTTTTGTAGACGTATTATGGATCTGCCTGAAACCCGTGTCATTTTAAGAGCCTTAAAGTGCTTCCCAAAGAAATTCCCTGACTTTTTCCATTTTTTTTTAAATCCCTGAATTTTCCCAGACCAACTAAATTTCCTGACTTTCCCCTGATTTACAGATTTTACCTTACTTGCGGCCACCTTGTATATACATATAATTGAGGTACTCAAAATTTGACTAAGTTACAAACCGAATTAGCAATTTTTCTTAAAAGCGCACTGAGGCCGACAGCTTCTGCAAGTTCCAGTTTTTCCTTCTCGCGCTTTTCAGCCTCTTTCTTTTCCTCTTCTTCTTTCGTTCCTGTTTTGGTGACGACGATAGTTTGTCCAGGTCCGTCTGACTTGAACTCCAGGTTGACTTTTTTAGGCCATCTTCTTCTTGATTCTTGGTGAACAAGTCGTCTGATGAATCCATTACATCTGTCAACCGAAAGTTCTTCTGCCTCGGAATTGATGAATTCTTCAATTTTAGAACTGAAAAACGAAAGCAGAGTTGATATAGAATTCTGATTTCAAAATTATTTTCAAAATCAGGGATACTAGAGAAGTCTGGTTTTAAAATTCCATGACTTTTCCAGGTCTGATTTTTTTTAAACCCTGACAATTACATTCTACTGATCGCAGATTAATTCACCAACAATTTCTTGTAAAATTATTAATTAATGCGAATATAAAGGGCTTTTCAATTTGTTGAATTATAAACAATTTATTGTTAATAATACAAAAATAGTTAAATAAATAATAATTAAAAATGCACCGCAAAGTACTAAAATAATTGTTAAAACATTGAAATCCGTGCGACTAAAAAACTTCAAGTTAATTTATTTGTTATTATAAACTTTTTATATAATATGGGTATCTTGTGAATATTGAATGAAATTGCTCTCCAACAGCGCCTTTTCTTTAGCAAGTTTTCTAGTCATTTTGATGTTTAAACTTGTTTTAGCTACCTTTAAAAAATTTGTTGAACAATTCATCACTTTCTACCGATGAACATAAATCAGAATTTTGTTTTAGAAAATCAAAGATAAAAAATAGATAAACAACAGAGTTGAAAAATGCTGATATTTGATAGATTTGTATTCCTTATTCTCATCAATTTTTTTCTGATGTACTTTTTTCAGTACAGAACCCTCAGTTGTTCTAAATATTTTTCTGAGTAAGCTAGATAGAAATAATTTTAAAAAGACCAAAATTACTATTTAAAAAACCTACTTTTTCGTTTTTGTTCCCTCAGATGCTTAAATTTGTTTCTAATGTATTTTTATCACTTGAAACTCTCAGATTTTCAAAAACTTTTTTAATTTCAGCTAAAAAAGATTAGTGTAAAAAAACTCGTATTAAAAAAAATGTTATTCATTCATTATTATTATTATAATTGAAAATTATATTTGCTTGAAAATTAATTTTTAAACTGAAAATTTAACTATTATATTTTTGGTTGGAAATTGATCGTTTTTAATTGAAAATTCAACTATTTAATTAAAAATTCCTCTTTTTGGTAGAAAATTAATCTTTTTGGTTGCAAATTCAACTACTTGGTTGAAAGTTGAACTACTTGGTCAAAAATTCATTTTGCTAGTTACAGATTTATTTTTTCGATTAAAAATGTAACTAGTTTGTGGAAAATTCGCTTTTTTGGCTTGAAAATTCAACAATTTGGTTGACATTTTTTTTCTTTCTTCACTGAAAAATCTTTTTTGGTTGAAAATTGAATTATTTTGTTGAAAATTCGTCTCTTTGACTTGAAAATTCAATCATATGGTGGACATTTTTTTTCTTTCTTGACTGAAAGATATTTTTCGGTTGAAAAATCAACTATTTTATTGAAAATGTATCTTTTTGGTTTGAAAATGTCATCCCTCTGGGCTGAAAATTTATATTTTCGGATAGAAAATAAAACATAACTGTTTGGTTGAAAATTCTTCTTTTTGGATAGAAAATTTAACAATTTGGCAGAAATTTCAACTGTTTTGTAGAAAATTCTTATTTTTTCGTTGAATTCACTGTTTACGAATTGAAATTAAAATCTTTTTTGATTGAGATATTAACTATTATATTTTTCGTTGAGTATTTATTTTTTTTTGGGTTGAAAATTCAACTTCTTGGTTAAAAAAATGAGGTATTTTATTAAAAAATCTTTTTTTCTGGTTAAAGGTCATTCTTCTTTGGTTGAAAACACTACTAATATTTTTCTGGTTCAAAAAATAATTGTTAGGTTGAAATTTTAATTAATTTGTTGAAAATTTCATAATTTTGTTGAAGTCATCCTTTTTGATTGAATAAAAAACTACTGGTTTGTTGAAAATTTGTCTTTTAGGGATGAAAATTTCAGAATTTCGAAAAATTCAACTATTTGGTAAAAAATCAACTTTATTTTTGAAAATTCGTATTTTTTGCTTGAAAATTCGGTTCAAAATTTCTTTCTTTCTGGACTAAAAAATTTTGTTTGCTGGAAAATTGAACAATTTGGTTGAAATCGTCTTTATGGCTTGAAAATTCAGCAATTTAGATCAAATTTTATTCTTTCTTGACTGAAGAATATTTTTTTGGTTGAAAATTGAACTATTTTGTTGTAAATTGATCTTTTTGGCTTAACAATTTAAAAACTTGTACAAAAATCTTTTTCTTTCTTGACTGAAAAATCTCTTTTGGTTCAAATTTAACTATTTTATTACAAAATCGTCTTTTTTGGTTGAATTCACTGTTTATGAATTAAAACTAATACATTTTTTGGTTGAGATATTAATTATTACATTTTTCATAGAGAATTTATTTATTTTTGGTTGAAAATTCAACTACTTGGTTAAAAATTGAACTACTTTATCGAAAAGTTATTTATTTATTTATTTTTTTTTATTAAAAAGTAATCAGAAGTCCTATTTATTTATAACATGCTTCATAGTCTTTTCTCTATTCCCCTCTTTTTCCCTATTTCTCATTTTTCGAATAAAATGCGAACTGAATAATTAGAAAACAATAATAAAATCCAACTATTTTTGGTCGAAAGTTCATACTTCTTTGTTGAAAACTCTACTATTATATTGTTGGGTCACAGTTTAATTATTAGGTTAAAATTTTAATTACTTTGTTGAAAATTTAACAATTTTCTTAGTCATCCTTTTTAGTTGAAAATTCAACTATTTAGTTGGAAATTCGTGTATATGGATTAAAATTGATCTTTTTGGCTTAAAAATTGAACAATTTGGTTAACTTTGTTTTCTGGATTGACCCAAAAATCTTTTTTGCTTGAAATACAACTATTTTGTTGAAAATTCGTCTTTTTGGCTTAAAAATTTAACAATTTGGTCGAAATTTTTTTTCTTTCTTGACTACAAAATATTTTTTGTTTCTATTTTGTTGGAAAATCGTCCTTTTAGCTTGAATATTCAACTATTTTGTTGAAAATTCGTCTTTCTGGATTGAAAATTCAACAACTTGGTTGAATTTTTTTTTCTTGACTGAAGAATCTTTTTTGGTTTATCATTGAACTATTTTGTTTTAAAATTTGTTTAAAGCCAAAAGAGCTTGAAAATACAACAATTTTGTTGGAAATTTTTTTTCTTTCTTCGTTAAAAATCCTACTTTTTGGTTGATGATTAATTTTTTTTTCGTTTCAAATTCAACTATTTTGTTAAAAAGTCATAGATTTTGTTCGAAAATTCAACTGCTTTGTTGAAAATTCGTCTTTTTAGGTGAAAAAAAATTATTCATTTTTAAAATTCAACTATTTGCTTAAAAATTTATATATCTTCTTGACAATTTATCATTCAGGTTGAATTTAACTGGTTGCACATTCGTTGTTTGTGTTAAAAATTCAGTTTTTTAACTTAAAAATGCAAGAATTTCATATTTGGTTGCAAACTTATCTTTTCTAGTAGAAGATTCATTTATTCGGTTGAAAATTCATCTTTTTATGTTTAATTTTTTTCTATTCGGTTAAAAATGCAACTATTTTGTTGAAAATTCATATTTTTGGCTTGAAGATTCATCTAGGTTACTGGAATTTCATCTTTTTGATTTAAAATTTCGTCATTTTGGCTAGAAAAATTCAACAATTTAGTTGAAAATTTGTTTCTTGGCTGAAAAATCCTTTTTGGATGAAAATTTAACTATTTTGTCAAAAATTTGTCGTTTTTGTTGAATTCAACTGTTGATGAATTAAAATTGAAATCTTTTTGTTAAGATATTAACTATAACGGTTTTCATTAAGAATTATATATATATTTTTTAAATCAATCACTTTGTTTAAAGATGAATTACTTTGTAAAAATATCATTTTTTTTTCGAAGATTCATTATTTTAGTTCAAAATTTATCTCTTTGATTAAAGAATCAACTATTAGGTTAAAAATTAATATTTTCGAGTAGAAAATTAGTTAACTATTTTCTAAACAATTCGTCTATTCTGGTTGAATTCAACTTTTTTTAAATTAAAATCAAAATCTTTTTTGGTTGAAATATTATCTATCACATATTTGATTAAAAACTCATATTTTTTTATAAAAAATTCAACTACTTGGTTTACAATTCAGCTACTTTACTAAAAGGTCACTTTTCGGTTGAAGATTCATCATTTTAGTTGAAAATTCAACTATTAGATGAAAAATGCATCTATTTTGTTCAAAATTCAATATCTTGACTTGAAATATTAAGAATTTGAAGCGTTTCAATTTGAATTTAATACTAGTACCTACATTTTTTATTTAATAGAATTAATTCGCCTATTTTTGTGAACAATCTCCATATTTCCCTAATTTTTAAAGCTTGTTGGCCATCTTTTACTAGAATTTATTTATCTTTCGGGTTCAGTTTATGTTGTATTGAATTTATGTATATGATTCTTAAAAAGTGAATCGAAAACTTGTAAAAAAGGGAAAAATTGAGTCAAAATTCTCGATTTTAAGTGTTTCTTTTTTCCAAATTTAAAGTGAGAAAAGGGAGGGAAAAGGGGGATTGGATAAAAAAAGGGCCTGAGGGTCGCAAAAGTAAATTTCTTACCAAATTTCTTCTATTTGGGGTTTATCGTGATCAGGAATAGGAACTGAATCAAGCCCTTCCTCCCTGATTCTCTGTCTCTCTTCCAGCTTTTTTTGCAATTTTTCCTCTTCATTTGTAGTCATATAAGGAATGCCATGGTTGAAGAGCTTATTAAAATCAAAGCCTTGATTGGCTAGGAAAGCAATACTGGAGGCTTGGCAAACAAATCTACAATCGAAAGCTCCACGATTTAGAGGTCGTGGGAATACATAGAAGTTGTATGACTGTTGATTGTACCTATAAAAAAATTACAATTATAATTAAAATAACACTTTTTCACAAAAGTAGGAGACTAAACAGAGAGAGAAAATCTAATGAATTTTTTCAATATCATGAAAAAATATTTAGAGATGGCTAAAGTTGTTTTTATGGGCGATATGCAACTCTTATTTGTTAATTTTTTTTTATTTTGTAAAGTTTTACATTTTTCATCAAAACTAAAGGTGTAAATACGAAATATTTATCTCTTGATTAGCAATAATTTCCTGTACCCAAATAAACTAATTATTTTTTGTACATAACCAATTTTTGTTTAAATCAATATAATCGCTCAAATCTGGAAAGTAGTAAGGGATTGAATTGAAAACATTTTTTTTTAAATAAACCATGCATATAAATATATTCAAATACCAACAAAAATAATTTAACCAATTTCAGGCCAAGTATAGTTCGAAATCAAAAAGCGTGCAATGGAACATTAACTTTATTTTTTAAACAAAATTTCCAGTTTGCAAACCTATATTTTAAAATTATTAAAAATGAACCCTCGTTTTCTCGTTTTACCACTCAAATGCAAACTGAATTTAATAGAACCCAATAACAAAATCTAAATATTGTCGCTTAAAAATTTTATTATTTGGCTAAAAATGGAATTATTTTGTTGAAAATTCAACACATTTGTTAAAATTTCATACCTCTTAGTTGAAAATTCAACTATTTTCTGGAAAATTCAAAAATTGATTAAAACTTTTTTTCTCTCTTGACTAACAATTCTTTTTTTTTTTTTGGGTTGAAAATTCAAAAATATTTTGTTGAACCTTTATCTTTTTGGTTTGAAAATTCATCTCTTTCTGTAGAAATTGAACCTTTTTTTGTTGAAAATGCAACTGTCTGGTTAAAACTTAATCTGTTTCGATTAAAAATTAACTTTTTTGTTGAAAAGTAACTTTTTTGTTGAAAATGAACTATTTTATAGAAAATTCGTATTTTTGACTCAAAATTTTAAAAATTTGGTAGAAAATTTAACTATTTGGTAGAAAATTTATTTATTTGATTAAAGATTTATGTACTTTTTTTAAAGATTCATATTTTTTGGTAGAAGAACAATTTTTTAATTTAAAATGCAAGTGTCTGATTAAAAATTAATCTGTTTCGGTCAAAAATAAACTTTTTTGTTGAAAATGCACATTTTTAGTTGAAAATTCAACCATTTTGTAGAAAATCCAACTATTTTGCAGAAAAATCGTATTTGCGGAACGAAAATCACGCAAACTGAAAATCAATTCTCACAAATCAAAATTTAACTAATCCATTTTTGGTTGAAAACTGATTTTTCTTAGTTTAAAACTTCTAATACTTAGTCAAAAATCTTTAGAAACGAAAAAAATATAAACTAAAAATAAATCAAATAATATTTGGACTACTATTGCATACATTTTTCACACTATTTAGTTGAAAATTTATGTAATTTATTGAATATTCGTCTTTTTTGGTAGAAAACCAATTTTTCTGGTTGAAAATTCAACTATTTAGTGGAAAATATATTTATTTTGTTGAAAATTCTTTCTTTTTATTGTAGAAAATAAATTTTTTTGTATAAAATGTAACAGTTTGGTTGCAAATTAATCTGTTTTAGTTGCGGATTCAAGCATTTTGTTGAAAATTCTTCTGTGATAATTAAATCCAACTGTTTTTTATTTTTAATTCGATTTTTGGTTAAGTATCAACTATTACACTTTTCGTCAAAAATTCATAATTTTAGGTTAAAAATTCAACTCCTTGGTTGAAAGTTAAGCTTCTATCTCAAAAGTTATTTTTTTGCTTGAAGATTCATATTTTAGTTGAAATTTCGTTTTTTTTTTTGTTAAAAATAAATTTTTCGGATTGAAAATTCAACTATTTTGTTGAAAATTCGTCTTTTTGGCTTGACAATTCATCAATGTAGTAGAAAAATCAATAATTTGGTACAAAATTAAACTGTTTTTTAAATTTTCGTTTTATTGGTTGTGAATCAATTTTGTAAATTGAAAATTTAACTACTCCATTTTTGATTGAAATTTTATATTTTTAATTGAAAATTGATCTCTTCTTGTTGAAAATTCGTCTTTTTTGGTTGAAGATTGATCATTTTAGTTACAAATTCGTTGTTTTTTTTCGGGTCAAAAATTAACTTTTTTAACTAAAAAATTAATTATTTTGTTGAAAATTCAACTGTTTTACTTACTTTACTATTATTTATCATTATATTTGGTACTTTTTTTGTAAAAATTCGTTTTTTTTATTGAAAATTAATTCTCTTAAATGAAAATTTAACTGCTCGATTTTTGGTTAAAAATGGATCTTTTTCAGTTTAAAAATTCAAGTATTTAGTAGAAAACTTTTAGAAACGAAAAAAATAGAAACTGAAAATTAATCAAATAAAATTTGGCCGAGCATCACATCCATTTTTCAAACTATTTAGTTGAAAATTTATGCAATTTGTTGAAAATGCGACTGTGTGGTAGAAAATTAATCTTCTTGGAGGAAACCTCAACTGTTTTGTAGAAAGATCGTCTTTTCGAATTAAAAATTCAACATTTTGCATGAAATTTTTTTCTTTATTGACCGAAAAATTTTTCTTGATTGAAAATTGAACTAATTGGATAAAAATGTATGTATTTTGTTGAAAATTCGTCTTTTTTATCAGATAATTAAACTTTTTGGTTAAAAATTCGATTATTTAGTTGAAAATTTAATTATTTGGTGGAAAATTCAACTGTTTGGAAGAAAAATGGTCTTTTGGTTTAAAAATTTAACATTATGGATGATTTTTTTTTCTACTGACTGAAAAATCTTTCTCGATTGAGAATTCAAGTCTTGTTGAAAATTTGTCCTTTTCATATGAAAATTTATATCTTTTGGTAAAAAATTGTATCTTTCTTGGTTAAAAATGCAACTATTTGGTTGGAAATTTCTCTTTTTTGGTAGGAAATTAATTTCTTGATTTAAAATACAATTAACTCGATAAAACTTTATCTATTTTGTTGAAAATTAGTCTTTTTTATTAGATAATTAATCTTTTTGGTTAAAAATTCGATTATTTAGTTGAAAATTTAATTACTTGGTTGAAAATTCAACTGTTTCGAAAAAAGATTGTCTTTTTGGTTTAAAAATTCAACATAGTGGATGAAATTTTTTTTTTCTACTGACTGAAAAATCTTTCTTGGTTGAGAATTCAAGTCTGGTTGAAAATTTGTCCTTTTGATATGAAAATGTATCTCTTTTGGCAAACATTGTATCTTTCTTGGTTAAAAATGCAACTATTTGGTTGAAAATTTCTCTTTTCTGGTAGGAAATAAATTTCTTGATTGAAAATTCAACTAACTGGATAAAAATTTACGTATTTTGTTGAGAATTCGCCTTTTTTAGTAGAAAATTCATCTTTTGGTTGCAAAATAAATTGTAAGCCCACCCCGCCCCCACAAAAATGAGCGAAGAAGTTCAAAAATATTTTTCAATTAAAAGTAAATAAATAGTGGTTTTAGAAATTCCAAAAATAGGGATTTGACTGGGCACCCCAGGGTACATACATTTTTTCAAAGAAGTATATATAAAATATAAATATAAAAAATATATTTAAGTATAAAAAAAGAGGAAATATCGTGAAAATAGTTGAAAAAGAGGATATTTCTAGAAAAAAAAACGAAAAAAAGGAAAACTTGTTGAAAAATGAGATCAGAGGAATGACTGCGAAGCCTGTAATCAATAAAAGCCAGGATTGTTTAAGTACTTGTTTGATTCCTTGTCGAAGGAGAAAACGGACAAGCCAAACTGTACGAGTAGGAAATCCATGGAACCGGATCTAATTTTGGAATAATACTGTGCAGGCGTGTCAAAAGCTGTGGCATCTGGTCCTGTATTTAATCCAGTAAACTCTGTATCGATGCATAAAAACGAGGCTTCCTCTAAAACTTTGTCAAGCTCTGCCAACACTTCTCGAAAATCTGTAAAAAGAATTTGCATTAATTCAAAAGAAAATTATCAACTCTTCAATAGTTAAGGTATTTTAACCAAAAAATAAATGAATAGGTGTCGTAGGGAACTAAGAAATTCAGCGTTTTGACTAAAACCCCTAGGGATTAGCTAAATGAGGGAGTTTAGAAAAATATTCCATTGAGGTGTTAGCTTTTCTCTTTCAGGTGATTTCTCTAAATTGTTAAAGCGTTTTAGGTATTTAGAAAACCAAAATTTTTCCGAAAATGGGTTTATTCCATAAAAAATTCTTAAAAAATCAAATACCCGCTGTGTTAAAAAGCTTAGTTCAAAATCCAGGGTGGCCGTTTTAATCGAAGAAAATAATTCCGGGTCATTTCCCAGTTTGCAAACATTTTTCACGGTCAATAAAATTTAAAAAATCGAACTCTAGAGCAATACATTTTTCCATTTGAAGCAATAAAAAATGAACTACAAATTAAAATACTCAAAATTTGGAATTTTTAACTTTTATAAATTCCAGAGTTCAAAGATTCAGATTCAGTTCTAAGTATATTAATCCACGTTATCATTTTCAATGCAATTTTAAGCTAGAAAAATTAAAAATTGAACAATTAATTTTTTTTTAATTGCACACTTATTAAATGAGAAGTTTAAATATTTTTATTTTTAATAGTTTAAACATCCTTGAAAAGCTTCAAAATTTTATTTCAAAATCTTGAAAAATGTACAAGTCCTAAAGTTTTTCAAATTTGAAATTATTTTTAAAACTTGTTCAGAACTTCTGAATATGTTATAAACTGATTTGAATTTTTCCTACATTTTTTTAGAATATCCTGCAAATTTAAAAAAATTCTTGAAATCTTCCAGATTCTTTTTTGAAAATTTTTGAAAAATTGTAAAGTTTTTTTTAAATATTCTCTTAAAATAATTCTTCAAAATGAAAAATCATTTTCAAAAATCTACATTTTAATTCAAATTACTCCGTGGCTATTTACACCAAATTTTCGGTACGAATAGCCGAATTTTTCCGGTACACACACTTCGTTTAAATTCTTTGAAAATATTTCAAGTTTTAAATTAATTTGAATATTTTCAAAACTTCTGAATATCTCTTAAAATTACTCAAATTTTTTCTGCATTCATACATCAAATTTCCAAAATTTAACTTACAAATTAAACATTTTTCAAATAGAATAATAAAAATTGTAACGTTCAATATTTAAAAGTTCTTTGAAATTTTAACGTTTTAAGGCTTTCTATGTCAAACAATTCAGTTTAAAATTGTTTACTTTTGAGTACTTCGTTTCAAATGACTCGTCTTAAATTAACAGTCAAATATTGCTGAATATTTAAAAATTATTGTTTTCTGAATTAAAACATTTAAAATTGAATGGATTAAAATGAAATATTTTAGACTGAAACAATATTTTAAATTTAATAAAAACTTTTAATTATGAATCTATTATTATGAAGTTATTTTGAAGTTATAAATAGTTTATAAAGTTTTCATCGGACGTCAACATTTTTTTAACGACAAAGACTTTCTAATTGAAACAGTTTAATTTTTAACGTTAAAATCTGGAAATTCTGAAATTTTGAACGGATTTAGAATCTTCTTGTTAAAATAATTATTGTTCACTTTTTAAAACCGAACGTATAGTTCCATTTTAAAAACTACTTATTTATATTTACAGTTGATTAAATAAAAATGTTTTTTATCAAAATATTTCAACTTGAAACGCTTTTAATTTTTAATTGATTAAGTCTTCAAGAATGCATCTTAAAGTTCTTTAAATTAAAAATGTACGCTTGAAAATAAAAATCTAAAATGGAAAATTTTCAAAGTAAAAGATTTTTGCATTACGTGAAAATCCGTGAAAATCTCATTTTTTAATATAATAATAAAAAAAATTTAATTCAAATTTTTAGTAAAATTTTAGCTTAGGATTTAAGTGCAATAATAATTTTGTTTCTCCCCTACAGCATCTATATTTCTTGAAATTATTATTGTTTATTGATAATGAGAGCAACTTTTTATTTTTGTAAAAAATAGAAAATTCGATTTTTATTTTCGGCCGAAAGTCGATTTTCAAAACCTGGAAGTTGTAACCTAAAAATTCATAAACTCCATGTCTCGGAAGCAAGTTTTTATGTTTGATTTATACTGATGATTAAATTTCTTATCGCAATCCGCAGCCGACCCTGCTCCAATTTCTGTCTATTTTCTCGAAGTTTAGACGTTAAAACAAAAATATATTGAAGTTGTCTAAATATGTTTTCACTTGAAAATCATATTTTGGCAGTTTTTATTGAACTTGCACTTTCAGATAATTAAACAAAAAAAATAATTATCAATTATTTGTTGCAGGATGAAGAGCATTTGTGGCAATGAGAGTCAAACTTTCAAGAAGAAAAGATTGTTCATTATAAAATATTTAACAAGACATAATAAAAATTGTTTATTCAACAAATTTTATTTATTGTCAAACGCTTGAAAATCTCTTGCGGTCCTACTCCTTGCAAAGTAAATTTAGTATTTTCCTTAGTATTTTGTAATAAGAATCGAAATCTTTCATCGATCCGATTTTTTTTAATCCACTTTTTAGGATATAGAATTGAATTTTGAGTTTTTTATTTAAATTATGCGTATCGGCATAACAGCGATTATATACTAAGATTTATTTGATAAAAATAAGTTGACTATTTTCATTCTCTAATTTAAAAATAACAATATAATTACATTTAAATTGTTTATTTAGCTATTTATCTAGCTTTTTCGATGAAAAATTTAATATAAATTTAATCAGGGTAATGTGTCTAGTAGAAATATATGTTTTTTAAATATATTTTCAAGTGATATTTCGAAAAAATTGTATAGGAGTTTTTGAATTTTAGGATGAAAAAACTTATTACTTAACTAATTTGCAAAAGATTTTTAAAAAAATGTTGTAAACATGAAATATAAGTTCTATAAAGATTCAATTTTATTACATATTTAGAAAATCAAACTTTATTTTTCAAATGTGCAAATCAGGGGACCATAAAATTTATTTTTTCCTCAAATAGTTTTAAAGTCGTGATGCTCCGCCCTCATCACTTTTTTTTATATATATCGCTTGAAAATATAAAAAATATATATATTTTTTACGAGATACATTAAACTAATTAATTTTATATTAGATTTTTCAAAAGGAGAGATAAATATATAAATAAACAATTTTAATGAAATTTTATTGATATTTTTAAATTAATAATGAAATACTTAACTTATTTTCATAAAGTAAATATTATGCTGATTAGCATACTTTAAATTTTTTTAAATTCATTTCTATAACCAAAAAACTGGAGTTTCTAAAAAACGCTTTGATATAAATTTTCGATAATTGCTGCAAAATACTCAGGAATCTATAACCAGATTCAGGATCTGCAGGCAAATTTAAATTTAGGGTTAAAACAAAATCAAAATTAATTTTTAATTAAAATGATAAATCTACAACAGAAACATGAATTTTTAACCAAATAATTGAATTTTCAACCTAAACGATAAATTTTCTAGGAAAAAAGAAGACAAATTTTCAACTAAAAACATGATCTTTCAACTGAAAAATATAAATTTTCAATCAAAAATCGAATAGTTCAATTTTCAGTTAAAGAAATAAATTTTCACAAAAAAACGAATATTCAACTTGGTAAAATTGCAAGGAAAGAAATTAATTCTTTGCCAAACATAGAATAGTTAAATTTTCAATGAAAAAGAAAATTTTTAAACAAATAAAATGAATTTTCAAAAAAAAAAAAATAATATTTGAATTATCACTTAAAAAAGTGAGTTTTTAACTAAAATGATGAATCTTTAACAACGACAAAAATAAATTTTTAATCAAATAGTTGAAATGTCAACCCAAAAGCTAATTTTTATAATAAAAAGACAAATTCTCAACAAAAAACATGAATTGTAAACTAAAAAAGATAAATTTTCAACCAAAAATAGATTAGTTAAACTTTCAGGGGAAAAAATTAATTTTCAACCAAATAAAATAAACTTTTAACGAAATAGTCCAATTTTTAACCAAACAGATGAATTTTTAAAGAAGAAGATTAATTTTATACCAAAAAAGATTACTTTTGAACAAAATACATGCATTTTTGAACCGAGCACTTGAATTTTTAAAGAAAGTATCAACCCAATAGTTAAATTTTCAACTGAAGATAAATTTTCAACCAAACAAGGAATAGTTAAATTTTCAGTTAAAGAAGTGAATTTTTAACTAAAATGATTAATTTTCAACAATAAAAATACAATTTTAATCAATTAATTGAATTTTCAATCCTAAAGATTAATTTTCTACCAATAAAGACAAATTTTCAACAAAATACATGAGTTTTCAACTAAAAAAGATAAATTTGCAACCAAAACTATAATAGTTAAATGTTCAATCAGAAAAACAAATTTTCAACGGAAAGAAAAAACGAACTTTCAACTAAAAAAATTAATTTTTACCCAAAAATGGAATAGTTACATTTTCAGTCAAAAATTAACTTTAAACCAAATATAATATAAATTTTTAACGTGATAGTTAAATTTTCAACCGAGCAGATGAATTTTCAACCAAACTTTTGAATTTTTAAAGGAAGTTTCAACCCAATAGTCAATAACTTTTCAACCAAACAAGGAATAGTTAAATTTGCAGTTAAAGAAGTGAATTTTTAACTGAAATGATGAATTTTCAACAATAAAAATACAATTTTAACCAATTAATTGAATTTCCAATCCCAAAGATTAATTTTCTAACAATAAAGACCAATTTTCAACAAAATACATGTCTATTAACAAGTTCTCCCTGCAACCTGCCAGCCCTCTCTTGCATCCACGTTGTTCAACTATTGCACTCCATACCGACTCGATAGATGTTGATATCCTCTCTTAGAGGATGCCAGTGAATAGCTTGTAGCTGGTGTTTAAACAAGTTATGGGCCTGTAGTTCATTGGACTTCACAAATCTCCAGTCTTAGAGATTAACATTGTGCGTCCTTCCACTAGCCACCGCGGGATGGGTTGTTCTTCGTTTAAAAAAGTAGTAAATATATGAGCTATATGTGGATGCGTAGAAGTGAACTTCTTCCACCAAAAGTTCTTGATTTTATCTGGCCCTGGCGCTGAAAGGTTCTCAGTTCTAGCGATAACTTTGTTCACTTCTTCAGCAGAAGTTAGTGGAGACTCTTCCTCTCGACCTTGTAACCTTTGCCTTTGGCAAAAGTTATGAAAGAATGATATATCTAAAGCTTCTTCATTTATCTGATGAGTATCTCTATACACTTTCTACCAGAAGACTTGAATCTCTTCTCGACTAGGCGGATTTTTAAAGGCACGTCACGTTTTATTAAACAGACCGGAAGGATGAGTAGAAAAGGTGGAATTTTCCTGAATCCACTTTATTCGTTGTTCAAGGCGCTGTTTCTCTATTGAAAAAGATCTTATTTTTCGCGTCCAGTGCTGCTTGATGGGCAACAGTTTACGCTTGTTCAGCGTGTGATTTGCTGACCTTCAGTTTCGAGCAAGTGCCCCAACTTTCGGAGTGAATTTTTTATTTGATGTTATGTAGCTAAACACGCACTAAATATTTTATGCATGCCGTCTCACCCTTTCAATTTTAAACTGAAGCCGTGCAATACGCTCGCGAGTCTTACTCAGGCGTACTGAAGTATCGTTACTTCTATTGTCGCTAAGCAGGGAGACCGCCTTCTCGTAAATTACACAGTTCAGATGCCAGAGATTAGCATCTTTGGGGAGCAAATCGAAGAGAGCAATTTCTGAGAAAGACTTTTTGGTGTGTAGATCGTCTGCTTCTCATATTGGCATTATCGGCTATCTGCAAAGGTGGTTTTGCTGGAAGGGGTGGTATATTCGCTGGAGGATGTTGCTCTTCTTATTGCTGATAAAGAGCTTCATATCCGTTTTTGCGCAAAAATGATACCTGATCTCTCAAATACTGAGGCGTTTTACCAGCATATTCCGGGTTGGTATCTTGAGTTGGTCCGACCATTTAAAACTATGCTCTCGCCTTTGTCCGGGGCCATTGTCTGGTCGTCGCCTCTGTTCGGTCCTATTGCCACTCCCAACTGAATCATGGCCTCCATCCGAGAGAGGCCTATTGCGGATAGCACTGCGCGATACTGGTGACGTAACCGCATAATTCGTTGCATTGGGAAGTTAGCCAAATGCAACGTGGCCATACGCCCAGGGGAAACTCGAGTCCGTTGTGGATAATGATCAGTGTAAGAGCTACTGGAATTTCTCATTCTCCACCACTCAACGTATCAGTGCTACGAAGCCTGATAATGTCCTCCAAGATCTCAAGATCAAGATCATTACGTGATTGAATTCTCGGCACCAGTCGATGGTAATATCACGGCAAAGGATGAAGAAAAACGGGCGAACTATCAAGCACTTCTTTTCGAGCTCTCTTGGAGGTTAAAAGATTCATTTCTTAGCCGACTCAAGAAGATTCCGGCTTGCCAAAGTCAGGCTCATTCCATCGCGAACCGGATGCAAAAGGCTATTCTTCTGGGATAACTTCATCTGGTCCGTCAACACGGTTCCTCATAACATTCTACAAAGATTGGTAGCTCTAAAAAACTATCCAGAGGTGAAACCTTCATCTCAAACTGTCCTGTCTTCCACGTAAAGTCATCCGCGGCTAGAGACCTGACTCCAAGGAACAGTGTTGCACGTTGTTATCTCGCTTAAATTTCCCGCTCTTGCTTACCTTCTAGGACAGGAGGAGCAGAAGTGAATGACGTACGCGTTCCAGTTGCGTCGGGATTGGTTGCTTTGAGGAACCATGATCGTAGCTTCCGGAGCCTACAACTCCTCAAAAATAATCGTTCCCCCTGGGCGTATGGCAAGACTGGCAATAGATCAACACCATAGAATTGCCGAAGATGCTAATATAACACTTTCAAAGCCGCATTGTGTCTCTGTATGTACCAGTATCATGCATACTTTGAGCATCCACTGAGAACATGTCCAAGTGTTTCTGGCTCTTGCTTGCACGCTCGGTAGTTGGTATCGCTCTCTTGACAGGCAAAAAGAAATCCCTCAGTCTCCGATCTCAATCCAGCGGACTTGAGAAACATATTAGACAGATTGCGTCGATACCTGCACGAGTCCTGGATAATAAACCTGTCTATTAACAGGTTCTCCCTGCAACCTGCGAGCCCTCTCTTGCATCTACGTTGTTCAACTATTGCACTCCATACCGGCTCGATAAATGTTAATATTCTCTTTTTGAAGATGCCAGTTAATAGCTTGTAGCTGGAGTTTAAACAAGTTATGGGCCTGTAGTTCTTTGGACTTGACAAACCTCCGGTCTTATGGATCAATACCGTGCGTCCTTCCACTAGCCACTGCGGGATGGGTTGGTCTCCGTTCATGAAAGTAGTAAATATACGACCTAGATGTTGGTGCATAGAAGTGAACTTCTTCCACGAAAAGTTGTTGATTTTATCTGGCCCCGGAGCTAAAACGTTCTCAGTTCTAGAGATAACTTTCTTCATTTCTTCAGCAGTAACTAGTGGATACTCTTTCTCTGGACCTTGTAACCTTTGCCTTTGGCAAAAGTTATGAAAGAGTGATATATCTGAAGAGTCTTCATTTAGCTGATAAATATCTCCATATACTTGCTCCCAGAAGACTTGAATCTCTTCTCGACTATGTGGATTTTTAACGGCACGTGAAGTTTTATTGAATAAACGGGAAGGATGAGTAGAAAAGGTGGAATTTTCCTGAATGCACTTTATTCGCCGTTCAAAGCGCTGTTTCGCAATTGAAAGATATCTTATTTTTTGCGTCCAGTGCTGCTTGATGGTCAACAGTTTATACTTGTTCAGCGTGTGATTTGCTTTCCTTAAGTTTTGAGCAAGTGCCCTAACTTTTAGAGTGAATTTTTTATTTGATGTTATGTGGCTAATCACGCACTGAACATTTGATGCATGTCGTCTCGCCGTTTCAATTTTAAACTGAAGCTGTGCAATACGCTCGCGAGTCTTACTCAGGCGTACTGAAGTATCGTTACTTTTATTGTCGCTAAGCAGGGAGAGCGCCTTCTCGTAAACTACACAGTTCATATTTCAGAGATTGACATCTTCGGGGAGCAAATCGGGGAGAGTAGTATTAGCTTCAGCTAATTTGACTATCCTGAGAAAGACTTTTTGGTGGATAGATCTCCTACTTCTTATGTTGGCATTATCCGCTATCTGCAAAGGTGGTCTTGCCGGAACGGGTGGAATGTTCACTGGAGGATGGTGCTATTCTTCTTGCTGATAAAGAGCTTCATATCCGTTTTTGCGCAAAAAGGATACCTGATCGCTTAAATACTGAGGCGTTTAATGAGCATATTTCGGGTGAAAATTGTCCCAATGGTCATATAACCTCTGCATAAATCGTCTTCGCGTCGATGAGCTACTTTGCTAACAGGTAAGAATGTCCCTCCTGAGTTGGTCCGACCATTTAAATCGATGTTCTCGCGTTTGTCTGTGGCAGCTGTCTGGTCATCGCTTCGGTTCGCTCCTATTGCCACTGTCAACTGAACCATGGCCTCCATCCGAGAGAGGCCTATTGTGGGTGGCACTTCGCGATATTGGTCACGTAACTGCGTAATTCGTTGCATTGGAAAGTTAGCCCAAAGCAACGTGGCTGGCTGCAAGAGCCGGTGCTCGCGGGCGATGGAGTCGCCACATCCCTACGCCTATACCTATTATTATTATTATTTAAAATTGATTCTATAGTATACTAAATAATTCAAAAAAAAAGAAAGCGATTGAATAGTTTCAGAACTAATTTCTAGTATCAAAATTTTGTTGTTGCATTATTACATTGACTTCAAAAATGTATATTTAGAGGTAATTTAAAAATAATTTTTAGTTTTCAGGTGAAAATGCCGAACTCTTATGTGTAATTTGTTTCGTTTTCTCGTAGCTTTTCCAGATTGAAGAATAAGAACTATAAATGGAAGAAAACGAAAAGTGCTTAGAAGAAGGGTTTTTAGATTCATCATTCTCATCATCAGGAAAAGAACACGTAAGTCATAGATAAAAATCTTGTGCACCTTCCGAAATAAATAAACACATACAGATTATTTGGAAAATCTTAAAATCTTTTGCGGTTAGTTTTCTTATACTTCTTTGTTTTCTTCAAATATTTATTAATTCTATCCAAGAATTTTCATTACTGTGTATTAAATTTTAAGTAAATGATCTTTTATTTTTACAGAGAAGTCGTAGGCTCCGGAAGGTGCGATCATGGTTTTGGGATTTTTGAAATTGTGTAACTTTCGAGTTTTTAAGTTTTTCGAAATTATTTTGTTATAGAACTCTAGAACTCTTTTGGAAATAGAGTAATATTAAAGAAAAGGTTGATTTTTCTTAAAGTGGGGGGGGGGGCTGGCTCTTTTTTTTGAAATTTTTTTTTTGTCTAATTTTTGGGAACTATTTTCAATAAGTATCAGGAACTCTAGAACTATGGTAAATCTACCCAGAACTCTAGAAAAAACTTTATTTTTCGAAAAGTGCGGATGAGCGTGAACTTAACGCCCAATTTTGAAAAATCCACATTTAGAGTATTTATACGCCGGAACTATTTCTAAAAATTATCAGACACTGTAGAACTATTCAAAAGGATGTCAGAACTCTAAAAAAGATTCGAAATTTTGAAAGTGGGGGGCTAAGTTCACACGCATAAAGATTATTTTGCAATCAATTGTTTATAAGGCCATAGTTAACAAATGACTTGAGTTAAAAGAAAATGTATAAGAGACAAAGTTTTCGTTTTATATCTAATCTTAAAACATGTTTAACAACGAAAGCTATATCAAAGATCCATATTTGTTTACAAAAATGGTTATTAACAAAAAATCCATTGAGGATTATGTGGACTGTGAAGCTTACAATTTGTTTAAGCAAAAATGTAATGTACGGTTGAATTTTAGAGAACTGTTAAGCCAACAAAACGTGTTTTGAAAAAAGCTGTACTGATAAGATTTTGCTGTGCGACCCATCGCATATTTGAAAAACATTCCAAGAAAAATTTGTTTGAAGCCCGTGACGTAGTACTATCCTTGTGAGTAATATGAAAGAAATCATTTTTAAAAATAAATTTAAAAAATGGACGAAAATTGTACTTTTTCAACCATTCAGTTAAAAATATGTTGCAATGAAACGTTATATGCTACAGAAATTTTTCATCGAGATTTGTTTTCAATGTCAATAAATAAATAAGATTTTCCTCTCCTGATTTCTGTAACTGACCTCTTACAGCCTCTCATAATTTTTCTATTATCCCAAAAGAAATGAATATCGATGAGAAATATTTTAGAACAAGTATCCATGTGCATGCATTTTTAACTTACAATTTCTTTTTTACTATTTTCTTATTAGGTGACAAAGGAATGGGAAACCGCATGCAACAACAAAATTAAAACCCGATTGAGTCGTACCTGGGAGAAAAATTACCCTTTGCAGAAGACTGTTGAAATCTTATTGGATAAGAAGAAGCAGCAGCAGGTAACTTCTGAAGAGAAATGGAACGCGTTATTTTCCGAATTGCAAAATGGAAAAGAGAATGCAGTTTCTTCAGGAGCTACTGCTTGTACAACAGTCCAGAATATATGGCGGTGCATTCGGAAGAAATTACAAATTTTACTTAGATAAATCACGTATCTGAAATTTCAGCTCACATTTCAGTACAAGAGAACATTTTAGAGAGAAAAGAGGAAGAGAAAGAAATGAGAGATTTAAAAATTATAAACATGAAAGATGACGGAAATTGTTTGCTTCGAGGCCTTTCTTATGGTATGTACGGAACGCAAGATCGACATTCCGAAATAAGACGTAAAATTGTACAGTATATATGTCACAATTGAAGTAAATTCGTTGATATTTTGGATGCTACTGGTGTGGAAGTCTCACATCCAACAAAAAAATCTTACCAGAAATTCATTGGAAGAAATTCTGAGTTTGGTACAGATTTTGAGATCGCTATGTTCTCAAACTTGTATGAAAGGCGAGTATTATTATATAAAAACGAAACTTGGTTTCCAGAAATGCGGACTATTCCTACCATTAGAGAGTCAAGATACAAAGGATGAAATAACATTTTTTTTTTTTAGGAGAAAGGAGTGGTCATTTTGATGTGATAAAAGATTTGACAAAAAAGAAGAAACTAAATACGAAGAGAATAATGCAACAGATTTTTGTATGAATCAAAATTTAGAAGAAATTGCACCCGATACAAAATAGACCTTACATATCGAAGCACATGAAAATTACGGTGTAACAGAAGAGGAAGAAGAACGATTTTTCGTAGAAGATTAGAAATCTAACGGAGAAAACAAAGATGAAGAAAAACCGAAAGAGAGAAAGGATCAAGAGGAGCAAGAAAAGTCAGATTATTATTCTGTGTATTTAAATACGCAGAGTGAATGTTCTTCCAATGGTATAGAAGAGGATGCACAGGAAAATTATGTATCAACGGTGGAACAACCAGCTCTGGAAGATAGTGAGTATGATTTCGGTATTAAAGAGGATGTTCCTGACGATCATGAAAAAGAAATTTCAACAGAAGAGGAAGAAAAGAAAGAGAAGGATGGGCTGAAAAAAAAGAAGAAAAATTTAATATAAATATTAGTTACCACAGAGTTCCGATTAATTTGTGGAAAAATAAAGAAACCAGAGAATTTGACAGACCTTGCATTCGCGCTATCATCAAACTTATTTCTATAGGGAAGCTAAATTCACCGTGTCAATTAAAATTGTATTCCTACAGAGAAAATTCTAAAGCCGAAAATAGTATCATATTATACGCGTCATGTAGGAGAACCGAGATTCACCATCAATGCTTTAGATTTGAAATATTTAATTTGGAAAATGCAATTACAAGCCTCAAAACGACTAGTAATTGTGAAATGCTTCTTCGTCATAATGAATCAGACAAAACTAGGTATCAGCAAGTAAGAGATATTGAACGCAACAAATTAAAAACAATATTAAAACATCGCTCAGCTTGGAAATACCGGCAGGAATTAGTGGCACAAGTGGACCGTGAAATGTGGGATAAAGGGCATCCCCAGAACTTAACAACTCTTAACGTACTACATAAAATAAGATCGGAGATAAATAAAGAAACATCTTTAGAATTAAAGAGCAAAGATCTGCAGGATGTTTTCCAGTTATGTTTGAAGGAGAGAGATTTAAGCGATTGTTATTTCAGAGAAGCGACTGTTGTACCTTTAAGAACCATAATGTAATCAAGAAAACAAATTTAACTTTTAATTTCGGATAAGGGACTTAAAATTTGTCACATGGATTCTACGAGTTCCATTGTCAGTAAACCGTACGATTGTGGTAGAATAGATTATGATTGTATAGTTCGTAAATTTTCACGTTTTGTAACGCCAGTACTGGAAATAATAACGTCCGACCACACTTCTAAATCAAATAGTACAATGCTAAAGGAAGTGAAATATTTTGTAATCAGTGAGTTCAATAAGTGGCATGTGAAGACATAACTAACATTTACTATGCTCCGAAATTCGCCGAATATGTAACACTAGAATTTATGCCGTACATATCAATATGTGGAGCATTAATGCTCAACCTTGTCGATAATAATTTATCAAGAGTTAGCAATGCTTTTGTAGAATCCCAGAATAAAACTTCAAAACTTAACATACTAGAAGGACAGAAACGGAATTCTATCGGGATCCTAGTGCGAAAATTAAAAGAAAATATTAGGGCGTTAACAGAAGAAGAAAGTCTCAATATTTAAGTGTCAAGAAAAATGAAAAAGAAACCAGATTATCCAGATGCTGCCTCCAATGTATTGATTGAAGATGTTTGGAAACGTGGACAAGAGAACAGGAAAAGGACAGAGACACACTTTGAGAAACTTTCAAGACTATAAAAAACGGAGAACGAGGGCCAACACGGAAAAAGCAAAAGGCTCAGAAAAAAGGTGATTCAACTTGAACATGAATAGTGAATATGAAGAAAAGTATAAAAAAAGAGAGTGTTGCAAAAAAACAAATGAAGAGAAGCAGAGAAAATACGAGAAGAAAAGAATTGGATACTAACAGCAATTCAGAAATAAACTCAACTGTGAAACCAACAAATGAAGATTTTGAAGATGAATTAGAAGAAAATCAAATGCTAAAGAATAGAAGAACTGAAGTTGCAGAAGAACTTAAAGATGAATTAGAAGAAAATCAAATGAAAACGAAAAGAACTGAAGTCGCAAAAAAAATATAGTAGATTCAGAAAGTGTATATCTTGCAAACGGTTTTTTTTAATAAAGTAAATTATTAAAGTAGATTAAAGTCCAAAATTATTAAATTTGCAAAGTACAAATTCCGAAGGCCCATTTTATCAAGCAGTAAAGAATTCCAATTAACCTGCAACCAGTATAATGCGCTAGTATAAGAAGATGGACTGATCAATGGTCAAATTATAGACTCAATTGTAACAATCGATTCAGCAAATTGGGATGAGAATATTTTGTACGTTCCAACAGATGATACGCGTACTATCATTGGAGATTATTCTTCAAAACGAAGAACAACATCTTTATCCACCTATCTTTTAAGTATGCCCTTAAACAATATTTTACTATTACCTTATTTATTTAATTGTCATTGGTGGTTAGTCATAATTAATATTAGAGAAAAAACATTCACTCTATTAGATCCATTTTTTGAAGGAAGCGATTTAGAAAGAGCTTTTGCAGGATTAAACATTTTTTTTAAATTATGCAAAGATACCTAATTTTTTGTATGTGTCCCTATTTAAGCGATAAAAATCAAATCACATGTACGGAGTGTTTAAATTTAATTCACCTCAATTGTGTGAACATTGGTGATATGAACTCTGACGATGAGATAGATATTAACGTTAACAGTGAACAGCTTAGAAAACCAAATGATGACCAATATTTATGTAAGTTTTTCAAAAACAATCTATGTTGAATTTATTTCCAGGATTATATCCATTCTTTTCTTTCTATTACCATAAATTACCTCAGCCTCTCACCGATTTCGCCCGTTCGTAATATGTAATATGTT
The DNA here is from genome assembly GCA_011634705.1 of Andricus grossulariae. Lineage (NCBI taxonomy): Eukaryota > Metazoa > Arthropoda > Insecta > Hymenoptera > Cynipidae > Andricus > Andricus grossulariae. Next base: position 10,895,672 of record JAABKJ010007545.1, read on the forward strand.
TTTGTATTTAAGCTAAAAATAATATATTTGGTTTATTCAAACAAATATTTATATGAATTCCAAACGCACTTAGTTAAACTAAAAAAACACTTCATTTCTTTAAAATAAATTCTAATAGAATCAACCTAACATTTGCTCCAGTCCTTAGCGATGACTTCAATTTTTTTTCTACAATTTTGGTATTTCAAAGAATGCAAAAAACGCAAAATTACAGGCCTGGTACGGGGATGAAACATTTGGTGGTATCAGCATTCATCATTTACTACCAATATCTGGAAAGAAATCTGAAAACAGAACATTTCGAGGGTTTTCGGAAATTTTTTTCGAGAATTTTTGTCTGTTAACGAGTTTGGGGGTGAAAGTAAGCAGTCATGCGGTGAAGATATAGGGATTAAACTTTTTTTAGTATCACAAATTATCATTTTCTAGTAATATTTGGAAAGAAATTTGAAAACAGAGTCTTAACAGGGTTTTTGGAATTTTTTTTCGAGAATTTTTATCTTTTTACGAGTTTGGGGGTGAAAGCAAGCAGTCTTCCGGTGAAGATATGAGAATTAAACTTTTTTTAGTATCACAAATTATCATTTGCAAGTAATATTTGGAAAGAAATATGACAACAGAGTCTCAACAGGATTTTTGGCATTTTTTCGAGAATTTTTGTCTCTTGACGAGTTTGGGGGTGAAAGCAAGCAGTCTTCCGGTGAAGATATAGGGATGAAACTTTTTGTCGTATCACATGTTACCATTTGCTAGTAATATTTGGAAATAAATTTGACAACAGAGTATTAAGAGGGTTTTTGGAATTTTTTTGTCGAGAATTTTTGTCTTTTAACGAGTTTGGGGGTGAAAGTAAGCAGTCTTCCGGTGAAGGTATGGGGATGAAACTTTTTTTAGTATCACAAATTATCAACTGTTAGTAATATTTTGAAAGAAATTTGACAACAGAGTCTTCACAGGGTTTTTGGCATTATTCGCTATCTGCAAAGGTGGTCTTGCTGGAACGGGTGGTATGTTCTCTGGAGGATGTTGCTCTTCTTCTTGCTGATAAAGAGCTTCATATCCGTTTTGGGCAAAAAGGATACCTAATCTCTTAAATACTCAGCCGTTTTATGAGCTTATTCAGGGTGCAAATTGACCCAATGGTCATGTAACCTGTGCATAAATCCTCTTCGCGTCGGTGAGCTTCTTTGCCAACAGGTAAGGATGTCCCTGCTGAGTTAGTCCGACCATTTAAATTTATGTTCTTGCGTTTGTCCGGGGCCATTGCCTGGTCGTCGCCTCGGTTCAGTCCTATTGCTACTCCCAACTGAAACATGTCCTCCATCCGAGAGAGGCCTATTGTGGGTGGCACTTCGCGATATTGGTGACGTAACCGCATAATTCGTTGCATTGGGCAGTCAGCCCAAAGCAACGTGGCTGACTGCAAGAGCCGGCGCTCGCGGGCAATGGAGTCGCCACATCCCTAAGTCTATACTTATTATTATTATTTACAATTGATTTTATAGTATACTAAATAATTTAAAAAAAAGAAAGCGAGTGAATGTTTCAAGACTAATTTCTAGTATCAAAATTTTTTTGTTGCATTATTACATTGACTTCAAAGATGTATATATGGAGATAATTTAAAAGAAATTTTTAATTTTCTTTTATAGACCTCACCAATTGACTTGTCATGCCACCCTAGCACAAACTCTCGATGCACAGCGACCTGAACGCGAACCTTGTCTATTAAAAGTCAGCTGTATACGGTTGAAATCAAGTACACCCCAGAGAATCTAGGAAAATCAACATTGCTTATTTTTCGTACACCTACACGCCTGCATATCCTCCTCCATTTGTACAGGAATTTTCTTCAATGAACAACGAACCTGATTTGTCACCTGGAACATTTGATGCTGATTTAAGAATATCATCTGATGAAGATGAAAAGGAAGTGGAGGTGATGAAAAAACAATTAAATGAAAAAGGGGCAGCGAAGTCAGGGAAGCAAAACACTTAACCAAATACTAAACTGCAAAAGTCTGTCGGTATACTTGAACAGCCATCGACTTCAAGCTCATCAACAAGTGAACAATTTAAGAGCATTATGTGCAAGATACCATTCATACGGACACCCGTAAACGATCCAACTTTACGGAAGCAGAAAAAATCTCAGATTATTATTTCAATAAAGAGATTTTATAACGATGAAAGGGTTGAGAAGCAGTTGGACCAAAATGTGAAAAAGAGGAGAAATATTAATAAGGATCAAGGTAATAAGGCTGAGAAGAAAACCATTAATCTCAATGATCCAAAGATAAAGGCTTAACTTCAAAAAAGGATCATGAAGAATTTGAAGCATCTAAAGAAAAATTAAACTCTTGCATGATGGTTATTATTATTATTCATCTTTTGCGTATGTTCGCAGAATTTCGCTACTAGTTTAGTTTCTTTTACTATTTATTTGAAACAAATTTTGCTTTAAAATCTTCGCGTCCTATGAATGACTGAATTTTATCTGATCGCAAAAACTCTGTCAATTTATAAACACAATTATGGAAAAAAGTACAATTTTGCGAAAAAGTTACGTCATTTTGGTACCGAAGGCAGAACATTTTGGTGGCGCAATTTAAGAAATAAAATAATGTTCTTGTTCAAACTACCCTAGTGTATGAGTCGTAATATACAATGTTAGTGCAAGTTTTAATACAAAAACAGTAACAGATTTTTCAAAAACTTGAAATATTATATGTTAGAATAAATATAACAAATTCCATTACTTTATCTATTATAAATTTTCCAAATATTTTGAAGAAATATTTGATAAACCTGCGTGATATGCTTTTTAAGTGCCTATTTGTTAATAATTACCTGATCTTCTAATCTGTATTATACAGGTTTATTTACATGTGCACGTCTTATGTACACACGCACTCACAGATTGATATGACGCAATACGACAAAATATGATATAATATGGCACAGTACGATACAGTATGATATAATATAATACAACATCACAATATATGATACAATATAATACAGAATAATACAATATGATGCAATACCATACAATGTATTACAAGATCATACACTATGATAGAATATTATGCATTATCATACAATATAATACAATACGATGCATTATGATACAATGTAACACAATACGCTACAGTATGATACACTATCACACTATATTATACGATATAATGCAATATGATGCAATACAATGAATATGATATAACATGGCACAATATAATGCAGTATTGTACAATATGATATAGTATCCCACTATATGATATAGTATGATACATAGTCACGGTCTTCTAAAAAATGACTCTTAGCTGGTTATCATTTTTATCATTGGTTTAGAAAAGCGTAACAATATAACTATAGAAAAGCTTCATGTCTGCTGCAGTAGGATGATGGTCCTTGGGTTATGTCTCTCTCTTAATGATATAACTAACGGAGATTCATAATGTTATTTTTGAATTATTTCATTTCTGGGTTTTAATTGATGAATGGAAAATTTTAAAATGTTAAGTCTTTCGGATGATTTGGAAAACTACGTTTGAATTAATCGTCATAATTTGAAAATATTAAGCAACAACAAAATCGAGGATGGATTCGTATACTCGATTTCATACGCAATAGGGAAAATAGTTACTCATACTCACAATTTTCGAGGGTAGTACTTTGTTTTAAGAATTCTCGTCAGATTGATATTATACCCCTGAGTATACCTTGTTTTCTTAAAGCTCATTACCGTTATTGATAAGTCAATTTTATTGGATGACAGATTCGAAATTGTAATGAAAAGATTGAAAAATTTCAGGCAAGTAAGAGGCGGAAATTAGATTGAAGAGTTCGATATTCAGAATACAAATGGTTTAATAATTAACAAATTTCAGGAATAGATGTAGAAGACACGGGAAGGAAGGTGAAACTGCACACTGATCATTAAAATTTTGTATTTCCCCTGCATAGAGCCTTATCTTTTTATACTTTGAAGTTATTGTATACACTTCGTACGTTACCACCTACAATTTAAGTGCGTCAACCTTTGCACAAACGAAAAATGAAGTCTCTCCTAAAAAGTGCTTTATCTACAACAAAAAAAGGAATAGAAAGCATGAATTAATATATTCCTGAATACCCGCACTCAATAACGTTCGGGCAGCATCGAACTGAAGCTTGCTTGTATGATACCATCAGGACGTTTAGTGCCTTTTACCTAAGCATCCAGAAAACCAGAGTGCAGAAAGAAGCTGATTTCTGCCTTGGAAACCCGGGTTCAATTCTCGGCAACTACGTTTCTTCATCTAACTCGAATTTGTCTGTTGAAACTTATTGAATATATGTATTGCGACGTGGTATTTTATACCACGCCCAAATTTGAAATATTCACGCCCAGTTAACTTAAGCTCAAGTAAGCTCAATTGGAAATTAATATCTGGTCGAGCACAGAATCCACTTAGGAACTGTCATTTGACAGGAGCCTCGAGAGGGATGGCCTGTTGCCATGAACAAACCCCTCGAGGCCTAGGGATTGTAACTCCGCTGCTCCGAACCGTCGCCATACTGGAGAGTTATCATTTATTTTAAACTGCACTACTAACTCCATCGAGCTTTTTTTTAATTTGTTTATCAGGCACTCTCAATGCCGGCTTCGCCGGCTATCACACTCTACACCACCGCAAAACTAACAAACAGGGCCACGTAGTCGTGACTGCACCCTACACCACCCACACGTTTATGCAATCACGACTTGGCAGTCGTGAATCAGTATCACACATACGGAAATATTGAATATTTCGAAGCCACATTACACGGAATAAAGGAGGACACACAATCAAAACAACACGGTCACTTGAGAGCGTTGCCGCCGGCTGACTAGCATACGAACTGTCAATATGCTAGCAGCCGTCAGTTCAAGCATGCACCATGTATAATGGGTGTGAATTGTGAGTGCTCGCGTTGTACCTGTGGCGTACTTTAGTAAAGTAGCTTGCCATAGACTACAAACTATGTGATAGAACGGTCTAGGGAAAATGTCGAGTTACTGGAGGACGCTCTTATGAACGCGCGTACACAGGTATCTACTGCTGCAAGGTACCGTTTCGTGTACACGGACCTTTGTATTACGCGCCAAAACTATACCACGCGGCGTCGGCCCTTGTATTAACTGTTCTTCCTTCAAACGAAAAATTACAAGGTATGTCTTTCATTTTCGCCTTTGGTTGTTATAAATAGTGTGTGGCCGGGAGTTCAGTTTGGTGGGGACAATGTAGATGGTCAAATACACAATATCTCATTAATTTTCGGGAGTGAGCATAATCATTGTTCGGTCTAGTCTTCAAAAATGGCGCTGACTCTTGACATCTAAGATCAATCAAAGTCACCGCCATTTTGGGATACCCCGACATGTAATATGATAAGATAATACTACAATACGATGGTACGTTAAATTGGCTCGGTCGAAGTGATCATAAAAGTAAAGTAGGTTCTCGGGTATTTTAAGATGATAGATTCTTTTGTGAATAAGCAGTCGTATTTATGATTACTAATCTGAATTCTCTCTCTTGCTCAGTCTATTCCTTACCCTACCCCTCTCTGTTTTGAGCTAGTGGGGAGTGAAACAATAAATAAACATGGGTAGTAGTTTGAGCCGAATGTAAACTAAAACCTTATGATCGTTCAGAGTCTTAATGGTTAAACGATCTGGCGCCCTTCAGACATAAAATCATATTAATGCAATTGAAATTAAGTGGCCAATAAACCAATATGTCATAGATAACTTTTCGAAATTGACTGGCCAGTAAACCAGTATGTCAGAGTTAACCTTTTGGAAATCGAGAGGCCAATAAACCAGTAGGTCAATATGTAATTTTGCTTTTATGAAAAATACAATATTAAATTAAAGTTGATAATTTCTACAAATTCTGCGTCAGTATTGGCTTAGGCATGGCCAATAGAAAATAAAATAGAACTAGGGATGTCTCATTGGCCTATACCTCGGCCAATAATTTCAATAATATAAAACTTAAGAAACCAAGGTTATGGTATGTATAATATATAAATAAACTTAGGTTTATAAAATGAAATGTGACTATATCGATCCGTCAACAGCTGCCGCTCCGTATTCTTGTAAATTCTTTTTGACCGATCATTCTTTACTGTTGCGAGTATAGGAACGATTTCTATTCTGGAGTGGACTCCGTATAGTGCACTAGAGGAGTCAGACTGTCAACAAACTGTAATCTCTCTATTTGCCTGAGATAGTTAATACCGTGATTGCACTTGAATCAATAAACTAGTTTCAATCTCGAATTTTTATTACAACGCCAGTTCAGTTATGAATACCTCGACTACCAGCACTAAAGATCTAATTTTTCACTTTCATTTTTCTCCGTGTACTTCAACATGAGTAGAATTTATATTAGTTTATCTGTTTCGAAGGAATTGTTGATTGCAATTTCAAGTAAGACAATACTCGAAAGTGATAATAATGACGATGATGATGGATTGGAAGAGGGGTAGGGAAAATTTGTGCTTTATTCATTCTTAAATATACTTGTACTTGTCTTCTGGATAATTTTATGCTACAGTTTGTGGAATCATAAATGGTTGGAATCAGTCAGAAAACTAGGATGGGAACACGGTTTTGTTGCAATATTGAACATTAAAAATTAAGTTATTGCTTTGTTCTTCTTTTCTTCTTTCTCTCTCTTTTTGTAACTATTTTCGGTCAAACTACAGGTGAATAGACATTTGAAAAGGGTTAAAATGTGACTGCATACTCTTTTTCCTTGAACATGAGCACACTCAAAGATTCGTTGTCAATACGGTGTTACAATTTTTTAGGGAAACTTTATATGTTGTGGCAGTTTAGTTGGATGAGGTTCCCGTTAAATCATTACACTATAATAGAGGAATAATAGTGGGATTGACAGAGCTGGAAAGGGGTTTGAGTACCATTTTATACTATCTGTAATACATTTTAAATTAGTTTTTTGTACATCCGATTTGAATTTGATAGTTTTTAATTGATTCGTTTACGGTTGTTTTAATTGTCATACATGTTATTGGTTTTGTGGAAAATGTTTCTGGATTGATTCAATGTAGATATGAGTATTCAAAAGCTCCATTGAGTCACTTTGAAATAACTGAATTGCAATTTCTTAAAATAATTAATAAGCCAAAGGTAGTATGGTAATGTACTAGTTTATTAAAGCTGGTAAAGGGTCGGGACGATACTTTGCACTCGTTCTCAATGATTAAAAAAATTTATACATTTATTTGAGAAGGATTTAGAAGGTTACTCGTTTTTTCAATTCCTCAAAATTACCTAATGAAATAAGGAGTGCGAATTTGTGTGAAATATTGAGGAATTTAATTGTCGATGGATAGTTGTATAATCAAAAGGAATTGGTAGTTTGAGTTGATTAATAAATTTATATAGTTACATAAGGAATGGGAAATTGTGCGAAAATTGGAAATTTTTGTTTTGATGCCTTTCCAAGGAGTTTTCAGTTCTATTAGCCCTCAGCTATCCAACTGATCAGTCGTTAACATTGAAAATGCCTAATTGAAATTCGATCCTTCTATTAATACTATTAATGTATAGCATGGTTGTTAATCGCATGAGTGATCCAGTCATTAATAACAGGATGGTTGAGATTGGTAATAACATCAGGATCTTCTCCAAACGTCTTTCCTCTCAGCTCAGACATAACTCCAACCAGTAGAGGAGCCTGTAGTGGAGGAAATTGGACCGCTAGAGGGCCTCCTAAATCGCCGATACATGTTCCTCTTCTTTTAGTCGTATCAAGGGTACAAATATTTCTATCTGAAATTGAAAAGCGTCTGCCGTAAATACGAATGCACTCCGCCAGAGGAATTATGTATAGTCGGGTTTGCCTCAGCTTCTTAGGGTATACAGCTGCGTGCCTGGTATATAAGTGGTAAGTAATTAATAATTAAATAATTTTCTATACTTTTATTATGTTTCAAATATTTTCGATTACTTACGATGATTTCCCTGGCTGTGTGCATCCCCAGCCACTAAAAATGCCATACGCTATGTGAGCTACAACTCCCAAAAACAGATTAATTGGCCTATTAGGACTTCGCTGAAAGTTCTCGACTAGGCGGATTTTTAACGACACTTGACGTTTTATTGAACAGACGGGAAGGATGAGTAGAAAAGGTGGAATATTTTTCAATCCAATTTACTCGCTGTTCAAGGTGCTGTTTCGGTGTTGAAAGAGATCTTATTTTTTGCGTGCAGTGCTGCTTGATAGTCAACAGTTTATACTTTTTTCAGCGTGTGATTTGCTTCCCTTGAGTTTCAAGCTTACTGAAGCGTACTGAAGTATCGCGACATCTATTGTCGCTAAGCAGGGAGACCGCCTTCTCGTAAACTAAACAGTTCAGATTCCAGAGGTTAACATCTTCGGGGGGAAAACCGGGGAAAACAGGATCAACTTCGGAGAATTTGCCCAAAAGAAACTGAAAGTTAAATTCCCCTAATCTAAACCTACACATTCATTTTGACAACGACGTAATTTTCCATATATGGGCATATCACGATTTTTAAATGCTGATTGGTTATTTTATGTCACACACACACACACACATATATATATATATATATATTATTACATCTAGAACTTCTCGTCTCTACTAACTGACACGAGCCTGCGAATCTTCATTAGACTTGTATACGAAGTTTCCTAAACGAGTAACCATGTACGCTTTCCATTTCAGGATGATGAAACGAACCAAACAACGAGAGTGCATGAACAATTTATTCCAAAAGCTGGGGCATTCATGTTTGGAAACCATCGTTATAATTCTAAAGGTTTATAGTAATGAGTATATGAGTCGTACTGAAACTGATACGAAACTTCGGTCGAAAATGCCCCTCATACGGGCAGGGCCGCGACGGCGAGACCCCCTCAGAATTTGATACGATTGCGAGCATTAATTATTCGAAATCATCGATTAACAATAAGAGAAATAGAGGAAGACTTCGGGAATACAAATACATCTATGACCCTGCGAAAAAGGCCGATTCTTTGCAGTGGGAAAAACCTGGTTCTTTCATCACGACAATGCACCTACTCATTCATCTCAGCTTATACAGCAATTTTTTGTGAAACACGGCCTTACACAACATCTAAAGTCCCATACCGCCCTGACCTGGCTCCCTGTGATTTCTGGCCGTTCCCTTATTTAATTATTCTCTGAAAGAAAAATTATTTCAAGACGTAAAAGAAATAAAACAGAAGGCGACAAAGCTGCTATTGTCTATTCCGAAAGATGGCTCCAATGTGTGCTTTCGAAAGTGGAGAGATCGCTGGAAAACCTTGCGGCATCTAAAGGGGAGTTTCCCAAATATGGACATGTCTAAAATGCTCAATATTAATTTCAGGTTTAGACTTTTCCCACTCTTTCACAGGACCGATCATAGACGCTTATTGAAATCTGCAGGACCGTGACGTGCATAAATACTGCAAAATCACAGATCAAACTTCAGACAGCGCCATAACCAGTTGGCATCTTATGCTCTTCTTCAAGTACTTTGAACCTGGCTCTACAAAACCCGCCTGAAAGTACCTATTCGCCGCTAGTTGGTCTAAAATCGGTGTGTAAAAGCAAACTCGAAATCAACCCCAGATATGCATAGTTCAGCAACTGAACAAAAAACGTACGAGTCATCACAATTGACCTGATAAGCGCAGCCTACTACCCTACATTCTCGTCTACACCAATTCGTCGCGGACCCTCCAGGGGTTCGAATCCTAGAAGCCAGGCACGACTTAGTACCAGAAGCTACCCCGGTGAAACTCTTTTTCCTATTGACAATAAGTAAGTAGCTAATTTATTGAAAGCTCTTTAGAATCTCCTCTCTTTTCATATACTTGTTTGCTAAATTGTCATCACTATTCAAGATGAATTAAATAAAGCAAGGAGATCATTTAAAGTCTGTCAACACTGAAAGAGTATCCAGAGATGCAATGCCAATTTTTTTAAATTCAAATCAGCCAAACACATTTCACACCTCACGATAAGCACACTTCACTTAAAAATGTTCACTATCCGAGGGTATAATCCTTAGATATAATTATTCATAAATCTAATGCATGTTTTAAAACGGTATTAAAAACAATGTTTCTGGAACATAAAACGTAACTTGCAATTAAATTCAGAATTTTATACTATTATTACATAAATATACTATTCTGTACACTTTTTGTACAATTGCGTGAAAAATAACTTTGTTAACAATATAAAGAAGTAAATGTGATTCCGGAACTGCGAAACAGTCTTTGAAAAGGTGCGACTCACTGATACCAGGTGACGTTAGAAATTATAACAATTTATTGTGCCAGAAAAACTTTCTGCTTGTACAATCAACTATACGAAATCCTGTTTGACACATCTGCATCAAGTTTTAAGTTAAAATATTTATATTGATGTATATAAGGCTATGAAATTCACCTTATTCGAGTATAATCACGAATTTGGAATTTGTTCGAATTACTGATGGCCACCCTCCCTAATTGATTAAATATGATTTATAGTTGCTTAAAAAAGTTGAATTTAAGCATTACAAAATGTCGTAATTATTCTTCAAGATTTCCGGTCTCAAATATTTATTTATAATTACCTTCGATTTGATTAATAGAGTCCTAAATGCAAGGCTTAAAAATAAAATATTTCGCGCTTTTTCAGTAAATATAGGCAGCCTGGGGTTAGCCAGACTGAAACCAGTCAGACCGGCTGACTCCAACAGTCTCTACCTACTCCGACAACTTTTTTTACCGAATGCTATCAGAACGGAAAATTCCTTTTTTTATATTTATCATATTTTCACTAAGATAATTATGAGACCATAACCCCATCCCAACCTAAAATATCTAATGAAAGATCGGCGAGCGTGTTACACTGCAAAAAAAGATTTGTGTAAAATTACAAAGTTTCGGAAAATTACATATTGCATCATGGTAAATTTCACACTACTCATTGTGTGATTTTACAAAAGTGTGTGAAATTACAACCTTTAGCGATGTAAATAAAAGGACCCTCGAACAGCAGATATATATATATATATATATATATATATATATATGTAGATTATACATAACTTAACAGCTGTCACATAGTACACCAATAAAATTGAATAATAATTCATTTCATGTAATTCTTTTCACGAACCATAATAAACAGGTCTGTAAAATCAACTTTCAAATATAATTTACATATTTTTCTGAAGAAATTTTGGCTTGCACGTTTGTTTTCATTGGGAAATGATTATTTTAATATGAAAAAAGATTAGCTGTCAAATAAAATACACAAATTCTGAATTTTCATGTTGTGCTAGGGCTTTTTCACCCTAGACTGGAATTTTTACGATGAAATCATTAAGTTATAATGCTGACTCGAAATTCATGCTCACATTCAACAGAACGCAAACATGATCTGCATGTAATTTTGTGAGCGCACAGTAACTATAGTTTGATAGCAAAAGCTAAGGGGAATGTGAGTGTCCTATGCTCCTTTAAGGCTTCAGCGCGAAGTTCTGAATTGTTGTGTCTGCTGACACGTGTTGTAGTAAAGCTGACACTGCGCGCGTGCACATGTAACTAAAAATGAAAGTGGGAGGAGTAAATATTGACCCTTATATTTATTTTTAGTCACGTTATGATTATATTATTGTTATTCAATGAGCCATTTTAGAATTATTTTCGATCTTTTTAGTACATTTGAATGATACATTGTTTCTCAAATATATTTTTTAATTTTTTTGGCAATCAAGTCAAAGTACATTTTTCGCTATAGAAAAATGTGGCGGTAAAAATTGACTTCTAGATCGTCAGTACGCTGGGCAAACCATAATAAAATGTTCTAATGAATCTAACCCACCTGAGTTGCACATCTGGCACACACTCTATAAATTGAAACAGTATTTTTCGTTCACTTAAAATCATTTACTTTCTTTCATTCTATTCAATATCAACTGAGATAGAAGATTGAATTTACTAAAGTAAGGATTAATTCAAGTCGCACTATATAATTTGAAGTATCCCGTGGTAGATAAAAGATTTTTTTGAAATTTTTCACATACACCACTTCAATTTCATCAAAATAACGAAGCCACCGTATTTCAGAGCCGTATAATAATGTTGCCGAGATAACCATATCTAGTAGTAGTAGTAGTAGTACTTTATTTGCTTGAGAATCATCTGATTCATACAAATAGGTTACAGTTCAATTCCAAAACTAACTGGTATTCTAATAAATAAGACAAAATACTAGAATTAAAGGCTGATGGTAAACATTACCCCAGAGGGTTCAAACCGTACTTTCAACGATAGCAATTTAAAAAACCTTTTACTATATAATTAATTATAATGCTCATTCGTGAAGCATAATAACAAATATAATAATTTTTTTGAAAGAATTGTTATCAGGGCTATCTAGAATATTCAGCCAGGCATTCCTTATCTCACACATATCCCTACTTTCGCTTATACATGAAAATCTTATAGTATTAAAAAATTGACATTCTACTAAAAGATGGTACACAGGTTCTATATTCAAACTACGAGCATTCTCATGAAAGTAGATACAATAACCATCAACGTTCAAATTGCAGGCTTTATTCTTGATTGTACGTTTAGGTATGATCCTATTTATTAACCTTAATTGTGCTATAATTCTGATAAAACCGAGTGCTGTTCTTGACAGAGTTAAATATTTCTGAGTTCCTTCTCTCAAGGTCAAATGAGGATGAAGTATCAGAGCAGAAGACGTGTGAGCTCTCTGTAAATCATCTAGATATAATATTTTATCATAAGCTCTAAGGCATGTTGATTTATTCTTTTGAAGAGAGGCAAGAGAAAGAAAATCCCAATCGCCCTCTATGCCAATATTTTTAAATATATTTCTAACCTGGCGGGTCTAGTTGTATTTCTCTAGGCTTGACAAATCATCTTTCGGTCTATCCAGTTCTCTTAATCTTGAATAACATTTCTTCGGATACCGATCGCAGGACATATTTAGAATTTTTGCAGATTGGTAGATGAAGTGTCAAGGTAGATATAACTTTTGACTATATCAATCCCGGAGGTTCCTTACATAAAAGATATGTATTTTTTATTATGGCCATGACCTCCCTTTCTGTAGATTACTATTTTTGTTTTGTCTATGTTGACCTCGAGCTCATTTATCCAGCAGTAATCCAATAATCCTTCAAGAATCTGACGCATTTCAACAAAAGGATCCGCGAAGAAAGCCAAATCGTCGGCGTAAGCTATGAGCAATATTTCCAACAAATGGTATACTGATACACGTCCGATACTTCTGGCATACATAAACTCTTGTAAATCAGCAATTAAAAATGTAAACATTGTCGGACTTATAACCTCCCTCTGCATGACTACTTTCGTTACATCAGCCGATTCAGAGATGCCTTGATTTCCCTTGATCGCAATATTAGCTTTAGAGTGGAAATCTTTGTAACACAGTTAACTAAGGCAATGGGGCGAAAGTTTGTAGGATCAGTGACATTTCTTTTTTTATGTATCATTCTAAGAAATGTTTGATACCACGATATTGGGTCCTTTTCTTCGTCGATTGTTTTATTAAATAACGAGTTTAAGCAGAAGATCAGAGTGCCAGGCAAATTTTAAAAACGTCATAGCTAATACCATCTGGACCAGGAGCCTTACCATTTTTTCAATGTTTCAAGCTTGGAATAGTTTTATCAAGAGTTATGTAAGATAAAGATTTCGGAAAATATTAATCGTTATAAGTAAGAATTTGGATCCCGAGCTGGGTAAAGAGATTTCAAGTACTATTCCCTTATGTTTAAGTCTATATCATCTTTATAGGAAGGTTTAAAGTTATAGCTATTTACTATCTTCCTTATTGTAATCTAATAATTTTGTATGTACTTTTTTACAATCCGTATAAATCGACCCAACATCAGGATTGAATTGTTGTTGTTCGCCATTCTTGAACTTTTTTCAGCTCGCGTTTACTCTCTCTGAATTGCGCATCAAAACATGGCTTCGAACGTCTCCGTTTTTTATTCAGTCTTACAGCCATGTTAAGTTCTTTAGCTGACTCTTTAATTGCATTAATTAAATTGATTGAAAGGTCATCTATCGACAACATTGTAGAGTTCATATTTCGAGGGTACTGAATAGTTTCTTTAAATTTATCAGAAAAGTCATTATGTCAGTCAATAAAAGAGATGCTTGAATGGTTGGCTTAATGTAAAGTCGAGTGATCTAATAACGTCAACGCTATAGGAAAATGATCCGATCGAGTTGGAACACTCAGCATTTGGAAATCCTTTATTGACTGAATTTCCACACTATTAGACCAGGCAAAATCTATAATTGAAGAAATTTTTTCTCTTACTAATGTACATTAAGCTGAGCAGTCCCTTATAGTCATCCTATTCAGGACAAGAACCCCATTTTTCAAAGCTTTCTACCATTTGTTTTTCTCTTTTGTCCAGATCAGGGCCAGACTTGTTCTTACGTCATACAAATTTGAATTGCTACAGAGAGTTTCCTTCTCTAATTGATTCATTTGTCCAATTTTACCGATAAAATCCCCTCCCAAAATTATCGAGTATTCCGTGTATTTCATTGACAAGTCAAAGATTATTTCATTTGCATTGTACAGAAAATTTTCAAAATTAGAGTTAGGGCTAGAGTACATTGATCCAATAACTATATTAAAACTATTACCTTCGAGTTTAACAAAAATGTAATCCTCTGCCGGACATATCGTTTCCATTTTATATTTTTTTGGATTGTTGATGATGAGTAGATGATGAGTAGTCGATGTTACATTGAGGATACGTGATTTGAGGTGAAGATGCAAGCCAGGTCTCACTCACACATATAATGTCATCTGTAGTAGTGTAGTGATACATATTATCTAGATTATTAAATCCTCTTGCATTCCAAAATATAATTCGAGTTGCTGGTACTGTTAGCGAACCGTTGATGAACTTGGGATTGTTTTGGAGTTTTCTCCGCCCGGTATTTCCTTTAAAAAAGCTATGATTGAGTTTCCTTTTTGAGTATGCTTAATTTTTTTGTTGAGATCTGTACTGGAAAAATTTGATTTGGGAAGGCGTTCTCTTGTCCGTTTCCTGCTAGCAGTATAGCTTAAAGAAGAAGTACAGATTCCACCATCAGACTGATAAGCATCCTCACTCTTCTCTGCCACAATCTTCGCTGTTAAGGATACATCGAAATACTGGTTATTCATAAATATTCGGGTTTCTTTAATTGCTAAGGACTTCCCAAGACTCTCCACTTTTTGGTGGTAATGTCAAAGATTTTCGCGTCTTTCTCTTTGTTTGTAAGTAAAATCATTTGCGAAAGATACCTTCAGTGAGCGCACATTTTTAGCATTCTTAAATATCTCAAAACTCAACTAGAATAGGCCTTGTTCCCTCTTTTTTCCAAGTCTAATCAGCTTTTCAAAACAATAAATAGGTATATTAAATTCAGCTTCCTTGAAAATCTTTTTAACCGCGTCCGAAAGACTCTCGCTGTTAGTCGAATGTTCTTTCACATTGTAGAGAAAAATGTTCCTAGATCTTTCTTTTATATTTAAAAATTTTTACTTTTCTTCAAGAAAATTAACTTTTTCTTCGAATGCCTTGTTCTTCTCTTCCAAAAGATGACGTCTGGTTTTATAAATTTTGAGTTCTTCTAAGATCTTTTCATCCGAGCCTTTTAACACTTTAATATCTTCAGTCATTCGCCGAACATTTGCTTCTGTGGATTTTACATTCTCTTGAACTGATATTAAGATAGATTTAAGTTCTTAGTTGGTCGTCATAACTACTGAATTAAATCTCACTTCAACTTCAAACACACAAAATACGAACAAGCTACGTAACCTCTCAGAAAGTGGTAACAGGGAGCGACCGAGAAAGATGACCGACCAGCTAGGAGGCTAGAACTGTAATCCGAGATAACCAAATCTAAAAGTTGATTAGCTGCTCGAATTAGACTTGGTTTACACTTACATATGATTTGATTGGTGTTGCCTATAGCTACATTTGCCTTTGCTATTCGTTTAATGGCTTTTTGCTTAAATACGCCTGTACTCTTAAAGACTGCTCATAAATAACAATGTGATTTCACTATTTCTATTTTTTTTCTCCCAAAGTGAATTTTCCAAAGATGTTTCCTTCTCAGTAGAGGAGACCACCCTACAGCAGGCAATTACCCTACAGTAGATAATAATTATTAACCTCTGAGAAATTCTTGATCGCACTTCAATTAACTTTTTAATTTCTTTGATATTATTCAGATGTGTAATTATTTGATTCTTTATTTCGTCTTGATTTTCAAGATTCAACATAAGACTCTGGTGGTTGCGAACTGAAAAAAAAATCAATCGCAGACCTCATTGTATGAACTTCCCCCACTCTTTTTTTATAAGAATATCTACCAGTGTAAGACTTACGTTTGTTGTTAAATTCTGTGAAATAATATTAGTTCAGCTACGTAGAATTCGTTTGTCGGCAAAAATGAAATGAAATTTGATGTGAGAAAAATCAAAGAGATAAAATGATACGAGTGATGCATAGTTATGAAATCTTTAAACAATTCATTTGTTGAAAAAATCAAATAATAATATCCAAAGTATGCTTTTATTTTATTCTGCGAAATTCAAAGAAATATGAATATGAATATATACATATCATATTTTTTCATATAAATATGAATATATACATATCAGCTTTTTGTTGGTAAAAATCAATGGGATGGATTCTAAAGAATTTCATATTAAAAAGTGTCAAAAGGATAAGAGCAAAAGAGTGACTCATCCTTGTTGAATGTTTGAACAGTCCAGTTGCTTATATAAACAAACCCTGTCTA
Organism: Andricus grossulariae; assembly: GCA_011634705.1. NCBI lineage: Eukaryota > Metazoa > Arthropoda > Insecta > Hymenoptera > Cynipidae > Andricus > Andricus grossulariae. The sequence goes on from JAABKJ010007545.1 coordinate 10,912,579, forward strand.
ACAAAGTGAAAATGATTTTATGAGAACCACCGCGGGATTTCACCGGCAGCGAGTGCCATTCTAGGGAATGGCACCCACCACTCGTGCACCCCAAAGACACGGAGCGACCCGAGGACGACCGTCTTCTGCATTTCCCTCTCAATGTACTGGCATTTCGTTGACACGAAGTGATGCTTTTTAGGCTATGAACAATTGAAAGCTGGGCACCTGCAAAAGTACCGATAATCAGGATGACTAGCTAATCAGAATATTATGGGATGGCCGATCCCAAAAATTTGATGAACAACTTAGTTTGTTTCTCGAAGACAATGAGAACTATCTCAGGCCTCGAATCCATGCAAATATTTCGCAAAGATTTTCTAAGACTTCGGATAGATTTCGGAGAGATTTGAAATATTTGACAAAGATTTCTGTTGTTTCACAGAAATTTGAGATAGATTGCAGATAGCACAAACATTTCAATTATTTTACAAAGATTTTGAGTATTGATTATATGGAAATATGATATATAATGATATAATTTTAAAAAAATGAAAAAAAGGATTAGGAAAATGGGTCAATATTCTCAATATTGAAGGTAATCTTAAATAAAATGCAAAATTAACAAAACCCCCAACAGAAATTGAACGGGTTAACCGATTTTTTTCTATCTTTTTTAAATCGTATCGCCATTACGTAATGAATCTAATGCAGCATATTAAAATTCAATTTTTGAACATTTTAATACTTATCAATTTTGTTCAACTCGATCAAATCGTGTAACTCTCTACAATAGGAAGGTCGGATGACTTAGACCGACCCCCCGGGGGTCAAGTAACGTCGAAAAATTTCACGCTCCAGAGGCCACCTGTGCTCTTCAAATTGGGAGCGCCTGTTTTCGGCTCTTAGTGGATACTTTCCCGGTGTAGGATTGCTCGTTTTCAGGCGCACAAATAAAGCACATTTTCGATTAATTAAAAAAAAAACACAAGACCATTTAAAAAAAAGATACTTTCTTTCTGTGTATTATGCCATTAAGAATATGTGGTTAAAATATTACCTCAAACAATTCATCCTTGTAGGAGGAAACATGTCCTTTGTAATACATGTGCTAAAAATCAAGCCTGAGGAAGCGCCTTAGGGCCTTGACCCCTCTCCGGCTTTTTTTTCTCTTTGGCAGTGATATTGTGGCCTGCCGGAGCCGAGCTTTCTATCGCGAATATAGTTCCTATTTCGAAGTCCTGGATAACGATGTCAGGCTTCGAGTGTGCAACGGAGACTGGGGTCCAAAAATCGTAGTTCCAGAAAATTGGGCACTTCTCATTTTGGGAAACTGACTCTATCTACGTCGGAACGTTCGGCAGAGCAGGTTAGCGGCCAACACCGTAAGAGAGACAAAGATGGTAATAAAGTACTCTTAGGGCCGCATTATGTCTGTAGAGGTACGTCGTTTCCGCGTAAATGGGAAACCGAGATAGTATGTGTTCTAGATACTCAGCGTGTGCATGACACGCTCTGCGCCTATCGCTGGGAACATCTTGACATAAAATGCGATCACCGCATACCAAGGTCCTAATGATCTGAGGAAAGCAAAAGTTTGCTCCTTTGACAGGGACTGTTTCTCTACATTTTTGTGTAAGTTTCCGTGCATTTTCTTGTGAAGTAGCTGTTGGCGAAATTTTGTAACCTCTGCTTTGTTTACTTTGGCTTTCAGAAGTGAAGCATCTAGATGGAGTAATGCACTTTCCTCACTCCTGATGTTAAAATTCAGGCCAAGGGTCTCGGTCGCCTGCTTCGGGGCTTTTTAAAGGTACGCTTCTTTGCCAATCATCTCGTGTTTCCTGACCATTTTTGGGAAAGGATCTCTGCTATTTGCAACGTTGTAAGTAGTACTCAGAACAACTGGGTTATGAAGACATTGGAGATTCAGAAGTCTGCGTCAGCCTTGACGGCTTGAGATGTACTCGTATAATCGCGGAAAGAACGAATTGATATGCAAGCTCTTATGCATATGCATGATCTTCTGCGTGGCGATATCCAGGGCCATGAGCTCGTTTTTCGCCCATTGAACCACCCCAAATGAGTAGAGTAGTACCGGGATGGCAAGCATGTTAGTCGCAGATACCTTGCTCAACGCCGACAGATTTGAAGACCAAATCTGTCGAAGAAGATGCTCGTATCTGCTTCGGAGAGACTCTTTCACTGATGTTACGTCCTGAACTCGGCTTCAAAGCACGCCCAGGTATGTATAGATCTCTCCAGTGTCAAGATGTCTAATAACATTTAAATACATAAGCTCAGGGTCATCGGAAACTTTAATAATCTTTCCAAGCGCTCTTGGAGGGGCCAAGGTTTCACTGGGTAATAGCCTGAAAAGCATCCCTGCGTGTCGACAAAATGCTGAGACTCTTGCTAGGAAAATGCAGACGGCGGCCGTCCTTGGGTCGCTGCGTGTCCTCAGGGTGCACTAGGCTCTTGCCGGATCATTGTATTGAATTCTTTGCAGACTGTAACCACCCATCTAACGGTTGTGAGACGTGGTTACACCTGAAATTTTACCGCGATTTCGCTGGGATCGGTTGCAGTTTTTCAGATTAACACCCGCTCCCGGCAAAATCCTGCGGTTATTCTTATGACAAACTTTTAACTATACGTACCATAATTTAATCACTATAACTAGTTTCTTTATACACACGGTGAGCCTTAATCAACTTAACCTAAAAAATATATTACAAGAAGTTTTTTGCGGAATATTATTTTTGCATAGTATGTGCATATTTTGCTGAAAAAAAAATCGTGGAAGCGCTTTCTTCAAAATGAAAAATTTTGTTTTTCAACAAAAAATATATTTAAAAACACTTCAGTTACTCAGGAATTGTTAAGAATTAAATATAAAGTCAAGACAGTTCTACAAAAGTTTTTTAAATTGTAACTTTTGAATCTACCAGGGGTTATATGTTCCTTTGGTGCAAAAGGTTATTAAAAAATTATATCACTGAATTTATTTTTGCAGAATTTTCTCCTAGCATTATATTCGGACATTTTTTATATAGAATTTAAAAAATCGTGGGAGCGCTATTTTCAAACAACGATTTCTCTCCTTATTTTTTATTTTCTGGGCATTAAATATAATATCCTTCTTTTTACTTAAATGCTGATCAAAACATTATTATAAAATTTGTTTCCAAAATGAGAACTGTACAATCTACAGAGGTTTTTGTATAACTGAAAAAACCTCTTTTCTCACAGCAAAAGTTGTTGATACATTGGTTTTAATCAACGATTTACCTCAGGTTGTAATTAAATGATGTTTGCATAAGTTTAAAAATAAAAAAAATATAATATACAAATAAAAGCTTAAAATTTCGAAAGAAAGTTTGGAAACATAATTTAGAATTGAAACATTTTTGTTGTTGGAAAGATCTTTTATGAAAACATAAAACAGTGGGGAGAGTGCGGTATGATGTCTATTACAAAAAACGCCCACGTTTGTTGATTTCTATATTAGTTTTTTGCATAAAATGACTTCCTGTGTTTGGAAAAATAGGGATGTGATGAAATTTTTCTTTAAAATACGTGTTAGAAGAGTTATTATGAACAAAACAGTTTTGACGGAAACAGATGGAAAAGTCTTCGGCATAAATTAAGCACTTACAGCATATTTTGAAATGCTTGAAGCATGCAAGTGTTAGATTCTAATAGGTTAAGTATTTATTTAAACTTCTGGTATCATAAATTATTTTTTGCAACACCCACCTCAAAAGTTGACGTTTTCATGCTTCTAAATGATGCCTAAAGGACCTTATTTGAGTAGACAGTGTGCGAAAAATTTTTCGCGCAAGCGCAGTTTGAAGATGGCTTACTTTAGGCACTAGTGACAAAGCTGCGCATGCCCACTTTCGACATGGAGTACTTTAGACACTGGCAGAGGTAAGTTTAAACACTGGTTTTGGTATCTTTTTGAAATAAATTTAGATTTAACTTGGACAAATATTTTAATGATTGAAGGTTCGTTTTTAAGGTTTCGAAGTTGTTTTCGTCCGTCGTACGAAAGGGCATAAGCTCCAAAATTTGGCACAGCAAAAAGGCATAAGCGCCAAAATTTTTTTTCCATAACATTTTTTTACATAATTTTTTTTCAAACAATTTTTTTTTCAACAAATTTTTCTTCAAACATTTTTTTCACAAAACTTTTGTTTTCAAAATTTTTTTCTCCAAATTTTTTTTTCAATTTTTTTTTCAAAAATTTTACTTCAACATTTTTTTTTTACAAAATTTAGAAATATTTTCTTTTAAGATGAGTATTTTTCGTTAACTCCTCCTAACACAAGTTTTTTGGACAGGAGTTACAAAAAATAGCGTGTGATACACGTGCGCATAGGTGATTGCTAACTAGCGTGATTGCATCATTCGCCTGCGGCAAAATTTACACTCGTACACAATCACCTATTTTGCACACTTGTATCACAAATAGCTATTTATAAACGTTTTAAATGTATTAAAATAATTTATATCCTGAAACATGACATGCGGGGCATGCTGTCTGCAAAATTTTGTGGAGATATAGTAACAGTGCTTGATAACAGATCGGTCATTTGATGGATAATTAAGAAAACCTCAGAAATTTATTTATGTCCTGTCCAATAACATTCGAGGTTGTTAATAATAAAGTTATACAGATGATGAAAATCGGAACGTGATTTGAAGTTATATTTAATAATAATACGGTAAGTATTGAGTTCATGTTTGATTATTTTGAAATAGACTGTCATGTGAAATTCGTGATTATATCCTTCAAATATAAAAATTGTGGTTATGAAGGTTATAAATGTATTTACGTTCCTAATTATAATTTTCTATTAAAATATACTTGAAAGGATTCTCTTTACGTAACCGCTCAATTTCATGTTTTATTCCTTTGGAAGAAATAAGCATGTAAACTGTGAGGTTATAACCTATAACGACTAAAACTTATTGTTATGAAGTTTTTTTCATTCCTAATTATAATTTCCTATAACAAACGCACTTAAAGCAATTCTCTTTTTCTATTAGGTTGGTCCTAATTACATGGGTTGAACAATAACTCAGTAAATAGGATTTCGAATATTATTGATCAATACCTGTTTTGAATTTTCGCGGCTTTGGTACCTTTCGGTAAGCAAGATATCTGTTAAAGGCAAATGCAGATCCTTACACGCTGAATAAAATTTTCAAGGAATAAGAGGTTATAACTAGGTTTTGCAACACACTTTACTTTGATTGATAATAAAACATTTATTTAGTTTTGATCATCTCTCGAGTAATTTTTTTTCGTTACATTATACTTTCAAAAATTATTATATTGTACGCTTTTTATTCTACAACGTTCATATTCATGAAATAAACCGGCAGTAATATAACGGAAACCATGTCCCATGGTATGGGGTACGCTGATGGAAATTCGAGACAAACGAATTAATTAAATATCAAATAATGACGTTGTTAAAAAACGGATTTAATTAATGACATATGTAACCTGATAATGTGAGCTTCTCACCAAAAAATTCAGACACTAAAATCACATTTCAATTATAATTTAAAGGACATTTCATTCAAAACCTGAAACCATACCTCACTATCCCCTATTAGGGTTACATAAGATAGATAGTAAAGTATAGGGAAAACATTTCCGTTAATGAAATTATTAATTTCACAAACAAATAGTAATTTTCATTTTTTCTCACTGCATAGTAAAAATATTTCAGTCATAAATGAATAAAAAAAGGAACTAATTTTGCACAAGTGTTTAAGGCCTCATCATTTTTCTTAAATTTGAAGAACACCTAAATGGTGATATGTTTAATGGCAAGTAACATTATAATTTTCTGTAATACATTTTTTATTTTTATGATCTAAAGAAGGAAATTGCTTTTCTTTCAACAATTTTAATTTTATTTTGATTTAAAACATAAAATTTAATTTTGAAAACTTGAAAATAAGAGTATAATCGTTTTAAGAGGTTCTATATAGGGCTAAGGTAGGTCCAACGGAATTCAAAAGAGGACATTAGGCAGGACAAAGCAGGTTCTATTTGGAATTAGGCAGGGCTTAAATAGGGTTACAATTTCAATGGATATCGACGGATACTTTTTCAATTTCAATGAGAAAAGTGAAATTGAAAAAAAGTGAAATTTATTGAAGAGCAATTGGATAGAGACATATGCAAGTTATGAAAATTTATAACATGAATAATTCTTTTCAGTTTTTTAATGTAAAAAATGTCTATGCTAATGGAAAACACAAGATATTCTCCGATTTTAAAATATTATGAATTGTTTTCTTCTTGTCTAAAAGAACATTTCTACGCTATCCGATTTTTTCGTAAAAGATTTGTTTTTTCGTCTCCTGATTGATTATCATGACATATAATTAGGTATGAATACCATTAACAAATTTCGTAAAGCAACGTCCAGTAACATACGTTACTTTGCATTACATTTACCCAAAAAATTGTAACGCGTTAGCATTACCGTTACTTTTTTAAATAAATAACGCGTTACCGTTACTAAAATATGTAACATTCCGGGTAACGCTTTACTGTCAAACACTGACCTGAATAATAGTTGAAATTTATCTCTCAGGTTCCAGCCATGACTTGTAAAGCGGATCTTGCATCCCTTCGTTTTCTTCGTTGGACAATTTTAGTCCCATTAGTAATTTATGTGACGCTATTTTTCATAAAATACAAAAAAACAGTTCCCTTGAAAAGCCAACCTCCTACAGAAGAAGGGAAAGACGTGGAGAACCTTTTTTTTGAATTAGAGTCCGCGACAGTTGGTGGAAAGCTTGAAAAGGATTTAGCACGCTTTCGCAACATGGGATTAAGTCGAAAAGACAACGAGAGGATAAGGGACGTAGAACGGATTGAAAATCAGAATAATCCTCGAATTATTCTTGAAGACATTTTCCATCGGGCTGACACAGATGAGGACGATACACTGGATATTCAGGAACTAGCAAAATGGATTCATGCTAAAATTACTGATCACATTGATCGTGCTCTGAGAGAAAACATAGGACTTTTCACAGCTATCGACAATAATCCTCGAAATGGTAATTTATTTAAATTAGAAAGTAACCTCGCGCACCATGCGCGATTTTTTTTTTCGAAAAGTACATGGCGCTATTTTCGATTATTATCTCGAAACTATCTCTCAACTATTTTTGTCGGGAAACCTGTGTTTATAATCGGTTGTAGGTATAATTCTATTCGTTTAGAAAAATAAAGACTGCAAATTTTAAGACCATTGGTTTCTTTCTTGGTTGTTATGGTGACTTTTTTATGTTTTGTAAACAAAACTAGAAAGTTTCAGTTCGAAAACTTTTGATAATAATTTTCAGAGGTCAAAAGAGTAATTTTTTAACCGTAAGCAGATTCTGAAAAAGCTTTTTTTTCACTAATTCAATTGTAAAAACTGAAAATAATTTGCAAAGTTCATTTGAAACCTTAAGAATTGAAAGATTTTTAACTTATTTAAATGTTTTAGCTTTTTAAGAATGCAGGTTACTGAATAATGTTATATTTTCTAAAAGGAATCACAAAAGAAGATACAAATAAAATATTTCAATTCCCAACATATTGGTACGCAACTAGACTTCTTTCTAAATAAATGGAAACCTTGCTTCGAAACTAAAATCTCAACCTTCAAAAAGTGAATCTAAAAGTTATTTTTTGTCCGACCCCCCTTGAAAACGCGCCATTAGCATGCACGTGAAGCAGGCGTAATGTGGCCCCTTACAGCCCAGTGACGCTCACACATGCGCAATCCGCTGCCGGGCCAACATAAAACTTTACGCCCGCTACATGCAACTTTACGCTTGCTACACATACACTGCACCCCGCAAGTGAGAACATGGAGTAATTGATATTTTTATTTGAAAAAATTGTATTGCTATACCCGACAGTCTCCCTCCTGCAAAGTACGCTATTTCTATATTTCACCTGTAATCGAAAATTGTCAAGTACATCAAACATCCTCTATCTGCTTCACATGCTTGTTTTCAAGGAAAGGGACAAAAAGTATGGTGTGTATCAAGGGCGTAAAGAAGGCTATTTTGACGAGTGTGAATTTGCTGCCCAAGCGAAGCGAGGGCCGCAAATTCACACTCGTCAAAATAGCCTTCTTTACGCCCTTAATACACAATATACTATTTAGGGTGGCTCTTATTTATACTTGGTGAATTTTTTTTCGAATTTCTCTGCTCTCACCCTTCCACTTTTCTCCGAATGCCAAAAGAAATCTCAAATTTGAGCAAAATTGGTTGATATTTAGGGGTGGCGCAAAGACCATGAAGTTTCCCATTTATTTAGCATGGGAAAGAGATAGATTTTGGAAATCGAATATTTAAACACGATAATATGTTACAAATAATTTCGTGTTTCAGTATATTGTTCAGAATTCGTCAGAGAATAAGAATCAATCATAAATTTTGAGCTTGAATAATTATAAGCCACTCTTATGAGTCCCCAAAGTTTAAACAATTTTAATTTGTTTAAATATTTGTTTTCTTCAGTTAAATCGGGAAATGAACGTATTTCCTAGACTCTATAGGCTATTCAATCATTTTAATAATACGTATTTGTTCGAGTATATATTTTACATAAAAAAATCAGGGGAAACATTTTATCTCACTAAATTTTCGACAAATTTGAATATTTTAGAATACTTGTTTGTTTATTATGGATACTCGTAGATATTTAAACAAATGTAAATTTGTGTCAACAATTATTTTGTTCACACATTTTATTATTTCTATTTTGCGAGAGATGGAAATATTTTTATGTTCTACTTTGCTTTTTAAGAATACTCTTGAATCTGCGAGTATTATTTAAATAATTGCGAAATTATTAAAAACAAATTTTTTTATTCTCATCATTGATTGAATAGCTCAGGAAGTCTAGAAAATATGTTCATTTCGCAAGTTAACTGAAAAAAAAAAGATTTAAGCGAATTAACATTGTTCAAACAATTGAATATCAGTTAGCAAATGACTAAGTATTCTCAAATTACCGATTAATGATTTTTTTTTATAACTTTTGAAAAGCGTCAGTAACCCGCAATATTGCGGAAAATTCAAATTTGTCGCTTATGGGTTTTTCTTTGGGGACCCATATTAGTGAATTATAATTATTCAAACTCAAGATTTATGATTGATTCTTATTCTCTGACGAATTTTTAACAATGTACTGAAACACGGAATTATTTGTAACATATTATCGCGTTTGAATATCAGATTTACAAAAAGCTGTGTTTTTTCAATGTTAAATCAATGGGAAACTTCATGGTCTTTGCGCTACTCCTAAATATTAACCGATTTTGCTTAAATTTCAGAACTTTTTATTTTTATTTCACATTTCGTTTTACTAAGCTCGTGATATCTTGTAATATACAAAACAAAATAATATGCTGCTTGCGCAGATTTATTCGTTAATCCCTACGGAACAACTTCTTCGCTGGAAGTTCTCTGAGAATCAACGATCTGTACCTTTTTTGTAATATAAACGCAGGCGAACGAGACAATTGGGGATTGTCGGGAGATTACATAACGTTCAGGGGCACGTCCCCTTATCCGATCCGAACCCTTTAATTGTTTATCTCAAAGAGGTCTACAAGCTCACTTCATACCATTTTTTTGATAAGATTTTTTGTTTCGATAGTGAAATTTTTCAAAATAAAAAATTTCATTTTGCAGCAAAATTATGAGATACTGAAAAAATGTTAAGAAGTAAAATTGTTCATCTCAAAAAAGTCAGTTGAGAGCATTGTTTTAATAGAACGCATGTTTTTTATTTATTTCTGAAAAATGTTATTAATCATAAAAAAATTCCATTTTAAAGCAAAATTATATTATATAACAAAAAAATGTTACAAGGTAAAATTGTTAATCTCAAAAAGTTCTACAAAATATTCATTTCAGAAATATCTATAAACTTTCTTTGAATCATTTTCCGATAAAATGCATAGTTTTTGTCTTAATGGTGGACATTTTTATTGACAAAAAATGTATATTCTTCAGTAAAACTGTGCGGGTACCAAAATAAATTTAAGTAACTATATTCTTAATCTCAAAAAGGTATACAAATTTTGCTCACACTATTTTTTGACAATACGCCTAGTTTTTGTCTAATTCATGAAAAATGTTTTTTAAACAAACCTTGATTTTCCGTCCAAACGATGCAGAAAAAAGAAAATGAGAAAATTCGTTTTTTATTTGGAAAAATGTTGTTTGTGTAAATTTCCTACAATACCTGCCAACGAAAATTAATGTGAAATAAGGAACAAATATTATTACTATACCATAAAGTCATTTCCTTTTCGGGGTGAGCATGAAGCACTCGGTGAGGAAGGGAGTAATGTGATGAAGGGGGTATAGATTTTTAGATTTATCTTCAATTCCCGAATTATTTATTTAAATAACACGCTTATTCCGTAACACAGATCCGGCCCAGATTGCTGATCAATGTCTCTAGCGATCACCCCAAGTGAAGAGCGTCACAAAGTCATCATGTGTAGCTCACCACTCGGGCCCATTAGTATCAAAGGTCTTTTATTTCAGGCTTCATTCACTCCACTGACACTCTTCTTATAAACTATTTGTTGCTACACTTTTCTATCCTGGCACACATCTCTACCTTCCTTCACACCCATGCATTTTTGGATGAAACCTCTTGCGTTTCTATGGCTTCTTATGTCTCTTCAAATTAGCTTCTCACTTACACATTCTAAGTTTACTTCACCTCGAAAAACTTGTTTCGTTAGTCGCTTATCCTTCATTCTCTCAACATGTCCAAACTATCTTAAAGAATTTCTTTTACATATGTCCACTAGTGTCTTTTCTAAACCACATTCTTTCAGGATTATCTCATTGCTCACTTTGTCTACCAGTGTTTTACCGCATATCATGCACAGGAATCTCATGTTAATCCCGTAATTTTTACTCTTATCCTTCTCTTGATAGGTCCACGTCTCGCTACCGTACAGAACAAACAGTATAAGTATAGAATTACGTATTTTCCTTTTAACGTTACTTGATATATTTTCACTTTTGATAATGGGCCCTGCACTACCTATAACTTTCTCACTCTCGTGTATACGCCTGTCTAGCGCCCCATCTATCTTTCCATCCCTGTTTTCTACCCTTTTCCTTCAAGCACCATCATTTTTGGTTTGTTAACGTTAATTTTGAGGTTCTTCATGCTGTTCTTCATTTTGTTTGTCATTCTTTGTAAGTCTTCGATTTACTCTATCATAACAACCTTATCATCTGCGCAAGCTAACCCACGTACCCTCACTGTCTCGCCAACCACACCTTCTTCGTCGAAGAGGGCTTTTGTTAGACACTTGCCATAAATATGATAATTAGCCACGAGGACATACCGCATCCTTGTCTAACATCCTGCATAATATCGAACCGATCACTCAGTTTTCCATTAACCCTTACACTCGCTTTACTGCCTGCATATATTGTTTGTATTGCTTGTAGAAGCCATCCATGGACTTCGTACTCTTTAGGGACTGCCCAACGTTTACTTCTATTTGCCTTGTCAAATGCTCTTTCTAGATCAACAAATGCACAGAAAACTTTCTTTCCTACTCTTAAGCTTTTTTCTGTGATCTGTCTTAAGCTGAATTATTGCAGTTGCTTTTATCTTCCTTTACTTTGTATATCGGTAAGATGATACTGTCTACACCATCAGCTTTACCATTTTTTAAGTTCTGGATTATATCCCTAACCTTAGAGGCACACACTCTCTCAATTGAGTTTTCTAACGTATCGTGTTCTATATCGCAGTTGTGGTGCCCTTCAGCTTCATCTTTCAATAATTCCTTTAAAGAGTCTTTTAAAGCACCTGGTATCCCGCCTGTATCATATAGCATTTCACCCTTGCTATTTTTCATGTTGACAAACTCTGTGCTTTCAATACAGAAAAAACTGGGGGTAAAAAGTGTTGAGGGTAATCGTTCAAGCAGGGTAATAGTCAGCTGATTACTCCCAACTGAGGTAAACCTTGCATGGTTACGGGCCTGTAACGTGCTGCCTCTAGCGGAGTCCGCCAGAGATATCTACGATTCACCACATTGAGTTTTCTCCAGTCGCAGTTACCCGGCTGGCTGCTACTCCACTTCGCACATTACCTGCAACATTTTTTACCCCCATTTTTTTTTCTGTGAACTCCCTTGATAATGATCGTGGTCCATTTATGAAAAAGTTTCTTGCTTCCTTCAAAGTCGCTTCGCATTTTATTCCAAAGGGTGGCCCTTATTTTTCACTCCTTGAATTCTTCTGCTCTCAACCCCTCCCCCCCCTACCCCAGTTTCTTTCGAATGGCCACAGAAAAAAATCTCAAAATTTGAGCAAAATCGCTTAATATTTAGGGGTTGCGCAAGGACCATGAAATTTCCCATTGATTTAACATTGGAAAAAGTCAGCTTTTTGTAAATCTAATATTTCAACATGATAATATGTTACAAATAAATCCTAGTTCGAGTATATAGTTCAGAATTTGTCAAAGAATAAGAATCAATCATAAATTTTGAGTTTGAATAATTTGAAGCCACTCTTATGGGTCCCCAAAGAAAACCCCGCAAGTGACAAATTTGAATTTTACGTAATATTGCGGTTTATTGGCGCTTTTTAAAAGTTTTCAAGAATAAATAATCATTAATCGGTGATTCAAAAATAGCCAGTCATTTGTTAACTAATATTCAATAATTTAAACAATTTCAATTTGTTTAAGTAATTTTTTTTTTAAGTTAACTCGTGAAATGAACGTATTTTCCAGACTTTGTGAGTTATTTAATCAATGATAACAATAAAATAATTTGTTTGAAAAAAGCGGAAGAAAGATTTTATCTACCTAAATTTCCGAAAAATTTTAATATTTTTGAGTACTAATTTGTTTATTATGAATACTCGTAGATCCTTGAACAAATTTAAATTCATTAAACAATTTAATTTGTTTAAACATTCGAGTCAAAAAATAAAAAAATAACTCATGTAAACAAAAAAATGATTCAAACGATTTGAATTTGTTTAAACATCTACGACTATTTATAATAAATACATTAGTACTTGAAACTATTAAAATTGGTCAAAAATTTAGGGTGATAAACTGTTTCCCCTGATTTTTTTTTACGTAAAATATATACTTAAAGAAATGCGTATCATTTTACTAAATGTAAAATTATTTAAACAAATTATTTTATTGCTATAATTGATTAAATAACTCATAAAGTCTAGAAAATATGTTCATTTCGCGAGTTAACTGAAATAAACAAATATTTGAACAAATTATATTGTTTAAATAACTGCATATTAGTTAAAAAATGACTGGGTATTATTAAATTACCAATTAATGATTATTTATCTTCACAACAACTTGAAAAAGCGTCAATAAACCACAATATTACGTGAAATTAAAATTGGTCACTTATGGGGTTTTTTTTCGGGGACCCATAATAGTGGCTTAAAATTATTCAACCTGAAAATTTATGATTGATTTTTATTCCCTGACGGATTCTGAACAATGAACTGAAACACGGAATTATGTGTAACATATTATCATGTTCAAATATTAGATTTACAAAAAGCTCTTTAAAAAAATATTAATAGGCAACATCTTTTGAAAAAAGTTACAGGGCGAGATCGTGCAACTTTTTCTAATCACATAAAAAAAATGTTACTTTTTGTATAAAATTGCAGCCAAGCGACTTTTTCTGTTGTTCTCACTAGTTCGTCACTTAGTTTCAGTTTTAGTCACATTGAGACGTACAAACTTAAAATTAAAAACACACAATATTGTATCTATTTCGTTGAGAACTTCACGAATTAAATAATTCATTATTGAAGGTTATAAAAGTCCTAAAGTTTGAATTAACAGCGTTTGAAATTGAAAATTTCCTAATCGCAGGAGTTCTTCGTTCTAAAATGTTTTTTTCAATTTGCAATCTTCAATATTTTCAAACCGTTTTATTAAAAATGGTCCAAGTTCCTTCATTAAGGAATAAATAATTTCATATTTCAATTGGAGTCTCAAATCTAAATAAAACATTAATATTTCAATATAATTCAATTTGATTCAAATTTCCTCAATAATATTGAAAAAGAACATGGCCAATAAAATGTCAATTATATATCACGGAGTAAAATGATCTGCTGTTAATATAAATTCGTTGAAAATTAAACAAATATCTTCGGCGAATGTAGACACGAGGCGTGAATAAAGCCAGGTAAATTAAATCGAGAGCATTCAGAGCATAATTCAATGTCATCATTTTGAGGAAAAATAACTTGAAGAAAAACCTTGCTGAAGGTGACGCAGTCTATCTGCGTGTATCGCAAACAACTTCTAATTGATGTAATAAAGCTGAAAGTCTTGCACAATTGCCTTCGTTTATCAATCGTATATATTCATCACTATTTATATTTTTGTATAAAATGTGAACTGATATATATAGTTAAAAGTTTGTCATAAGGACAACCGCAGGATTTCGCCGGGAGCAGGTGCTAATCTTAAAAATTGCAGTAAAGATCCGTTAAAAACCAGAGATCGCAAATTTGGACGATTACATTACACTCTCATGAATGAGAATGTAAAAATATAGCTTAATGAAGATACATTATTCTCAAAATTCACTTCCTGTGTCAATTGTTCCAAGAAATACTGCCTTTTTATAAGTGAAAGGAACAAAATAAATTTAAAGCTATCCTGAAAATGACGAGCGGTAATTAAAATTTATGTTTTAAACTAAAAACACGACTAATCAATTTGTTGCTTGAAATTTATCTTTTTTAGTTGAAATCTGAACTGTTTTGATGAAAAAATCATCTACTTTGTTGAAAATTAACTTTTTAGTGAAAAGCTTATATTTTCGGGTTGACAATCTGTTAATTTATGGATTGAAATATTTTATGGATTTACCTTTTTTTCTTCAAATATAAATTCTTGCATATTTCAGTCAGAATGTATGTTTCTTGGTTAATATTATTACTGTGTATTTGGACAATTCACTGCTTAGTTTAAAATTAACTTTTTTGTTCGAAATTTTTATTTGCAGGTTAAAATTTGGTCTTTTTGGCTTGAAACTTTAACAATTTGTTTGATTTTTTATTTCTTTAATCAAGAATATTTTTTAGTTAAAAATGTATATCTTTGGTTAAAAATTCATCTCTTTGGTTAAAAACTTAACTAATTTTTGAAAATGAAAAGAATTTAGTTGAAATCTCTTTTTTCTGAACTGAGAAATCTATTATTTGTTGAGAATGTTACTATTTTTGTTTTAAATTCGTCTTTTCGGTGTAAAGTTTAATTCTTTTAGCAGAAATTTCATCTTTTTTGGCGAAAATTGCCACTGTTTGGTTAAACTTTGAACATTTTTGGTTGAAAATGCAAATACTATAATGCACTTACTTTGAGATTTGACTATTTGGTTAAAAATGATTTTTATTTGTTTAAATGAAATTTGCGGGATGAAAATTCACATTTTTAGCTTAAAAATGTAACGATTTACTTACTTTTTTTATTTCTTGAATAAAACCTCCTTTTCAGTTACAAATTTATCTATTTAAATGAAAATTGATCGACTTGGTTGAAAATCTTATTAATTGTTTGAAAATTAACCTTTTTGTTGAAAGTTCATATTTTCTGGTGGAAAATTCGTCTTTCTGCTTGGAAATTAAACAAGTTGGTTTAAATCTTTTCCTTTCTTGACAGGAAAATCTTTTTTTTGGTTGAAAGAGTTACTATTTTTTTATTTATTCTTTTCGGCTTACAAATTATACTCTTTAACAGAATTTTAATCTCTTTTGTAAAAAATGCCACTGCTTGAAAATTATTTATCTTCAGTTAAATATTCGCTCATCATTTTATTACAAATTTTTTTTTTTTCAAATGAATTCAACGAAAAAAATATTTCCTCAGCCCAGTAAAAAAGAGATTCCAACCAAATTCTTTATTTTTTTTTAAAAAGTAGTTAAGTTTTTAATCAAAGAGATGAATTTTCAATCAGAGAGATACATTTTCAACTAAAAATGATTTATGAATGAAGAAATAAAAAAATCAACCAAATTGTTGAAGTTGTAAGCCAAAAAGACCAATTTTTAACCTGCAAATAAAAATGTTCAACAAAAAAGTTAATTTTCAACTAAACTGTTAAATTTCCAAATAAACAGTAATAACATTAACCAAGAAACATAAATTCTCACTTAAATATGCAAGAATTTATGTTTTAACAAAAAAAGGTAAATCCAAAAAATATTTTAATTCATAAATTAACAGATTTTCAACCCGAAAATATAAAATTTGGACAAAAATGTTAATTTTCCACCAATTAAATTATTTTTTTGATCAAAATAGTTAAGATTTCAACTAAAATAGATAAATTTCGATCGAAAAATTGAATAGTCGTGTTTTTAGTTTAAAACATAAATTTTAATTACCACTCCTTATTTTCAGGATAGCTTCAAATTTTTTTCGTTGAAAGGAAGGGTTACTTCATCTCCAACTTCTTCACTTGCGAACTCTGGACTCTTCTCCATGACCATAACTGATCTAGCTATTTGTCACTGGACCAGTACGTAAATTGTTATTTTTATATTTTTCTCTGGAGTTATTAATCAATATGGTTGAAACTGACAGTGCTGTCATAATTCTTTCATTATTAACAGTGAAAGTCAATCGATTACAAACTATAAGTCCTTTAGACTCTGTTTACATTCAAAACGTCAAACATGCCAAATTTGTTTTGAAATAATTACTGGCATACTTTGCTTTCTCTTCCGGTTTATTCATTGCATTTGATTATGAATGGGAATCAAGACTTTCATCGTTTTCCTGCACGGACACAAAGAAGAATCCTTCATTTTTTCAGAGAAGAGGACGTATATGTCTCTGATAATTCTGATGTACGTGAATTAGGGTGATTTAAAACAACTTTTTTTTGCTACGGGGGCAGTCCCCCTTACGTACCTTATAATCTTCCTGGCAAAAAATTGCATTACTTCGAAGTTGACGTAAGTTTTTAAATGGGAAAAGCACATTTTTCTGGAAAATGGGCAACGAAACTAGTTTTTATTAACTTTTCGTGAATTGAATTTTATCGAATTCTCAAAAAATATCTGGAGGATCGTTCCTACCCCATAAGTTTTAAAATGTTACGCCCGATTGTGATTCAGGCTTGTCCCATTGTTCTCCTTATAATGGCTTACCGGTCTGGTAAATATGAATATGGGTTTCCAATTTCAAGGCCAGCTATTACCTTTCTAAGTACTTGACCATGATTTAGTTTAAGTTGTTGCCCTTCTCATTGCTTGATTTCAATAAGCGTTTGCGAAGCTAGATAACAAGCTTTGCAATTTTGATCGATGCTTGCCCCATTCTTTTCCCTAGAATTGCACCAGCGGGCTAAAGCTGTGTATAAATTTCCTCTAAAATTGTAATCTATAACCTCAACTTTAAAGGACGTCACCATCGAATGTTGATGATACAATTTGTTCTTAGGTTGGCATCGGCTGATCGACCGTGGTATTGGGAGTATTTCAATTCGATTATCCGCAGGAAAATTATATCTTCAAAGTTCAATTTGCCAGTGCGGATTTTTATAGGGAATAAGCTGAATAACTTCAACTTGATCAAGTCCATATCCATGTCTATCAGGAGGAGGAAGCCCGGTAGATGGAGTTATATACATGGCAGGAGGAGATTGGACCCTTGGATGAAGAGGAGGTTCGGCTGTGGAAGAAGAGCTGATCGGAAAATGAGGTCTGGTAGGTGGATGTTGTCTGTCAGAAGCCGAGGAAGATTGGCCACCACGAGGAACACCAGGAGCAGGAGCACCGTTAGGCAAAAATTCGCACTGTGAACTTAACTCTGTAAAAAGGAAAATACGATTACATTTTTGAAGAACGAATATTTTTGCATTCTTAATAATAATCCACAAGAGCACCTATCAAATGTCTGTTCACATCATGAAGTTCATTATTAGTGATGCTTTTGTTTTATAATTGTTAAGTTCATTTTGAGGTAAGCGTTCTATTGAAAAGTAACAGTTGATGTCATTTTGACAATTTAATAATAATTTGTATATGAAAAATATTGGCACGCCTGATGAATTTTAATTACACAACTATCGGTATGAATTCTACGTTTTGATAAACTCTTAAGGCTACCATAAAATCCATATTTGATATTTTACATTTTACTTAGGTAACCCCTCTGATTTATGACAGCAATCAAATCAAATGAGCTGAAAAAAACTTGGACGTTGAAGATACCATGAGAAAAATGGATTATAGCGATAATGACTGAATTTTTAAATGTGGGATGGTAATATATAGATATTCATCCGTCTAATTTGCATGTTCATTTCTTAATCTGGGATTATCAAACCTATTTTTTCAGATTTAATATAATTTAAATGAAAATATATTGATAGTAAAGTTTAAAGCTATATATCATATAAAACATTTAGAAATTATGTTTGAAATGTTGTGTGCCCTAGTCTTGCATAGTTAGCCCTTGACATTAAATACGTATTCAGTTCAGAATAACTCAAATAAAGATTATTATGATATAGCATCGTATTATATTCACCAATATAAATAAGGATGAACATAATCAATATTATGTTATATTATGTGAGAAGCCGTAGGCTCCGGAAGCTACGATGATGGTTCCTCAAAGCAACCAATATTGATGCATCTGGAACGTGTACGTCATCCACTTCTGCTCCTCCTATCCTAGAAGGTAAGCATGAGCAAGAAATTTACGCGAGACAACATTGTTCAACACTGTTCCTTGGAGTCAGGTCTCTAGCGGCAGATGAGCTTACGCGGCAGATTATATTATTATTATATTATTATATTGTATATTATTATATATATTATATATAATATTATCATTACCATATATGGGCATTTCTCATTTATTTGTGCAAAGAACTTTTGAAATTAAAGGTCAAAGCATCGACAACTGTAATTTTGTGACTGTGAATTCTCTTTTGTTAAAGCTCCTTTGGCTTTAACGAACACATTCCCATCTCGTATCTCGAGCTTCGCACTCGATTTTGCCCAATCTGTGAACTTTTTTACATTATGGTTAACACTATTATGTTGCATGTATATTATATTTCTTTTTGTACCTCAGTCTGGCACTGCTTATTCAGATATTGCAAAGTAATGTGCAAATTTTATTTTTCATGATTACTTGAATATTTGTTCCTCACTTTGCACTAATTTTTATTCTCAAGTACCCCGAAAAATTTATCATTTCAATAAATTTATATTATCACAATTCCCAAATACATTGGTATGAAAATATAGGTATATGAATTGTCTGGTTTTCATAATTGAAGAAGGGCTAATTCTATAAAAAAAATGGTGATTAAACATTTTATTGATATTTTTTCGTTTTTTTATCAAATTAATTTGTTTGCTTTCAATGTTATTTTTAAAGACTTAAATAAAAATACGCATCCTAGCGTTAAGTGGTTCGAAGAAAATTTGTAGATATAATTGAGGGCCAGCAAGTGATGGACAGATCTTCAGTAGCGCTTCGTACCAGCAACGAGCCGTGGAAAACGCGGAAAACAGGGATAATGAAGCGTTGATTTGTTGATGCAGAAAAGCGGGGATTGAAAACCAATAAGGGATAATACTTTTTTGGGACTTTGTGTCATAGGATAATTGAAACCTTGGGAACCATAATCCAATCAGATTTTATTATTGCTTGTAATTACAAGTTACTTATAATATGTTAAGATGGCTTCAGATCACAATCTTTGTTTGATTTACCATTTCTTTTAACTGACTGGATGACGTGGAAGATTGTGGTTAACATTCTGTACTTTAAAATTCATTAAGATCGGACGAAGGCGGCCTACTGGAATTTCGCCCATTTCATGTGTGGTCAATAGGGTAAGCGTGCCGCTTTTCATATTTATTTTTGCCCGTGCTTTAGAGCGAGTGCAAGCCTTATATGCATATATTCCAGCAAGATAATTACTACTCTCTAAGATTGCAAAGACGTCGCCAGCAAGTGTTGTTAAAACAATTTGTTCTTGGGCTGGCATAGGCCAATAGTGATTCTCTCCTTCGTGCAAGAAAATTGATTTATCCGCAGGAAAAGTGTATCTTTGAAGTTCGTAAAGCTGGTTCGGATTCTTATTGGGAATAAGCCGAATAAACTGAAGTTGGTCAAGTCCATATCCAGATCCGCCAGAAGAAGGAAGCCTGGTAGGTAGTGCTAAGCACCTGGAAGGAGGACACCTGGATTTGACACGAAGTTGCGGCTCAGCAGAAGGAAGAAACCTAGCAGAAGAATGTTGATTATGATAAGAAAATAAAGAAAAAGAACATGGCCGCTATGAGGAATACCAGGATGGTGGTGATATTAAATAAGCATATTTATGAGGTTTCCTATGATTTTATTATCAGAGACATTAATTGCAAATTCAATTTTCAATACTGTAACTATACAAATATTTGGTGTTTATGCTACTTTCGAAGTATGGTTCAAAAGTCAAAAACTTAAAAATCCCTGAAATTATCTAAAATTCAAGTGAATGTGCGGGAAATGAGAAGAATGCAAAGAAATTCAATACAACTTGATGAAATACCTAGGACAGCAAGGTAAGTTTAAAAAACTGCAGGATCAATTAAAAAAAAATTGAAGACAAATTTCAAAATGAATTTTATTGAATTGAATTATATTAGCTGATAAGAATTCAGAAAACTAGAGTGAATTTAGAAGAATTCAAGAGACTTTGATGAAAGTCATAACAATTGGAAAGAACATAATTGAACAACATTTTTGTAATTGAAACATTTCCATTGAGAAAAATTTTTAAATCCAAAAATCAAAAATATTTCATTGCTTCCAGAAAATTGTAATATATATCGAAGCTCAGGTAAAGAAATTATGAATAACTTATATATAGTCGACAAAACACTGATATTTGTAATTTTTTAATGCAGCAAAATTTATAAAAAAATATCATTCATTATCCACTATACTTAAACTATGTATAACTTTTTCATCAGAGAAGAATTTAACGGAATTTGAAAGCCTTCAGGAAGAATTAAAAAAATTAAAAATCTGAAAAGCATCCATTGAATTCAGCGGATTTTACGAGAGTTGCAAAGAATTCAAAGTTGAATTGATAGAAATTCAAGAATATTCAGAATTCAGAATTTGTATTTAAAAAAGCTACTATAGTGACTATATCTGAAAAGATTGACTAAAAAGGGAAGTGAGGGAAAAAAGTGACTAAAAGTTACGCTTGTGACTGTGTGGTACCCATTACTATTGATAAATATGAACATAATACATATTCCTCGTTATTCAAATTACAAAATTAACTTAAAAAATGTGATTTAAAGATAACTCGTTTTATTTTCAGTAACTTACCCATCACTGTGGTTTATATGCTCTACTCTATAGCCATATAATAATTGGCGATTGGGGCCTACTGGAGTTTCCTTGATTTCATCTACGGTCAGTGGTGTAATCTTGCCAGTTTTCATATTGATTTTTGCCCGTCCTTTATTTTCAATGCGAGGATTGTATGAATATATTCCAGCAAAAGTATAGGTACTGTCCAATATTGCAAAGACGTCACCATCGGGTGTTGATAATACAACTTGTTCTCCGGTTGGCATCGGCCGATAGACTCTTTGTTTTGGATGTATTTGAATTCGTTTATCGACAGGAAAATTGTATCTTCGAAGTTCGAATTGCCGATGCGGATTTTTATAGGAAATAAGCCGAATGAATTCAAGTTGATCAAGTTCATATCCATGTCTTTCAGAAGAAGGAATCCTGGTTGGTGGAGTTATGTACACGGCTGGGGGAGACCGGGACCTTAAACGAAGAGAAGGTTCGGCAGAAGAAGAAGACCTGATCGGAGAATGATGTCTGGCAGGGTGAGAGGACCTGGCAGGAGGTTGCTCTCTATAAGAGGAATAAGATGGTCCGGCACTTGGACCACCAGGAATCGAGACGCTACTAGGCAAACATTCGAACTGTGAATTTATCTCTGCAAGAAGAAAGAGGCGGTCCAATTTTTTTGAAAAGGAAATGCTCTTGTATTATTGATCATAATCTACAACTGTGAAGTCTGTTTTCGCGAAATAAATTGCTTTGCAGTGATACTTTTGCATTTCATTCTTTTATACTGAGATTGGTGTGCTATCAAAAAGTGACAATTGATCTTATATTGACGTTTCAATAATAATAATTAAAGATCAAATATATTAGTGCACATAATCCATTTCAATTATTTAAATGTAGGTAGGAATTATACACTTTGATAAACTGTTCAGACAGACACAAAGGTCATATCACTTACAAAACTATGAAAAACTTCCATGTTTACTGCATTGGTAATTTTTGGTATCAATTGTAATATAATTATTTTCATTCGGATAGTAATTATACATGTTTGTATTGAACCAATCGATTAGATTGATTAAAAAGAAATTTCGCTCATATTTGTATAAAAATGTCATGAATTTACACCGTGGATATTTTTTTCGTTGCTAATAATTTTAATTGAATAACATGGAATTATCTAAGTTTATCTTTTCCTGATTTAATATATTTTTCAAGCTTATGTTCAGTTCTAAAAATAGTTTGACGTTATAATTTGTAAGAAGCCTATTAATATTAATCGGTATTCTGCATGAAAATCGAATAGATATGATTTCTTTCTTTGAACCAATTTGTAATAATAATATTTATAGAATCTATAATCATTTCAAGGCTTGAAAAGCTTATAGATTATTCTCTTCGGTTCCAAAAGTAAATTTTAATCTTGAGTGGAATGAGTTGAAAACAGAAAGTATAAATTCCAGTTTATCAGGTTCTAGAATCGCATTACTATTCCAGATAATATGTCTGATATGGAAGATCCCATAGGAGTTCTGAAAGATTTTTCAAGAAGAACATCATTAATTTTCAAAATGGTAGAATTTAATAGACGTAAACTGCTTTATTTAAATTCAACTGAGTTTATTTCAGGATAAGGACTAATAAAGCACCACCTGTCTTCTCTACTCTTTAAAAACAATTCACAAGGCATGTTAGTGAATAATGATGTGGCATCAAGAGAAGCAGTGCTATAACTATCAGCAATTTTAATATTACAAATACGCTCTTCAAAAGCTAAATAATTTCTTGTAGCATATCTATATGTAGGGAAGGAATCGAAGATTATTCTGCTAAGAGTTTTTGTTCAGCCGTAAGTAGGAGTATTAATAGAAGAAACTACAGGTGTAAGTGGACAATCTATCTCATGTATTTTGCGCAGGCCATAAATTCCAGCTTGCTTTTAATTGGTTGTAATAAGGTTAGTTTTTATTTCAATTATATGTACCTTGATTGTGCGCATGTTCGTTACTTCTTCCAAAATTTGCCAAAAGGTCCATTGTTTTGGGCGGCATACCTGATGATATTTCTGTGAGAAGACCGAAAATATTAGGGAATTTCTAATGTTAAAAATGTATCTGATAAATGTCTGGAATGCGTAAGATTGGGTAGAATTTCAAAAAGAAACTTGATATAAAAATATGAGATTTCTCGACAGATAGAATTTGATAGAAATTTACGTCATTCTTAAGATGGAATTTTATTTAAGTTCTGGAGAGGTAAGATTTTATAGAGTTTAGAAAAAAAACGTTAATGGAAAACTATAATATTTCTGTAAGAATAGAAGCTGATACAATTTTCGGCAATCCGAAACATAGGATTTAATAAAAATCTTGTGTGGATAAGATTTGATAGAGTTTCAATTACAAACTTTTGACAGAAAAGTGAACGATGGAATGTGCAAATATATTTTGATTTGATAAATGGGCTTGGCTAAATTAGATAGGATAGAATGCAGATTACGGCGCAGAAATTGTTATTGGCGGACAGCTTAAATAAGTATTAAAATTCAGAGAGATGTAATGGTATTATATTCACCAATAGAATTGAGGATGAACATTGCGGAAAAGGCCAGATTATAAACGACCCTCATTTTTGCAGTCAACAGTAAAACTGATTAATTTGTTTAAATCAATAGGGGCTAGTTTGGGAATATTAAAGCGATTTTGGCGAACAGCGCTTCGATGAAAATATGAGTCTCAAACAGATATATTACCGTACATTTTATTCTTATCGCTTCATTCCTATCGCTTTTATTTTTATTCTTATCGTTTAAGTGATAAAATTTAAATAAATACCCCGAAGCTTATATTTTGGAGAAAAAATTATCTTTCTTCAACCAAAATTTTATGCTGCCGATCAAAAATTATAAAGTTTTAGAGAATCTAGTTCTAAAATATTTTAGTTTTTGAGACCGCGAGCTTACAATTACTGTTGATTTTTGAGAGATTGAATTTTGATATTTCATTTTTTTCTAATTTTGACCATTTTTTGTATTTTGTACAACAAAGTATTTGCGGGGGGGGGGCAACGATTGTATCGATTACCTCACTTATTCTTACACTCAATTTATACCTGTAAAAGTATCATAAAATTCCCATTGATTATTGCACAAAATTTTCGAGGAGGAACCCAAACGTAAATAATCGAAAAATAGCTGTGGTCTTCATTGTTTATTCAAGTATAGCTACTCACATTTTTATGTTTTTTCTCTCACTTCAGACAAAATTCTTAATTTGCATTGAATTTTCTATTCCAAAACCTCATTCTGTACATCAAACAGTTTTTTACAATTTTACTCATCACGCTTTTATTAAATATTATGAAATGTGTAACTAAAAATAGTTATACGTATTTTTACTAAATGAAATAACTTCCAAACAGACGTGACGACTGAAATTGTTTAGAACCATTCAAAGCATGTACTCATGTATAAATAACAATCAAACAATTAATAATTCAAAACGACATAAAATTAAACTGCTTAAAATTATATAATTTGGAAGCTTTCATTTTGTTTACGCAAAATGTTAAACGCTTAAAAGAGAAATTTCAGAATTACAGTTTATGAAACCTCTATTCTAATAATGTAAAACTGACTAATTCAAATGAAGAAAATTCCAGCTTAAAGAGTGCGAATTTTGTTATCTCGACGCTCCAAGTTTTTTGTTTAAACTTTGAAATAACCGGGGATATTTTCCTCAGTGAAAACGGCCATCTCGACCTTGCCATCCAAATGAAGGTAGTTTTCCACAAAAAATCAGCGCCCTCAATAAAAAATGTTTCTTTGAATTCAATAATCGAAATTGTATTATCACAGTCTTGTTCAATTGAAGAAAGACATTCTTTTCAATGGCGAAGGTTATAGAATTACGAAAAATAATTTTCTTGACAAGAGTTTTTATAATTGAATTCTTTCTCACTGCCGCTACTTTACAATTCAAAAACAACGATTGAATTTCAACATAAAAATTTAATCTAAGAATTGAAAATAGTAGAGTTCTGAAGAATGTTTCCCTCGGAAAAGAAGCCCTCGTTTTTCATTCATAAATGTACAGAAAAACTGTTTAAAAACATATTAGTAGTGTTGATTTCAACCTTTCCACATTTTATCTTTACCATGCATTATAATATGACTAAACTTAGTTTATTGTTTACTGCTTCAGGTGAGTACCCAGGTATTGATATCACATATTGAAATGCGTGCATATATGTGTAACGCTAATTATGATTGCAAGTGACGATTTTCCATTCTTTTATGTTTCCCAAGACGTAACTACCTTAGCGTACCCAAAATTATTGAAAACTGGGAATCTTGATCATGATTTTTGCTTATAAATGCTACTTTTCATTAAAAAACTAACACGACCTACAATTGCTAGAAATTTTAAGTCTTCTTTGAAACTCTTCGATTTTATATTATAATTCTTCTTTAAAAATACTAACTTCCAGTGAAAAACAGTGATTCCCAACATCAATCTTCTTCACAATAATTTATTAGTTTATTAGTATAAAGTTCTTGTGATTTTTTTTTTTTTTGAAGAAATGAAAAGCCAATCAGGTTTTAAGCAGCAATGAGTGCGAGATTTTCAAGATATATCGCTACATCACTTTCTTGTGCATGATAAACTGATTTTAATTGAAAGAATACTTATGTAAGAATTCTCTCAGAGAAATTTTTATTTACGGGAAGCCTCAACAAATTTCTATGATCGTAGATATATTATATAGTATTATATTCACCAAAAGAATTGAGGATGACCATCAAGGTGTAGACTAGAGTATGAATGATCCCCATTTTTTGCAACTAAGGGAAATCTAAATAATTCGCTAATGAAGAATTTGGTTAAAAGTGTATCCGAGAAATATTCCGGTGTTATATTCAAGTTTATGTGTGTTATCTGAATCTCTATCTCATTGATTATAGACGTCAACCTTGTCCTTCTGAGATAATCATATTTATATTTCATAAATCATATCTAAGAAATAAATTTGATTGCCTCAATCACATCTACCGTGGCAAAAATAAAGCGATTTTAACAAATAGCCATTCGATTGGGCATCTTTTCAAGTATGTTTTGTTAGTTTAAAATACCTAGACACCTGGGCATCAATAGATTTGCTTGCTATGATTTTGGTTGTGTTGACAATGAAACCCGATGTATGTGAACTCAGGATCGAAATCAGAGCATGATTTATCGTCCCATTTTCAATCGGGCGGAAGCATCATTCTAGTTTTGATAACATTTGAATATTGAAAACCAGTTAGACTGCGGTCATTTGGATCCAATTTCAGAAATGCAATTTGAATTTCTCTCCTGCATTGAAGAAAGTGAACAGCCCACCCATAAAAATCCATTGACAATCCTCAGGATATTCAACCATTCTCAAGGTTTACCAGCAGTAGGACTATCGCGAAGGTTGTACTTCCAATATTGAAGTTAGAGTAGATTTTACTATAAAATCTCATCAGTGGCCACAGGAGGTCCTGAGAACTTCCTATAGGGACCAGGTCCTAATAAGACATCATGTCAAAATAGACCCACATGCCCATTGAAATATTAGTGAAAAACTACTATAATTTCGATATTTAAAAGTACAGACTTGCAGAAGCAGGAAACAGTAATTTTTAGAGTCATAAAATAGTTATGAAACTATAAAGTAATGAAGGTCGTTTTGTATTTTAATTGAGATACTCTTCACGGTATTCACTACCGTACAATTCACGAAAAGTTTAGGATGAAGATGGCGATGATCGAGAATATGACGCAATATGCCGGTGCGAATGTTGGCAGCACTGCTCAGGTTGAAGTTCTACCAATTGTCGCCAAGTAGGGAAACTTGTCACTGTTATTGCTTTTATTTCTTGAAAAATAAATTGGCGGTAAATGTGACTACTTTATTTGTTGTGGCTAGAAATACTATCGTTACTAATTTAACCTACGCAGGCTTACTAACGGTGACTTGTTGCCGCATCAAACTGGTTAGTTACATTTACCATCGAAATAGTTGTCGCAGCTGATACCATTTCTGCTAATAAAGACCTTCTTGTCACAACTAACCATTTTTTGCAGTGCGGCAACTAGTTTCTTTTTAAGTAACTCACCCATCACTGTGGTTTATATGCTCTACTCTATAACCATATAAGAATTGACGATGGGGGCCTACCGGAGTTTCCTTTATTTCATCTACGGTCAATGAGGTAAGCTTGCTGCTTTTCATATTTATTTTTGTCCTTTCTTTAGATTGAATGTGAGGATATTATGTATATATTTTAGTCAGAATATTAGTACTGTCTTTAAAAATGTTGTGCTTTTTTATTTCTTGAAAAAACGCATGGTCGTGCTGGCTTCACGTTAAGCTGGCACGACCACACATGAAATAATGAAAAATTCTTATTTTCTAATATCGCATAGTTTTGTGCTAATTTTGTGCTAATTGTGTGCTAATTTTGTGCTAATTTTGTACCACATTGAAAAATGTTGTGCTTTTCAATTTTTTAGAAAAAACGTGTCCTTTCCTTTGGCCGAACATTAAGCTGGCACAACCACACATAAAATAATGCAAAATTATTATTTTTAATATTGCATAATTTAGTGCTCAATTTGTGCTCATTTTGTCCCACATTAAAAAATGGTGTGCATTTTAATTTTTTGAAAAAAAAACGTGTGGTTTCCTTTGGTCGAACGTTGAGCTGGCGTGAACACACCGTACAACGAATGAAATACTGCAAGAATTGCAGTTGTCAATATGACATAACTTGGTGATAAGTTCATACTGTTAAGTTACAGCTACAACAATTTTCAAAAACCAATCCCTAACACTGAAAAACTACCCTCAGGAGAAAAGTATGCACTTGACGCGAAATTATGTACGATAAAGTTTCACTAAATTCCCGGTAAAAGTCTTGAAAATGAAGCCTCGAGTAGTACCCTCGCATAAAAACTACACATTTAGCCTTGCTAGTTTTATTTGGGCAAATCAATTCCGAGGTTAGTTTATCCTTATAAATGGTAAAATTCAACAAAAATCGTCAAACAATATAAGTGTCAAAAAATACCAAAGTTAGAGGCCTGATTTAAAGTGGATTCGGCCCAATTGAAAGTTCCGTTTATGTAAATACTGTTTGAATTGATTTGAAAAAAAGTGAACTGTCTGTCAAATTAAAATTTGGAAGGAAAAGGAATTAAAATTGGCTACGTTCTTCGAAAATAAAGAAGACAGGTGATTTTGACCCCCGGTCAGTACAAAGGAACACCTCAATTCAGATGGAGAGTAATAAATAAACTGTCGACGGATCGTGGCCACAAAACTGTATCATAAAACCCTTAAGATTGGACCTAATTGTGAACGCTTAAACTTTAGTTACATTCCTACTTAGGAACCCTGGCATTTATTCTGAATTTATGCAAGGTCGGATCCAGAATTTTTCTTCGTTCGGGGCCATTGTGAATTTTCTTCAACGAATTTATGTGAACGTGGCGGGGGGGGGGGGCTTCCCAATTATTCAAAGGAACTTTTCAAATTGAATATGACTAGGCGATAAATGCCACGTTATTTATATTTTTTAATTACATATTAATATTTTTACTTGAAAATTCTACTTTTCTGCAGAAAACTCGTTTTTCAGGCTTGAAAATTAAACAGTTTGGTAGAAATTTCACCTATTTGGTAGAACATTCGACTGTTTTGTAAAAAAATTGGCTTTTTTTGAATTGAAAATTATTATCTTTCGATGAAAATTTAACTGTTCCATTTTCGCATAAAAACTGATCTTTCTTAGATTAAAAACTCGACCTCTTGGTTGAAAAATCATCTTACTTGCTAAAAAATGCAACTGTTTGGTTAAAATTCAACTTGTTTTGGTGGAGAAATGAACTATTAGGTTGAAAATTCATATTTTTTTGCTTGAATGCAATTGTTTTTTTTTTTAAATATAATGTTTTTTGTTGAAATATCAACTATTATATTTCTCATTGAAAATTTATATTTTCAGGTTGATAATTGAACTTCTTGGTTGAAAATTAAACTACTTTCTTCAAAATTTACTTTTTGGGTTGAAGATTCGTTTATTTTGTTAGAAATAGATTTTCTATAAAAAAATTTATTTGAGTTAAAACAAATTTTTTAAGTAAGAGATTAACTGTTTGATTAAAAATAAACTTTTTTGTTGAGACTTCATATTTTCTGGTTGTAAATTCAACTGTTTTGTATGAAAAATCCATCTTTTTGGCCTTGCAAATTCAAGAATTTTGTAGAAAATGCAACTGTGTGGTAGAAAATTGAACTGCTTTGTAGAAGATTTAATTCATTTATTGACCATTGACTTTTTTAAATAAAAATTAAGTGTTTCACTCTTGGTTAAAAGTAAATTTTTTGTAGTTTATAAATTCAAGTATTTGGTTGACAATTGATGTAGTTTGTTAAAAATTCGTCTTTTTTATTGAAAAATTGATCTTCTTGGTATGAAATTTATTTTGTAAAAAATTTCATATTTTGTGGTAAAAAATATTTAATTTGTTGAAAATTCAACTACTTGGTTAAAAAATTGTGAATATTCTTGAAAATTCGTATTTTTCAGTAGATTTTTAATTTTTTTCGTGACAATTTATATTTTGGGTTAAAAATTTAACTATTCGTTTAAGAATGTATGCATTTTTTTGAAATGTAATCTTTTGTAGTAAAAAATATCTTCATGGTTGAAGATGCAACTATTTGTTTGAAAAAGTATGTATTTTGTTGAGAATTGATATTTTTCAGTAGAAAATTAATCTTCTTGGTTAAAAATGTAATTATTTGATTGAAAACTGAACTGTTTTGCGGAAAGCTGGTCTTTTTAGCTTGAAGATTCCACTATTAGCCTCAAAATTTATGTATTTTGTTGATAATTCGTCTTCTGTAGTAAAAAAATTAATCCTAGAACCTACTTATCAATTTTTTGCCTTCTAACCACACAATGGGTTAGAATCGTCCACCAAGTTTCTCGTTCGCGTAAAATACTTCCCATATGCGCGAATACGGTTAAGTTATACATGGATCTCTTTCTTTTTTAATAATGAAGAGAATGGTGTGTGATGAAGTCAAATTCATGAAACGTGAATCGGTGATAAAATGATTTAAAGGGCAAGAAGTGTCGAAAACATGCAAAAATGAGCAGATGTTGCATTTTTTGTGGGTCATATTTATACCGCTTTTCTGGGTTAAAATATCATTTATTACATTTTTGTTATGAATTCATCTTTTGGTTTAAAATTCGCAACTTCTTGTTTAAAGATCGAACTACTTCCTTAATTCATGAGAAACTTTAGGAGTTAACAGAACCCCTCCTCTCCTTAATCTTTTTACGGCTCAAATGGTCGGAATAAATTGAAAGGACTTAAGTTCTTAATGTACCTGACATATACATTTTTTACTCAAACAATTTTTTCCTTAAACTAATTCTTTTTTAATATAATATTACAATTCCTAAAACAAATTTAAGCACGCACGAAAAAAAATTCCTTTCATTTCTAGGTCACACTGTATAGTCACTACTATCACAGATTTTCCCCTACGATTATCCGGTCAAGTACTATGACTTATTATATTTCAATAAATTTTAGTAATAATCATATGAAACTCTATCGATATTAATTTCACAAAATCATGTTGCACGTAGAATCTTTATTTCAAATTTTGCAACTTTCTTGCGCCACGTTTGAAACTAGAGTAGAATCTGGGGGGAAATTTTCAAGTATCCAAATAACTTACCAAAATACTATAGAGAATTTATTGCAAAATCAGCTCAAGAACTTAAAAAAATGTTAATTATTTCCAGGTTTGTTATAATTTATTGAAAACATCGCAATTTAGTGTTCCTTTGCAATATCTCTTTATAAAATTGACATTTTTTCTTCAGCTTGGGCTTATTAGACGCAAAATTTTAAAACTTTTCGTATCAATGTAAGGAAAAAATTGGGTGTCATAATTGACAAAATTAAAGCATTTTAGCAACAGCTCAAAGAATGTGGGTGTAGATCATTTTCACTGGTACTGTATATTTAAATTTGTTTGACTCAATGTAGACATTTCTTACTTTTACATTGCGCGGAGAAGATGTGAGCATGCAAAGTAGTCAATTTGTAGCTGGTGACAAATATTACACAAATATTTTTTTGGGATTTGCTCCAACTATCATAGGTTATATTTTTTTACAATGGTTTCTTTAATGGCTGTAAGCTTTTGTTTCTACTTCACGGAATCTGCCTGTAAATTTGTATGCAATATAACTTTTATTTTAGGTGTAGGTTTGCCTATAATATCACAGTGACAGAAAAATGATACCTTTCGTGAAAACGCCCATTTGTGATATGTTTTTACCCATAATTCCTTCTGAAATATGCATGTTTATATTTCATAAATAATTCCAATGAAATCAATTTATCTACCGAACATTTGATTCGTAATGCTTTATTCTTATCACCATTATTTTTTGTTCTTATAATAATATTTGTATTTAACTTGTTTATTTTCCAAAATAATATTGCAATTGTGAAAAATATAATTTAATACATTTATTGCGTGCCACACTTGCTCAGAAATGGATTTTCGCGTAAAATTTTAGCAGTTTTTCGCTATTCTCAACCGATTCATTGCTATTGATCACTCAGTACACAGAAAAAAGTGGATCGTTAGAAAAACTCTCTAAACCATTAGCGCTAAATATTTTGAATTGAAGCGCAGCTTTCCGTCGGTGAATTTTCTTAAGATTATTATTTTGTGTTCTGGTAAGTTAAACTGACTTTTTAAAAGAGTAGGATGAACAATTTCAAATAGTATCAGATTTTTCCGGATTTTAATTTTCTCTCCTGGCATATTTTTGATAACGTCATGATTTTCCGTAAATAATCATAAATTTCATAAATTCTACAAATTTCATAAATTTCCACAAATGTCATCAATTTGCACAAACTTCATAAATCAATAATGATGATTATTTCCTATCAGAGATATATGCAGATCAAATATCTCCTACATCTGTCATCAAGATTTCCCTTTAATTTTCTATAATCCGACATATTTTTCCAAACATCAATTTTTTGACTCGTTGCAATTTCTATATAATTCATCAGAATATTTTTAAATTTCTAAAATTTTGTACCAAACAAAAAAAAAGTATTGAAGTATAAAGTAAATTTTATGCGCTGTGTTGATTCATAATAATTATCTGGAGTAATATTGTGATAAAAAAGAAGACATTATAAAATAATTTGCGACAATTTCACTTTGTAAAATGTCAGTGGCGTAACTATTGTAAAGCAAACCCCCGCTTTGTCACCGGGGGGGGGGTCTCCTAGATTCAGAAGCGAAAATACTATACTAGACTATACTGTTGTTTTACTGATATGTAAGTTATGAATTGGCCTTCTTTTTTTTCAAACAGACCTCCTAAAAATTTTTTCGGGTGGGGCCTACACGTGTCTAGTTATGCTAGTGAACTTATTTACTTACTATCTTAAATAGTAGGGCTGACAATCTCGCGCAGTGCTTATTGTAATGCGAAAAAGAAATCTAACTCACTTGCAAAAGTAAACCTCACAGTTCATTTCTTACTATGTAAATCAGTTATTCATACAGCTTACATATTCAAATGTACTATTTCAAATAGTCATTGAAGCTGCTTGTTCTAGTAATCTTTCTTTTTACTATTTGAAGTAGTAATGCTGACTTTAGGTTTTGTATATTTTGAGATAACTATCTCATAATGTATCAAAAACCATTTTATTTGTTTCTCGTACAATGTGAACAAGTAAACTTTGAGTTAACAATGCATGAAAGTGAATCTGACTATCCACTTTTTTCCGTGTATAAGATTCGCAATTCAGAGAAATTATTGTTAATAGCAAAAATACCAGACGCCATCATAAAATATATTCAAATATATTGATAATTGAACTGCTAAGAAAAAACTTCTCGCGCGCTAGGCGCACGGATAATAATTACTATTAATTCCTGATTTTTTCATCTTTAAAATTCCTACGATTCCGTATAAAAAACATAAAGTTTTGAATGCATAGTTCGAATTTCGACTAATTTTTTAATTTTGGACCTGAAAAGATAGTTTATATATTTCGTTCAACATACAGTCTAATTTAGAATTACATACTGATTCTTCAGATTGATACATAAAATTTGGTAAAAAGTGCCCATTGATTATTTATTACAAATCAATTTAGAAGAGAAACCCAAATGTAAATAATGAAACGATTGTTGTAGACATAATTATTTATTCAAATTTAGTTGTTTACATATAAAAATAATTATATGTATTTTTTTCAACTGAAATTATTTTTAAAAACCACAACAACTAGAATTGTTAACAATCTTTCAAGAAATAGAATGTGCTTTTGTAAAGTAAACATCGAAGTTTATTTTCCAAATACTTCTTTGCAAAAATCAATCGAGATTTTCGTTGTCCATTTGTAAATCAAGTTCATTCAACTTAAACTTTTTTGTTAAAATAAATATAAAACAAATACATGTTCTTTATTTTATTGCAAAATCTTGTAATTTAAAAAAAGTCGAATTTAAAACTATTTCATCTCTAAGGGTTTCATTTAGAAATTCTCAATATAAAATGGACACCTACTGTTTTTAGTGCTCAGAGAATTTCAAATTATAACGCCCGTTTCAAAACTTTTGAAATGCAACAATTTCTAAATTATAAATTTAGAAGTCTGAATTCTATAACGTCATTGGTAAAAGAAATCAACCAATAAGGTGTAGAGGCTCATTCGGAGAGGGTTCCACATGTACTACAGAAATGATACTTTGATTGGACCTTGTGGCATAGGAAAATTATTATATGTAAATCATTATAAACCGATAATAGGTTTCCTCAAAAACTATTTCGTGAGTGATGGAAATGAAACTTGTCTTTATTTCATCTGGAAATGACTGGCTGTGAAATTGACAAGAAATGGAAGCCTTGGGGGCCATAATCCAATCATATTTTATTATTGTTTGTAATTAAAAGTTACTTATAATATATTGAGATGGCTTCTGATAACATTTTTCGTTTAGTATAACATTTCTTTTAACTGATTGGATGGCGTGGAGGATTGTGGATAACATGCTGTACATTAAAATTATGTATGATCGGACGATTGCGACCTACTGGAATTTCCCCTATTTCTTGTGTGGTCAACAATGTAATCGTGCCGCTTCTCATGTTTATTTTTGCCCGTCCTTTAGCGCGAGTGCGCGCATTATATGTATATATTCCAGCAAGATAATCACTACTCTCCAAGATTGCAAAGACATCGCCAGCAAGTGTCGTTAATACAATTTGTTCTTGGGCTAGCATAGGCCAATATTGATTCTCTTTTTCGTGCAAAAAAATTGATTTATCCTCAGGAAAAGTGTATCTTTGAAGTTCGTATACCTGGTTCGGATTCCTATTGGGAATAAGCCGAATAAACTGAAGTTGGATTCGAATTTGTGAATCTTCTTTAAAATATTATATTAAAATTCGAAATAACAATTTCCAACGACAAATACTGACACAATGCAAAATTTTTAAAGGGTTTGAAATATTATTCGGTGGAAAATCTAATTATTATTGCAGAAAATTCAACTATTTGGCTGAAGATTCACTTTCTTGTTAAAATTCATACTTTCGGGTTAAATATTCAACCATTTTCTAGATAATTCGCCTTTTTGGTTTAAGAATTCATCTCTTTTAGAAGAATTTTGACTTTTTTCGTAAAAAATTCTATGGTTAAAAATAATTCCGCTTTGATTGAGGATACTACTACTTTATTGATTTTTTTTAATTTGACTATTTTGTATATCAAACTAAAATAATTTTTCAGCTGAAACATCAACTATAATATTTCTCTGAAAATTAATCTTTTTTTTTTCTTGAAAATTCAACGACTTGATTAACAGTTAAACTTCCTTGTTTAAAATAAATTTTTTTTTAGAAGATTTATTATTTTAGTTGAAAATTCAAGAATTTTCTTGAAAATTTATTTATTTGGTTGAAAATTCAACTATTTTGTTAAAATAGTAATTATCTTGTGAAAAATTAAACAGTTTTGTAAAATAAGCATCTCTTTCGATAGAAAATTCGTCTTATTTTACTGAAACTTTAACTACTGTCTTCTAAACAATTTTTTCAGTCTTAAAATTCAACTATTTGGTGGAAATTGCAGTTTTTTTGGTTGAAGTTAATTCTCAATTGCTTAAAAATTCGAATATTTAGTTAAAAATTTATCTTTGTAGGTTGAAAATTCGTCCCTTTTTCTTGAAGTCGAACAATTTGGTTGAAAATGCAATTGCTTGATTGGTAATTAATTTCTCATTTGAAAATTCCTTGTTTTTTTCTTTGCTTTCTAAAAGATCGTCTTTTTGGATTGAAAATTCATATTTTTTGGTAATAAATTCATCTGTGTAGCTCAAAAATTCAACTATTTGGTTAAAAATTCAACTATTCTGTTGAAAATTTAGCTATTTTGTTGAAAATTCATCCCTTTCACTTTACGTTCAACTATTTGGTTATAAATGCAACTATTTTGTTGAAATTTTAACTATTGTGGTGATAATTCATCTTTCTTTTCTAAACTTCAACTATTTGGTTGTAAATGCAATTGTTTGGTTGACAATTCATTTTCTGTGTTAAAAATTCAACTATTTGGTTGAAAATTCATCTTTGTAGATGGAAAATGCAACTATAAGGTTAAGAATCCTACTATTTTGGTGAAAATGTAATTATTTTATTGATTAATTAACTATTTTATTTAAAAATCATCGTTTTTGTTCGAAAAGTCTACTGATTTGTTGAAAATTCGTCTTTTTAAATTAAAAATTATCTTCTTTAGTAGAAAAGTTCTTGGTGGAAAATTCATCTTTGTAGGATAAAAATCCAAATATTTTATTGAAAATTCAAAGCTTTTGCTTTACGTTTATTTATTTTGCTGTAAAAGCAACTTTTTGATTGATGATTCATTTTTTGTTAGAAAATTCAACTATTTTGTTGAAAATGCATCCCTTTTGCTTCATCTTCATTTATTTGCCTGTAAATTCAATTATTTGGTTGTAATTGCAACTGCTTGGTTGATAATTAATTTTTTTATTTGAAAATTTAACTATTTGGTTGAAGATTCATCTTTGTTGGTCGAAAATTCATTTTTTTTTTTTAATGGAAAATTAATTGTTTTCTGATAGAAAAGTTCTTTTTTCAAAAAGTCATCTTGCTTGGTAAAAAATTCAAGTGTCTTCTATAACAGTAATCTTTTTGGCTTGAAAATTCGACTATTTGGTTGAAAATTCTTTTTCTTGCAAGATATTTTTATCTAATTGACATTTTGCTTCCAACTTCAGCTTATCAAACGTATAATTTTATTAAATGTTGTCCCATTTTGACGGAAAATAATTAAATTTAATATTATGAAAATCAAGACACTTTATCAAAAGCTCAAAAAAGGTATTCAGATCATTTTCTTCATTACTCTACGTAAAATTCTATAAAAAAGATATTACCCTGAAAAAAATTATTCACATAGAAATAAATTCTGCCAGGGTTACATGATTTTCAGTTAAAATAGGGCAGCATAGATTTTCTGTAAAGATTACCGAATTTTCTGCAGAGTTAAACAAATTTTCAGTTAATTTATAAATTTACGGATATTTTCTGTAACATTTACTAAAATTTCCTATCAAATTGACATCTTAGAATTGTAAAATCTAATAAAAAAGTCTGTTAATATTATAGAAAATATCTGTAAAGTCATCAAACAACTGAACATTTTGTAAAATCTGCAAAAATTTGGTAATCATTACAGAAAATCTATGCTGTCCCTGTTTTAACTTAAAATCCTTTAATCTGAGCAGAATTTTGTTTTGCGTGTTGAATTAAAAAATATCCCCTAACAAAATAAAACATGTGCCCCTAAACAATTGGCAGTCGTTATTTGTAGAGTATCAATCCATAAATGATCGATAAATCTCTATCGTCACTCGAATGTATTCCAGAATAAAAAATTCGCATCTGTTTCCGGTCATCGAACAAATTGGTACCCGCGCGAAGAAGTGAAGGATTATAAAGTTTTTTTTGTCGTCTCGCGGAGATTTATCGCGAAAAAGTTGGCTCGTTCATTTGCAAAGTATTCATTTAAGTTCTTTTGTTGTTGCAAGCATTACATTAAGACTCCGTGACTTATTGCTTTTGGGCAACCGTGCATGAAATTCTTGTCCGCGTGCTCGCGAAGCGGCAAGAAGGACTCGAGTGGGTCCGCGAAAGTCGCCAAGAAGAGCGATAATGATTTTTTCTGATTCGATCTATTTATTTGACGGGTTGCACGTAGAGGTAAGGAAGGAAGGAAGGACGGAAGGAAGGTCCTGTCCTGGAGATGCCATGTGGTGACCAACTAAAATTCCGGCGGCGTGTTCGTCCTTACATATCGATGAGGGCAGGAAGGATTGGTGTCGCCGGTACAAGGTAAAAGATGTCGGTCGGATCGGGCGAGGGCAGTGCAAGAACGGATTTCGCGCAAGAAGGACGACCGGGACGGGGATTGCGGAGCACCTGGCTTCTGCGTCAAGGATGACGTATGGGCCGATCCTCAACTCGCGCAACTGCCACCTTCAGCTCATTCTTATTCCAAGGGACTCCGCAAAGTGGCCGTACATCTTTTTATTAGAGAATTTCCCTGTCAACATCAACACCAATCTTTGTTCTATGCCGCTCCTTTATGATCCGATGATGTGGGACTGAATGCTTTACACTGTTAGAAATGTACCGAAAATTCCGAAACATTTAGGATACTAAAGTAACTGGAATTTACGAAATTAGGTTGCAGAAATGGTATCTTAAGATTACAAATAGTTTCCTAAAATTCCTAAATGGTAACAGAAATATAAGTTATCGTGACTGAAAAAAGTGTGCAGTTAGCAACTGCGCACTCTTCGCTTCACGATCGCGTTCGAAGCGGACAAGGCATGGAGGTTGTGGTCATGGGCGTCAATGTACGACAAAAGGCTGTGTTGAATTATATCGATGCAGTGAACCTATTTTTTCCGGTATCAAATGCTCTCAAGTGTGAAAAGGATTCGTAATTTGCACGAGAAGAAGAAACTAAAAGAAGTGTTGAAGTCGCGAGTAAAAACAACAACCTAGATGCTCGGTTGATGAGCGAATTGTCTTTGCAATAAAATAGTTACACGATACTGCAATAATCTGCCACTACCCATTTGGGAGGGAGGAATGCCAAAAACTACTGTTGGTATCAGGTTGGGGGGGGGGGACTTCAATGGAAGTAACGTTACAAAATTAGATAACTTTTAGTACGTTTCTTGATGATAAATTTTATGAAAGTTTGCGACTTTTGCGAAAGATGTTCCTGCAACGTTACAGCTCAAAAATAACTCAGTAAGTTTGAAAATTACTTCATATTTCAGACTTCACACTTTTCCCCATATTCCTCTCTTTTCCCATTTTTAGAGAATTTTTTCTAATGTTTTTAGGAAATTTGGTCTTTTTCTCGATTTTTCGTTTAAACTTTCGTTTTGGTTTAAAATTCTACTATTTGATACAAAATTTTAATTATTTTGTTGAAAATGTATCTATTTTGGTGAAAAAATATCTTTTTTGGTAAAAAATTTAACAACTTGGTTGAAACTTTTACTTCTTTATAAAAAAATTATCTTTTTGTTTGGTGATTCATTTTTTTGGTGGAAAACTGAACTATTTTGTTGAATATTTGTTTCGTTTTTGGTTAAAAACTCAAATATTTGGTTAAGAATTTATCTTCATTAATTAAAATCTTGTGTTTCTTATCAGAAAATTAATCTTCGCAGTTAAAAATTCACCTTTTTTTTATCAAAAAAACATCTTTTTGGTTTCAACTTTGGCTATTTTGTTGAATATTCGTATTTTTTCATTGCATTCAACAGTTTTTTATTTAAACTAAAATGATTTTTGGTTAAAATACCAACAATTACACTTTTCTTTGAGAATTTATATTTTTTGTTTGAAAATTCAACTACCTGGTTGAAACTTGAACTACTTTGTGAAAATTTAACTAGTATTTATTAAACTGAAAATATAAATATTCCATTATTGGTTGGAAATTTATATTTTCAAATGAAAATTGATCTTTCTATTTGAAAATTCAACAATTCAGTTATAAATTTATACATTTTGTTGAAAATTTGTCTTTTTGGGTAGAACATTAATTTTCTTTATTGAAAATTCACATTTTAAGGTGAGCTTCAACTATTTTGTAAGAATGGTCTTTTTTGTTTCAATGTAACTGGAAGAAAATTAATTTTTTTGTTGAAAAATAATTTTTTAAACTTAATTCCTTTTTTGGGTGAAAACTTTTTTTGTGAATTTAACTATTGGGTTCAAAATTCAACTATTCTGATAGAAAATTCAACCAGTAGGAAAATACAACTATATTGTAGGAAATTAATGTATTTTGTTGAAATAGTTTAATTCAATTTATATTCAAGGGCATTTCCATTGATTTATACTTTTTAAATGGGTTTTTACGTTTTCCAAAGATTTCAAGGGCGTTTAAGGGATTTTAAATCGTTTTTCCAAAGATTTCTAGAGACTTCTCGTGAAATTCAGAAAATAAATTAAATTAAATTTGTAAAGATTTCAAAAAATTTTGAGGTATTTCAAGGAATTTCACTAGATTTGAGGATTTCATTAAATCTCAAAGGGTGTCGAGAGATTTTAAATATTTAGAAGGATTCGAACCGTTTTTTAGAGAATTTTAAAGAATAAGTTTAATTTAATTTATATTCAAGGGATTTTAAATTATCTATACTTTTTAAAATAGATTTTTACGTTTTCCAAAGGTTTCAAGGGATTTTAAGGGATTCTAAAAAATTTCAAAAGATATAAAAATTTTCAAGAATTTTCAAAGAATTTTGTAGGATTTCCAAAGATTTCAAGGGAGTCGTAGAGGACTTTGGAAAATAAATGAAGTTAAATTGAATTTCAGGGGATTCTTAGCAATTCCACAGATTTTGAAGGATTTCAAGATATTTCAAGGAATTTCATAAAATTCAAAGGATTCCAATAAATCTCTAAGGATTTTGATGTATTTAAAATGATTCAAAGAATTTTATGGGACCTCCAATTATTTGAATGATTTTGGGGGACTTTACGAATTTCGATTTTTGAAGCTTATTTGTCTAGAATCGCTATTTTTGTGTAATTTTCATATGAGATTATGATTGGTCTAAAATAAAGCGTCGCAGTATTACGTTAATATTAAATTATTGTCAGAAGTTAGGTATTTCTGTCTTTCAATTTAATCTGTTTTTATACAAATAAAAAATTGTTGTCAATATTTATCTGTATGATTTTTTACAGTACTTATTGATTTCAAATAAGTCCGCGCTTTTCCGTACATGCGCAGTTTATAAGATCGGCACTCGTCACGGTCCATCTATCGGATATCTACGAACTAAAAAGGAGCCCTCAAAAAGAGTTCTATTGCTAGGGTACCATTGCGGATTGTGAGCAGTGCTTCTCATTTTCGGATCCTTTCGTATTGCGCATGCGTCGCGTCAAAAATTGGATTGGTTACCGTTGGCGCGCCTATTTGAAATTATTATTTTGTTTATGATTGCTTACGACAAATAATTGTACAGTGCATGAAGATATTAAAAATGATTTTAAATTCATAGTTGTGAGAAAAAAGGTATTCCTTTCTTTAAATTTAAAATCCATTATTTATTTTTAAGGAAGGAAAATTAAAAAATTATTGTACGTAAAAATTATTGTACGTATGCGCATTACAAAAATATCCCAAAGTTGGGAGCATTGAATTTCAGTTCTATAGGATGCCAACTTTGACTCTAGCAACAACATTACCGAACCAGTGCTCCCAATTTGGCTCCTCAACCGCACTGCGCATGCGTCGCACCAGCAGACTCATTGGATGTTGATCGCGGGCTTATTTGAAACGATTACATATAAAAATCAATTTTCCACAATATATAATAATCATAAAGAACAATAAAATATTATGAATGATTTAAAATTTACATTGCTCAAAAATGTATTTCTTTCTTTGAGTTTAAAATCCATAATTTATTTGTAAGGAGTGCAATCAAATAATTATATCACCTTGCACTATAAAAGAATATTTTGTGATCTGAAAATTAATTATTATTATTTCGACAATGATGATTTATCATAAAAAATTAATTTACAGATGTAATAGTTTCAAAAAAGCGCGCCATTCACAGCCAATGAGATTGCCGATGAAATGCATGCGCAGTGCAGCTGAGAAGCCGAATTGGGAGCACTGTACCGAACCCCCAGTTTTTTCTGTTACCTTTTGGACCAATGCCAGTACTGGAAATAGTACTGACCACCTTGGATGAGTACATATAAAATTGCGGTAAATGAAATCGAAAGATGCATGTTGGCTTGCGTTTCTTGTGAGTTAACGAGTCAATTTAATTAATCAGCTTTATAAGTGGTATCCAATTTCTCAATGTCGACGACCCTGCAGGTCCCACGCGATTACCAGACGTCATTATACGATGGCCGATCGATCGGCCGGCAGAAGGACAGCAGGAGCGGCGATCGGCTCGTAAAATTATGCAGCAGTGGGAGCAGCAACTACTCGACGGGGGACACCTGACAACCTGTTTAACCTCGCGGCGACTCTCATTATGACAAAAAGAGGAGGACCTCGCAATATGGCGCTTGTGGTTATTAAAGATGGCGGCTTCTTAAGGCGGCGACCGTCGCATCGCTTTTCTTGCTATAAGATCGCTTCGCCCTCGACGGACCATATTTGAATGTGTGGACTCGAATGACGTACGTTTTCTCATCTCTAGACGACACGGCCACGGGTGGACAAACTTCAAGCTGTACGAGCTGAAGCTGTATGAGCTGAAGCTGTACGAGCTGAACGGGTAAATTACTCCGACTGCTGTTCTTTACAGTTTACTTCCTTTTCGAGAGACGCAATCCTTCTCAATATGGCGAGCATATTATTGGAAAGAAACGGAAGACTATTATCCTTTCGACTAAAGTCGTAGAGTCGGAAAAAATGAGGGAAGAAACAACTGATGGGCTTGAGGCTTAACGACCATGTTTCTTGTACAAAAAATTCGGTATCTTATTTTTCTGCGGGTATGAAGGGATTTTGATATTCTGCAATTTGGTATAAAACTGTCGAGGCACGTAAATTTGGCTTTAATTTTTGGTTAGTAGGTTGCATTTTAGTTTTTGGATTTTATTTATAATTGTGTGATGCTCTAGAATTGCAATTAAGATCTTGAAATATTCTTTGTATTCTTTAATCATGAGAAAGTTTAAAAAATGGAACATTTTACCTTTTCATTATCATCAATAATTGTTCTCCAAAAAGATATTTTTATGTTTTAAATTTTTCCCTCGTAAATGAAATATTTTTAACTATACTTTTTTCAGGTGAGATTTTCAAATTATAATTTTAATGAGTAGAAAGTTTAAAGGTAGACTTGAAGCATCTATAGGTTAAAATATAGAATTATAAGTGAGAATGACAACTGAAGGTGTCATTCTACTATATCACTTTTGAAACATCGATTTTTTTTGTTTTGCATTTTTCGACAGGTTATATATTCAGAAATATCATATCAAAATTTCACACAGAAATTGAAAATCTTTCAATACTTTTGAGAGCTTGGAAGAAAAGCGCATTGAGAGCTGAGCGATTGAGTAGAGCATCCGAACGCGGCTGCTTATGTTTCAGCGGTGGCCATTTTTTCGAAATATATCTCAAAAATTCTTCAAACTATTACTTTCAAATTTTCCACGTTTATTCTAAACATAAATATCTCAAAGTGATGAAGCAGTTCTTTAAATTTGAAATTTTATCATACTTAAATTCACAACAAAATAACACGTTTTTTGGACATTTTTTGTTTAAACTGCCACCATTTTGTTATTTTTTAAAATAAACCAAATTTGCTTCGTCACTTCAGAGCTATGGTCGTACTAATACAGAAAATTTCTGATTTATTTGTTTCAGACGATGCTGATTGGAGAAATCCTGCGCGCAGTGGACATGCCTTTGTTTTAGACACTTTCTTTATTGTTAAATAATACTTCAACTAAATAGCAATTTTATGTAGAAAAATTGTTTTTGTGAACCTCGAGACAGCATCAATAAACGCTGAAAATTTTCATTCAATCATATGAAGTAGTTGTTGCGAAAAAAATTCTTGAAAATCACCTTTTTTTTGCCGAGAAGTAGAATGACCCATTCAATAAAGAGCAGTTTTTGAAAATTCTGCTTTCAATGATTTTGCATAATGTTTGACACTATTTATCGATAAATATTAGGAATGAATGTGAAAATTATTCCTTCTTTCACCCGAAAACATGAATTTTAAAATTATGAGAAGAACAACTGGATCAAAACCTTCGTGTTTTTCCAACTTCAAAGACTCTTATCTTCAATGTTCGAAATTTAACAAAGAAAATGAACAATATTTTCAAATTTAATATAAAATGTCTCTTGTCCAACTAATTATCCTTTTTTTTGCCATTTGGAAAAACTTTCCCCGTGCATAGAAAATTCACCTAGAAATAGTCGAGAAGACTATGAATTAAAATTGCAAAATCTTGATTTGATTCAGAGTTTGATGTTGACTTCTCATTTTTTTCAACTTA
This sequence comes from Andricus grossulariae, assembly GCA_011634705.1. NCBI lineage: Eukaryota > Metazoa > Arthropoda > Insecta > Hymenoptera > Cynipidae > Andricus > Andricus grossulariae. Next base: position 10,956,696 of record JAABKJ010007545.1, read on the forward strand.
TCCCACATTCTCACAGTAAGGTGGGCCGAAAATACTATTTGAAATCAAAAATGGTGAAAGATTTTAAATTTTGAGAAAAATGTTTTTCTAGGTACGAAAATTATAGTTATTTGTTATGTACAGTATTGAATAATGATAAAAAATTGAAATTAAAAGTATATAACTTTTGTTTAGGGTAATATCTTCCAAAAATGAGTCTCATGTATGAGATGTCTTTAGATCCAAAAGATTTAGGTCCGTCATATTTAATTATTAATTTCTTACAGTTAGTCCAGATTCAGATTAAGCTTTAGAAGCCATCTATAAATTTATTTATTAATTAAAGCCAAATAGTAAATTATTATATAATTCAACGTATGAACTTTTTCTCATTTTACTTATTTCAGCAATAAAAAAGAAACAAAGCCGTGTCCAACTGTCGAATTTGATAGATTCTTACACTTTGATTTATTTTTGCAATAAAAATTTTGTATTTATATAGAATGGATGAGCTACAAAATTTGTCCTTTTTTCTTTTTTGAGAATTTATCTACATTTGTATCTCGTTCTCAAAAGATTATTTCCTGTGAATTATCTTATATAACTTTATTCAAGCCACATTTTCTATAAATAAGAATTTTAAAATATTATGAGAATCAATACAAAAAATAAAGAAAGTACAAGACAATAAAGCTTTAAGAGTATTTTGTGGAATTGCCAAACATTTACAAAATTTTTAAGGAATTCCAAAGGATTTTAAGGATTTCAATAAATCTCCAAGAATTTAAATGGATTTTGATGATTTCTAGGAATTTGAACAGTCCTTTTTTGGGAATTGTGATGAATAAGTCTAAATAAATGTATATTGTGAGGTTTCAAATGATTTATACTTTTTTAATTGGATTTTTACGGTTCCCAACGATTCCAAAGAATTTCAAAGGACTCTAAAGAATTTTAAGAGATATGAACACTTTCGAAAAATTCCAAAGAATTTTGTAGGATTTTCAAAGTATTTAAGATATTTACAATGAACTTTGGAAAATAAATCTAATTTATTCAATTTCTAAGGACTTCTAGCGATTTCAAAATTTTGTATGCATTTCAACAGTTTTTTTTAGAGAAATTTAATGAGCAACCACGTTCGTTCAGAAGAATCTAAGTTGCGATGCGCAGTTTCAGGGAGAAGGGTTAGCTTGGGTGTGCGCATGGCATTACTTAGTTCTCTAGAGGACTAAATGCCACATTACTTCGCTGTGACGTCATAAAGACGAACTTAGATTCTTTTGGAAAAACGTGTAAGTCGCAAGTTCTGGCGTCGGCATTAGGGAAAATGTTCTTTTAGAGAACTTTGTTGAGGGATTGTCTTTAACTTCCCTTCAAATCCACAAATCTTGTGAAATTTTTTAAAGATACCCTAAAATCCCTCGAAGCCTTTAGAAAAAGTAAAAATTGATTTGAAAATAAGATATAAATTATTTGAAATCCCTTGAATGTAAATTAAATTAAACTTTTTCATTACATATATCTTAAAAAGACCGTTGAAATCGCCAGAAATCTTTCAAACCGCTTGAAATCTTTGGAGATATAATAAAATCTATAAATTTTGTGAGATTTTTTGAATTACCTTGAAATCCTTCGAAAATTATTTTAATTTATTTTCCAAAGCTTATTAGAAACATCTTAAAACCTTCGAAAATAATACATAGTCTTTGAAATTCCATGGAATTGTTGATATCTCTTGAAATCCTTCAAAATCCCTTGAAATCTCTTGAAGTCTTTGGAAAACGTACAAATCTATTTTAAAAAGTATAAATAATTTGAAATCCCTTGAATATACATTAAATTAAACTTATTTATTATAGTTCCCTGAAAAGACTGTTTAAATCCTAGAAATCTTTAAAATCCACTTAAATCCTTTCACATTTACTAAAATCCTTAAAATCCATTGGACTTCTTCAAAATTTGTTGAAATCCTACGAAATATACATATTTAAATAATTCTGTTGTACTTTATCTATTTTTTGCACTAATTCTTTCAATATTTTAAGATTTCTTATTTCTATACTGATTTTTTCACAAGAATTTTCTTATAATGATTTTCTGTTATGATTTTTCTAGAATCGAGTAAAAATTTAAAGAAATTTGTTATGGGAAAATCATTAAAGACCTATACTGAATTTCTTATAACTTATAATATATTGTCGAAAGGGGGATTACAAGATATTGGCAAGTAGAATATTGGATTAAGTAGGTACGGTATAGCACAGTCAGACAAAAATCCAGCATCATCGTAATTGAAATCGGGAAAATTATAGAAAATATTTTTGAACAGAAAAAATTTACCAATTTCGGGGGGTGGGAGCTTGCACAGGAAATGACGGTTGTAACAGAAGGGGCAGGGGGAGTGAAAGTAACTATTCTTGCTTGAAAGTACTTTTTTTTTTTGTTGAAAAGTCTACTATTGTATTTTTGGTTTGCATTTCATTTCGTTTGGTATCTACAATTCTTCTAATTCTGCTATTTTTTGGATGATTTTGGTGAAAATGCAACTATTATGTATTCAAAAATCATCTTTCTGGTTGAAAATTAAATTATATGGTCGAATTTTGAACTATATTATTGAAAATTCATTTTTGTACTGAAGGTTTATCATTTCATTAAAAAAATTTAAATATTTGGTCGAGATTTGATTTTTTTCTTTAGGATTTATCATTTTATTTAAAAATTAATCCTTTTAGTCTGGTTGCAAATTATACTATTTAACTTATATTGGAGCTATTCTATTTTTCCTTTAAAATTAATCCTTTCTAGTTGAAAATTCATGTCTTTTATTGAAAACTCGTCATTTTTGGTAGAAAATTAATCTTCTTCGTTTCAAATTTAAACTTCTCGGTTAAAATTTAACTGTTTCATTAAAAATTAATCTTTTTTAGTTTGAAATTCAACAATTTTGTTGAAAATTTGTCATTTCTTTCACTGAACTCAACTGTTTTTCATATCAAATTGAAATCTTTTTCGGTTGAAATATCAACCATCACATCTTTCTATGAGAAATAATCTTATTTAGTTAAACATTTAACTCTTCGGTTGGATGTTGACTATTTTGTTTGAAAATGTAACTGCTTTGTAGAAAATTCGTTTTTTGGCTTTAAAATTTAATCACTTGGTAGAACATTGATCAATTATTTGGTTGGAAATTTAATTTTTTGAATAAGAATCATATTTTTGTCCTGAAAATTCAACTGTTTTGTAGATGATTCGTCTTTTCGGCCCAGCATTCGAAAATTGTATTAAAATGTTCCTTTTTTTTGGTAGAAAATTCATGTATTTTGTTGGAAAACCATCTTTTTGGTTGATGATTCAAATATTTTGTGAAAAATTAGTCTTTTTTGGTTCAATTTAACTGGTTGAAAATTCATTTTTTTCATTTGAAAATTCAACTATCTGGTTGAAAATTAATCTTCCTTGAATGAAAGTTACCTTTCTTTTTTAAAAGTTTATATTTTTCGCCTTAAAAGTCACTTTTCTGTTCAAATTTTGTCCTTTTGTATTACTCTCGATAAGCTGACAATTGAGGATTTAGATAAGATTTTTCGAAGCTGAAATCACATCTTTTATTATTATTTTATCAACAAATTCAATTTCAGATGCGTTTTTATGTGTTGAAGGAGATTATTGTATGAGTAGGTAAGTTATATAATAGTCAGACACCGAATCAAGTCTCTTTCAAATTGAAATCGGGAAATACTTTTGAGAATATTTTCAAACAGACGAATGTTCCGTGAATTTTACACCGATAATTTTACAAATAAAAATTTAGAAAAGCTGTTTCAAAGTTCAAATTAGATCTTTGGTTATTATTTTATCAATAAATTCAACTTACGATGCATTCTCATGCATTTTGAAAAAGACTATTGCATTAAGTAGATATGACATGTAATAGTCAGACCAAAAAATGCAGCCTATTTCAAATTGAAATCAGGGAATATTCTATAGAACATTCTGACAGCTTAAATTATTGTACTGTACATTTTAAATAGATAATTTGAGAAACAATGATTTACTCAAATTTTTTTGAAGTTCATATCAGATAATTGATTATTCATTATTTTATCAAGAAATTCAACATCAGTTGCATTTGCATGTATTGGAGGAAAGAAGGTGTCTTTTTATAGTGTGACAAAATTTAGAGACTGCAAAGAAAAAATAATAAATTTTTAACAAAACATTAAAATCCTTAATCAAAATTGATCATTTTATTCGAATAGTTGCATTTTTAACCAAGAAAGGTTAAATTTCTACCGAAAAAGATTAATTTTCAAATCACAAAAACAATTTTTCAACTAAAAATATCAATTTTCTACCAAAATTGGAACGGTTACATTTTTCGTAAAAAAAAGTTTATTTTCAATTGAAAAATTAATTTTCACAAAAAATAGTTACATTATCAACCAAAGAGATTACTCTTTAGCAAAGAATATTTATTTTCAGCAACGAATTTCAACTTTTGATCAAGTAGTTGAATTTTCAACCAAAAACATACCTTCTCAACGAAAAATGTAATAGCTGATGTTTCAATCAAAAAGCAGTTAAATTTTAAATTAATAACAGTTAAATTCAACCAGAAAAAGGATTCATCTTCAACAAAATAGTTAAATTTGTAAGAAAAGAGATAACTTTTCAACTAGAATGATGAATCTTCTACCATCAAAAATTATTTTTAACAAAGTATTTAAACTTTGAATAAAGCAGTTGAATTTCTATCTAAAAAAGATAAATTTTCAACCAAAAATTGAATACTTGAATTTCAAGCCAAAAATTGAGTAATTAAAATTTCAGACAAAAATATACATTTTCAACCAAAAAAGGAAGGAAATTTCAACTAAATAGTTCAATTTTCAACTAAAGGGATGAAATTTCAACTAAAATGATGAGCCTTCAATCAAATAAACAAACACAATTTTTAACAAAGTAATTTTTAACCAAAATAATTAGTTTCCAACAAAAATTTAATAGTTGATATTACTACAAAAAATTAAACTTTTAGTCAAAAACTGTTGAATTTAACCAAAACAACATTTTTTGATCAAGAAGGAAACAAAATTTCAAACAAATTATTGAATTTTCTACAGAACAGTAATATTTACAAAACGAAAATATGAATTTTCAACCAATAGTCGAATTTTCCACTAAAACAGTTGAATCTTCAACCAAAAAGGATAACTTTATAATAAAATTGTTGAATTTTCATCGAAATAATACAATTTTTTAATCAAACAGATGCATTTTCAAGTAAAGCAGGTCAAATTTCTACCCAAAGAGATGAATTTTCAACCAACAAACATTTTTGATTCAAGACAGAAAAAAAAATTTCATCCAAATTGTTGAATTTTTAACAATAAAGGTAATTTTCAAATAAAGATTTCATTTTCAACCAAAAAGTTGAATTTTCAACCCAAGAAGACAAATTTGCAACAAAATATTTGCATTTTTAACAAAAAACGTAGGACTATTTAGAAAAATTGTTCCATTTTCATCAAAATAATTATATTTTCAATTAAATAATAAAACTTTTAAACAAGAAAGATAAAGTCTCACCCAAAAACAATAAGTTAAAAAAAATAGTTGGATTTTCTTGTTGGAATTTATTAATTCACTTCGAATTTAAATAGAAAAATAAAAAAAGGCAAAATAGGCTACAGAATAATAGAATAAAACTTGAAGTTCATTTTTAATACTTTAAAAATATTAGGTTAGAAAGTTGAAAATTCTGCTTAGAAAATAAAGTTAATTTGCCGCTGCACTTTTTGATTTCGGACTAAACACTTTTAAATCCAAACTGAAAAATGTGTGTTTGTCGTACTACACATTATTTTATGCCCTGAATTGAAGTTAGTTTAAACAAAAAAGAGGACTCGAAAACGCTGAGAAGTTTAACCGAATGAACTTTTCTACAGGTTAAATGTCTAAACGGTTAAACGTAGAAATTATTCTAACTGTTTAAATGTTTGACCCGTCAAGCGCGGAGTACTAATAATAACAATCTTTGTAGATGCAATGGTTTTTTGATCTACTAGTCTAAACCAAAATGGTTAGAGTCTTCAGCTGTGAAAAAATCAGCACCAGACCTGCAATCTGTAGACCTAGGTTCGAATCCTCGCAAAACAAGAGAGGAATTTCTTCACAGCTAAAGACTGTAACCATTTTGGTTAGACTAGTAGATCAAAAAGCGTCATTCCATCTACAAAAAATGATGTCTACCCTAGTCGACAACATAACATCAAAACTCACTAGTAATGTTTGGAAATAATTTTTAAAAATAACAATTAATTCGAGTCACTTTTAATTGTACAGTTTCTTCCCATTGAATTTCGAGTGAAGATTCTCGATCAGGAGACGGCATTCGAGGCTCGTGCTTGGCGTGCCAGTCGACATCTCTTCGTCGGATGTCCATCGTTTATAATTTATGAAGTATCTGCGTTCCTTGCAATGATAAATCAACCCGCCACCCCAGCTGAATTGACCAGGGAACTTTGAGGTGAACCAATTCCAGATGAAATTTCATGCAAGACTGATAGTGTTTCACTTTTCATTTTACTCGAGTAACGACAAGTCACCTGCATTTCCAGGTAAGGCTTTGACATTTGCATGAAATGCCGGGTTCTGCTTGGTTCTTTTATACTCTATTGCTCTCTTTCGAGTCCAACTCTTCAACTCTTCCCAAGGGACCTGACGCCCGACGTAAGCACACCATAAATATTTCCAATTTGTCTCAGAACACGCCTCGTGCCAGGAAAGTGTCATTATGTAATGATCTCAATGCAATGACTCGAATTGATAAGAGAATTTATCGCTACCAAAGATGAGACCAACAAAGAATACTGTGGCCCACTTGGTCTACTTTCTTCTAATCAAAAAGTGCAAATTACCTACCGAGAGGTCAAATTAGGAAGATGGTTTCAAACCCAGAAAAGGTATCATGGGAAACAATGGAAAATGGAAATGAGCCTAAAGTGGCCCACCAATGGGCCCCATTATCTACCAATGGGTGACATTATTTGAGAATGGCAGGCTTGTCCGTATTTGCAGTGGAGGTTTAATTGAGCTACAAATTCCACGGTGATCAACCGGTCGCCGCGGCTCATACGAAATCAGCCTGTGAGTCGGTAACAATCGGCCGATCCGTGGGCAACGGCGCAATCAGCGCCCGATTCAAACGACCCGCCGTTCCAACATTCTTTCCGAGCAAAAAGCTCGCGCATGCGCAGTCACGTACCGGCTCCCGGTACTATACGACCCTCTGCACCTGATACGTATTCATACGAGCTCCCTTCGTTTTGGAGAATGAACGAGCCGCTGTCACGAGATCAAATAAAGAAACAAGCCAAGAAAAGAGACGAAAGGAAAGAGAAGAAAAGAATTGACGTGATTTTCCCCTTTCAATTGCGTGTCTTTACCTCCTTCACTCTCTTTAGATTTTTTAAATAGGATTTGTTGGGCGAAATAAAATAAATAGGGAGTGTTTGACCGAGGAGAAATTCACTAGCGCATTACTCCATACACTATATACGTAATAGTGCGCAATAACGCGCAATAATCTGCATAAACGCGTAATAATACGTGATAACCCATAATAATGCATAATAACGTATCATTTTCCTTTACGCCCTACTTTTGTTGCACTTTTGGCATACTCGATTCTCCGTATTGAAATCTTAGTGCTCACAAATTGACAATTTCAAAAATATGATTTTTGACCTAAAAGAGAATTGCTTAAACAATCTCGTTATTGATAAGAATTTATGCATATGTACTGGCTTGATTGCCACACAGTGGAGAAAAAAATGTTTGTGGAAAAATTGATATACAGAAGAGATTTCTCAACCGATTTGAAGGTTTTTCATTTTAAATTAAAGCTAATAAAATTTCCCCTAATTCTGACGTGACCGATTTTGAAAACAGTTTTTCATTTATTTTTTTGATTTGATAATAAAAACTAAACAATGCTTTCTTGTAGGAGAGTACCTGTTTTTAAGAAATACTTGGATTCAATCCGTAATATATAGAATCAATGCAGAGACTATCAGCAAAAGTTGCCTAATTGAGCTTCGCGAATGCTTAAAAATGAATTTGTTGTAAATGTCTATTGATTCACACTCAATTCGAAGAATTTATAGGCAAAAACCATTATTATTGAGTTCATCTAATAACAAGTGATGATTTTTTAAACAAACTTAATGAACAGATGTATTTTTCGGCTTTTTCTAAAGATAAAAACTTAGGGCTTTTAACATAATCAACCGTTATCAACTAATGTTTAAACTATTGTTCAGAAACCTTAATAAAGATACTTGAAATCAACATAACCGTCAGTCACCAACAAACACACTTTTTTTTGGTCTATAAAATTATTAATGACAATACAAAATTTTGTAATTACGTTCGTTTACGGGGTGATTTACAAGATGCGTGATACTTCAAAGGGGGGGGGGGGGTCTTTCAAAGTATAATTCTCCATGTCAAGTGAATGGAAGAAGCATTACGCAGGGGGGGGGTGCTTAAAGTTCCTGAAAAATGTATCACGTGTTTTATGAATGGCCCCAATGTATTTATTTATTTGTTTAAAATATTATCTGTAAATTGAGTTAATACATTCATCAGGGATGCCCCTAAGAAACAATGTATGAGCGTCCCCAGAAAATTATATTTTTGAAACAGAAATATATTTGAGACAAAATGTGAAAAGAAATTGGAGAAGACTATATTACTGCACTAGCACATATTACTATAGTCGTACATGAGAGAATCCTGGATATTATTCGATATAATTTTCTCTTCTTCATTTCAAATCTAAAATATATTTATTTGTTTAAAAATATAATCTGTTTGCGGCGCCTTTGTGCCGCAAACAAGGGGGTGCAGCCATATGGTCCCTGGCTGCCAATACATGTCAGTTCGCCACTGTTTTTTATTGACATCAGAAAAATCAGAGAAAGCCTTAAACAAGATTAAATAAATTACAAACTTTGGATTAAAGGTTTTTATCAATTATTTTCACAGATTTTGGCGCCTGAAAATTTCAAGCGTGTTCATACTTCATGTTATCACTTTTTATATATTTTTGAAAAGTGAATGAAAAACAATAAACGGAAATAGAGTGAAAACAATTTAAAACTATAAGTGTTCAAATTTAAACGATTTCAAATTGAAGCGTTCAAAATTTTATGGTTTAAAATTGAAATAGTTCAAAATTTAAGTATTTTAACCCGTCGAGTACGCACTGGGTCAATTTGACCCACACCAAATTTTTGATCGAGAAAGAGTTTATAAATTTTTAGCATAACATATTAACAATGAAAAAGGTACCATTATTTTTAATTTTTTTAAACAACTTGTTTTAAAATACAAGATACGGAAAACTCTGCTGTAGAATCAAAGATAAAGGAAAAAACTCGTATGCATTAGGTTTTGGTCTCTGCACTGTTTGCATTCACAAATCATTTCATTTCGAATCATACAGAAAAAAGCGGCAAAGTCTACTTTAAATGACATATTGCTATCACAGCCCTACCCCTTTCCAACGCCTCGCGGTGCGGGAAGGAACCCCTGTAAATGGTCACAGAAATAATGTAAGGTCACACCCTTACCTCTTTCCAATGCCTCGTGGAGGAGGGGGTGAATTATGTAAATTTCTGATGAAACAAGTATATCAAGGTAGTGTATCAGCGTATCCAGAGGCAGACCGAGGAAGCAATAGTTGGAATGTGTAAATGTTACCTTAATTCGAAGAGACATAAGAAGCCATTGAAACACAAAAGCTTGCATGAGAAAATGCATGGACATGAAGGAAGCTAAAGAGATATGCAAGGACAGAAAAGTGTAGCGACAAATAGTTCATAAGAAATTAATGATCAAGAGTATCAGTGGAGTGAATGACGCCTGAAACAAAAGACCTTGGATATTAAGGGGCCCGAATGGAGAGCTATGATGACATTGTGAAAATCTTCGCCTGGGGTGATCGCTAGAGAGATTGATCAGTGACCTGGGTCGGAGCAGTGTTGCGAAATGAACGTGTCATTTAAATAAACAATACGGGAATTCTATAGATCAATCTAAAACTCGATACCCCCCCCCCATACCGCCTCCGATAACTCCCTCACCGATTGAGCCACGCTATCCCGAAAGGGATATGGCTCAATGGTATAATATCATTTAAAAATTTGTTAATCGATATCTCGAAAACTATTTAAGGTATCGATTTAAGACTTTCAGATTCGTGTTTCTCGCCAAAAAAATCCTATAGGAATCCACATTAAAACTTTGTCGCCACGGATGTCGTAATCTTGCCTTTAGCGTTTTCGACTTTTCTGGTTCGTATCACCTCCGGGATCAATTTCGTTTAAACAAGTGCTTGGGTAATCTCGCGCTGGATCGTATATGATCGAATATGACCAGTACGAAACGATGCGAAATACGAACGCTCTCCTCCAGACTTCGCTCACGACAGCTTGAGTAGTAGGGCTATGGGGATACTGCATCACCGTAGAACAGAACCATCTAGGCCACTTACCGACCGAGCAGGTTCTGTTCCATGCTAAGTTACAGGCAGTCGGTAAGTGGCCTCGGTAGGTAATGCAGTTTCCTAATGTGACAACAGATGGCGCCACCGTCGGTATTATCATCAATCGATAATACAGTTTCCTAATGTGCTCAACAGATGGCGCTACCGTCGCAAGTTACCGACATTCGGTATATCATCAGTTTGGATCCCTGCTAAGTTAGCACTCTAATGTGCGGTTCCGTGCTAAGTGGCCATTGATCGGCAAAACAGACCATTACCATCAGTCGGTAAAACAGGGAGGTCGGTAACTTTTCATATATGCATTTTTCTATAGGCCGGTAAGGTAGGGAACAATGTTACCATCAGTCGGTAAAACAGGGAGGTCGGCAACTTTTTATATTATCATTTTACCATATGTCGGTAAGGTAGGGAACAATGTTACCATCAGTTGATAAAACAGGGAGGTCGGTAACTTTTAATATTATCATTTTACTATATGTCGGTAAGGTAGGGAAAAATGTTACCAACAGTCTGCAAATCAGACAGGTCGGTAATTTTGAGGTTATGTTCCATGCTAAGTAGGTAAAACAGTGAGGTTGGTAATGGAGATTCTTGCAAAGTATGAAATAGTTGAATTTTCGGCTAAGAAAGACAAAATTTCACTAAAAATGAAATAGTCAAATTTTCAGATAAAAAAATTAATTTTAAAGAAAAATAAACACGAATTTTCAGCAAAATACATGAATTTTGATTTAAGAAAGATAAGCTTTTACCACAAATGCAATAGTTAAATTTTCAGCTAAGGAAAATTAATTTTAAATCCAAAAGATGAATTTCCAACCAAAATATAGTATCTTCAACCAAAAAAATAAATTTTTAAATGAAGAAAAGCAACTAGAAATGTAACAGATAAATTTTCAGTTAAAAACTTAATTTTAAGCATAAAAAAACAATTTTTAACAAATTACACCAATTTTCAATTAGGAAAGACAATATTTCACCAAAAATGAAATACTTAAATTTTCAGAGAGAAAAAAATTTATTTTCCACAAAAAGGACCAATTGGAACAGAATAGTTAAATTTTCTACTAAAACGCAGAATCTTCAACCAGAAAAAATAATTTTCAATAAAATAGTTTGATTTTCAACCAAGTAGTAGAATTTTTAAATAAAAAAATCAAGTAAGAAAGGAACAGATAAATTTTCATTAAAAAATTTCAATGTTAACCAAAAAAAAAACGAATTTTCAGCAAAATACATGAATTTTCATTTAAAACAAAACAAACAAAAATTAATTTCAAATCAAAAAGATGAATTTCCAACCAAAATCTAAAATCTTCAACCAGAAAAACAAATTTGCAACAAAGTAGTGTGACTTTCAACGAAGTAGTAGAATTTTGAACTAAAAAAATCAACTAAGAATGTAAAAGATAAATTTTCAGTAAAAAATAAATAATTTTAAACATAAAAAAAAATATTTTTAAACAAAACACACGAATTCTCAATTAATCAAGATAAACTTTCACCAGGAATGCAATATTTAAATTTCCAGCTAAAAAAATTAATTTTAAATTAAAAAGATGAATTTCCAACTAATATCCAGAATCCTCAACCAGAAAAATAAATTTTGAACAAATTGGTTTGTCTTTCAACAAAGTAGTAGAATTCTTAACTAAAAAAAAATCAACTCAAAATGTAACAGATAAATTTTCAGTTTAAAAATTAATTTTAAACAAAAAAAGCGAATTCTTAATAAAAACACACGAATTTTCAATTAAGAAAGACAAAATTTCATCGAAAATGAAATACTTTAATTTTCAGATAGAAAAAAAAATCAATTTTCAACAAAAAAAAACAAACGAATTGGAACAAAATAGTTAAATTTTCAACAAAAAGATGAATCTTCAACTAAACTCTAGAATCTTCAAAAAAAAAAATTAATTAATTTCTAACCAAGCAGTTTGACTATCGAGCAAGTAGTACAATTTTTAAATAAAAAAAATCAACTCAGAACGAAAAAGATAAATTTTCATAAAAAAAATGTAATAAAAAAAAAATGAATTTCAACAAAATACATGAATTTTCATTTAGGACTCATTTAGGACTTTCAACCAAGTAGTAGAATTTTTAACTAAAAAAAAATCAACTAAAAATGTAACAGATAAATTTTCAGTTGAAAAATTAATTTTAAGCAAAAAAAGCGAATTTTGAACAAAACACACTAATTTTCAATTAAGAAAGACAAAATTTTACCAAAAATAAAAAACTTAAAATTTCAGATAGGAAAAAAATCAATTTTCAACCAAAAAACGAATTAGAACAAAATAGTTAAATTTTCAACAAAAAGATGAATCTTCAACTAAAATTCAGAATCTTTAATAAAAAAAATGAACTTTCAACAAATTAGTTTGACTTTTCAACAAATAGTAGAATTTTTCTCTAAAAAAAATCAACAAAAAATGGAATGGATAAATTTTTATTTAAAAAATTCAATTTTAGGCAGAAAAAAAAGACATTTTCAAACAACCAAATGAATTTTTAATTAAGACAGATAAACTTCCACCAAAAATGAAATAGTTAAATTGTCAGCTAAAATAATTAATTTTTAACAAAAAAAAAAACGAATTTGAATAAAATGGTCAAATTTTCAACAAAATGGTTAAATTATCAACTAACAAAGACACATTTTCAATCAATATTTTAAAGTTTGTAATGTTGTTTTGTTAATTTAAAAGAATTTCAATATATTAAAAAAATTTCAGATTTAAAAATATTTTAGGATTTTAAAAGAATTTAAGCTTGATTTTCAGGGATTTCCAGAATACTTTGGGAAATGAATGAAATTTCAAGATATTCATAACGATTTTAAATATTTTACAAGATTTGAAGATTTTCGAGGAATTTTAGATGATTTAAAGGATTTTATTCAAGAATTATTTGAACGAGTTGTTTTTTTAGGAAATTTCAATGAAAAAGTTACATTTAGTTTATAAAGATTTTTAAGATTCTTAATATGTTTAAGAGATATTTACAAGTATTGAGAAGATCCAAACTTCATTTTTTGTTGAAGATTTCGAAATAAAATTTTGAAGCTCTTTAAGGTTCTTTAAAGGTTTTAAGAAAGTAAAAAATCTTTCTTTTGTTTGCTGGCAAAATTTAAAATGATTTCTTATCCTGAAAAATTAATTTGAAGAGAATATATAAAAAGATTTAATGGAACGTTTGAATAATAAATGTAAATTGGACAATTTTCAATTTGGAACATAATCGACTAAGCTTAAAATATATTTAGAAGTTTTGAAATGATTCTAAAATAATTTAAAACGTGGGAAGATGACAAAACATTTAAAACACAATGTAGATTTTTGAAGGTATTTTGAAAGATTTCAAATAAATAAAAAATGTGTATCATACCTCCTGGAAAAACTAACAATAATTTTTCGTTGAAAAAATAATTCAAAAAGAATATTTAATAAGATTTCCAAAATAAAAAAATAAAAATCTTAGTGATTTTAAGGTAATTTTTGTACTTTTGCAGGCTTCTCAACAAATTGTAAGAAAAATTCGAGTTTCAAGATAATAAAATTATTATTAGATTCCTAGAAAACTTTTTAAGGATATAATTTTGAAAATTTATACATTCGTTGAGAACTTTACAGAATAAATGTAATTTATGTTATTTTGAAGAGATTTTAAATGATTTCTAACTATTTCGTTATGTAGGAAATTTATTATAGGCTAACACTAATTTTCCTATGATGTTTTTTCAGTTAAAGCAATTCATTTTCCTGAAAAAAACGTATTTACAACAAAACTGTCAAATTTACCACCAAAGAGATGAGTTGAAAGAAAAATAATTTTCAGCCAAATATAAGATAGTTACTCAAAGTTAAAAAAAATTTTAGAGCAAAACGAGGCAAATTTTCAAGAAAATACTTAAATTCTCCGCCAAAGAGAAAAATTTCAAAAACAAAAAATGAATTTTCTAGCAAAAATAGAATCGACAAATTTTTAGTTAAACAAATTTATTTTCCAGCAAAAAAAAGGCGATATGCTGAGAATTGTTTAATTTTCAATCAGAAATATAAATGTGCAACTAAAATTTGAATAGTAATATTCGCAATTTAAAAATCGATGTTTAAAAAAGAAAAAAGTATTTTCAGCAATACAGTTACATTTTTCACCGAATAGATGATTTTTCCACCAAAGAGATTACTGTTGAACTACAATGATAAATCTTCAACCGAAAAAATTATTTTTTAGTAAAATTGACAAATTTCTAACCAAAGAAGATAAACTATTAGACAAAAAAGATTAACTTTTTATCAAAAAAAGACTTTTCTACAGACTAGTTCAATTTTCAAACAAAAAGCTAAATTTAAAACCCAAAATTTAATGGTTAAATTAAAAGTTTGGAAAATTCATTTTCAAGCAGAGAAAACGAATCTTCAACCGAAAATGAAATAATTAAATTTTTAATTAAAAAATACCATTTTCAAGCAAAAAAAAATATATCAACACCAACGTTAAATTCTTTACCAAATAGATAAATTTTCAATAAAAAAAGTTGGATTTCCTGTCTAAAAAGACGACTGTTTCACAAAAAGATTTAATTTTAACCAAGAAAGAACTAACCATTTTTATTTTATGAAAAAAGATCCTTCTCCTTCGTTCCAGTGAGAATCAAACTTCACGTTTAAATAACAGAAAATAATAACGTCATTTCAGACTAGATAAAGTTTGAAAATTATTAAATAAAAAATTTTTGATTTCTGAAAAAAGGTCTTTGTCTTTCTCCTTCGCACCGGTGGGAATCGAACCTCAATTTCAAATAAGAGAAATTCTTAAAGTCATTTCAGACTAGATGAAGTTTGAAAATTTATAAATTCTTGATTTCTGAAAGAAGATTTTTCTCCTTCGCTCCGGAGCTTTCCCCCACCGGAGCGAAGGAGAAAGATCTTTTTTCAGAAATTAAAAATTTTTTATTTCTGATGAAAGATCTTTCTCCCTCACTCCGGCGGGAATCGAACCTCAGGATCAAATAACAGAAATTCTCAACGTCACTTCAGACTAGATCGAGTTTGAAACTTTAAAAATGTTTAATTTCTGAAAAAAGATCTTTCTCCTTCGCTCCGGAGCTTCCTCCCACCGGAGCGAAAGAGAAAGATCTTTATTCGAATATT
This sequence comes from Andricus grossulariae, assembly GCA_011634705.1. Classification (NCBI taxonomy): domain Eukaryota; kingdom Metazoa; phylum Arthropoda; class Insecta; order Hymenoptera; family Cynipidae; genus Andricus; species Andricus grossulariae. The sequence goes on from JAABKJ010007545.1 coordinate 10,972,419, forward strand.
CCAAATGTTTAATTTCTGAAAAGAGATCTTTCTCAAACGCTCCGGTGAGAATCAAACCTCACGTTTAAATAACAGAAATTTTAACGTAATTTAAGTCCAGATGGAGTTCAAAAATTTAAAAATGTTTAGTTTCTGAGAAATTTCTTTCTCCTTTGCTCCAGAGCTTCCTCCCACCGGAGCGAAGGAGAAGGACCTTTTATCAGAAATTCAACATTTTTAATTTCTGATGAAAGATCTTTTTCCTTCGTTCCGGTGGGAATCGAACCTCACGTTTGAATAACAGAAATTCTTAAAGTCATTTCAGACTAGATCGAGTTTGAAACTTTGTAAATTTTTAATTTCTGAAAAAAGATCTTTCTCCTTCGCTCCGGAGCGTCCTCCCACCGAAGCGAAGGAGAAAGATCTTTATTCAGTTATTCAAAATTTTTAATTTCTGAAAAGAGATCTTTCTCAAACGCTCCGGTGGGAATGAAACCTCAGGTTCAGAGTTTGAAAAAATATCTTAATCCTTCGCTCCGGAGCCTCCTTCCACTGGAGCGATGGAGAAAGATCTTCTTTTAGAAATTCAAAATTTTTAATTCCTGATAAAAGATCTATCTTCTTCGCTCGGGTGGGAATCGAACTTCACGTTTAAATAACAGAGATTCATAACGTCATTACAGTCTAGATGGAGTTCAAAAATTTTAAAATGTTCAGTTTCTGAAAAAAGACCTTTCTCCATCGCTCCGGAGCTTGCTCCCGACGGAGCGGAGGAGAGAGATCTTCTTTCAGAAATTCAAAATTTTCAATTCCAGATAAAAGATCTTCCTCTTTCGCTCGGTTGAGAATCGAACTTCACGTTTAAATCACAGAAATTCATAAAGTCATTTCAGACTAGATGGAGTTTGAAAATTTATAAATTTTTAATTTCTGCAAAAAGATCTTTCTCCTTCGCTCTGGTGGGAATCAAATCTCACATTTAAATAACAGAAATTCTTAACGTCATTTCAGACTAGATGGACTATAAAAATTTTAAAATTTTTAGTTCCGGAAGAAAGACCTATCTCTTTCGCTGCGGAGCTTCCTCCTACCGGAGCGAAGGAGAAAGACCTTTTTTCGGAAATTAAAAATTTTCAATTTCTGATAAAAGATCTTTCATCTTCGCTCCGGTGGGAATTGAACCTCAGGTTGAAATAACAGAAATTCATAACGTCACTTCAGACTGGATGGAGTTTGAAAATTCGTAAATTACAGATTTTTAATATCCGATAAGAGATCTTTCCCCTTCCCTCCGGTGGGAATCAAACCTCATGTTTAAATAACATAAATTCTTAAAGTCATTTCTGACTAGTCGGAGTTTGCAAATTTATAAATTCCTAATTTCTGAAAGAAAGATCTTCCTCCTTCGATCCGGAGCTTCCTCCCACCGGAGCGAAGAAGAAAGATCTTTATTCAAATATTCTAAATTTTTATTTACTGAAAAAAGATTTTTTTCCTTTGCTCCGGAGCTTCCTCCCGCCGGAGCGGAGGAGAAAGATCTTTATTCAGATATCAAAAATTTTTAATTTCTGAAAAAAGGTCTTTCTCCTTCGCTCCGGAGCTTCCTCCCACCGGAGCAAAGGAGAAAGATCTTTATTCGAATATTCTAAATTTTTATTTACGAAAAAAAGATTTTTTTCCTTCGCTCCGGAGCTTCCCCCCGTCGGAGCGGAGGAGAAAGATCTTCTTTCAGAAATTCAAAATTTTCAATTCCGGATAAAAGATCTTTCTCCTTCGCTCGAATGGGAATCGGACTTCACGTGCAAATAACAGAAATTCATAACATCATTTCAGACTGGATGGAGTTTGAAAATTCGTAAATTAAAGATTTTTAATACCGGATAAATGTTCTTTCTCCTTCGCTCCGGTGGAATCAAACCTCACGTTTGAATAACAGAAATTCTTAACGTCATTACAGTCTAGATGGAGTTCAAAAATTTTAAAATGTTCAGTTTCTGAAAAAAGATCTTTCTCCATCGCTCCGGAGCTTCCTCTCACCGGAGCGAAGGAGAAAGATCTTCTTTCAGAAATGTAAAATTTTTAATTCTTGATAAAAGATCTTTCTCCTTCGCTCGGTTGAGAATCGAACTTCACGTTTAAATAATAGAAATTCATAACGTCATTTCAGACTAGATGGAGCTTGAAAATGTATAAATTTTTAATTTCTGCAAAAAGATCTTTCTTCTTCGCTCTGGTGGTAACCAAATCTCACGTGTAAATAACAGAAATTCTTAACCTCATTTCAGACTAGATGGACTATAAAAATTTTTCAATTTTTAGTTTCGGAAGAAAGATCTTTCTCCTTCGCTCCGGAGCTTCCTCCCACCGGAGCGAAGGAGAAAGATCTTTTTTCGGAAATTAAAAATTTTCAATTTCTGATGAAAGATCTTCCTCTTTTGCTCCGGTGGGAATCGAAGCTCACATTCAAATAATAGAAATTCATAACGTCATTTCAGACTTGATGGAGTTCGGAAATTTGTAAATTAAAGATTTTTAGTTTCTGATAAAAGATCTTTCTTCTTCGCTCTGGAGCTTCCTCCCGCCGGAGCGAAGGAGAAAGACCTTTTTTTCAGAAATTAAAAAATTGTAATTTCTGATAAAAGATTTTTCTCCTTCGATCCGGTGGGAATTGAACCTTATGTTTAAACCATGGAAATGCTTAAGGTCATTTTAGACTAGATGAAGTTTAAAAATTTAAAAATGTTTGATTTCTAAGAAAAGATCTTTCTCCTTCGCTCCGGAGCTTCCTCCCGCCGGAGCGAGGGAGAAATATATTTTTTCAGAAATAAAATTTTTTTAATTTTCTAATTTTTAAACTCCGTTTGGTCTGAAATGACGTTAAGAGTTTCTGTTATTTAAGTAGTTACCTTAGATCGATATTGTTGATTTCCAGTCTCATAGTTCGTGAAGGTTGTTTACATATGATCGATCGTAACCAAATCTCATGATAATACAGATTCCTTATAATTTAACAAATGTATTTGTGGCGATTGTTCATATTTTGATACCAATGCTTTCTCAATTATTGTAACAAATTTCTTGTACACTCAAAAAAATTGAAATTATTTATTTACCAAAAAATTATTCAAGGTATTGTAATACCATATTTTTCTAAAAAAATACACCTATTTCCTCTGATTTGAGAGCTAGCATTTTTGGCTCTGAAATCTGTCAAAACATCATGTTTGTATTTCTTTTGTATTTTTTTTGCTCAAGTGGCGTAGTTTTTAAACAGCCCCAAGAATAATCAGTTGATTAAACCCTTTTTTGATTTTGCACCCAACGGACTAACGAATTTGTTCGCACGTGAATGAACAATTAAGTCTAAAAGTTCCTCATTATCGATTCCCCTGACATGAATTATCTCTGATTGGACATTGAAATGGAATGAACGTGCTGTTTCCCATTTGAAAATGATTGATTGTAGTTAGTGAAGAATGAAGAATTGAACAGAAAATTGCGCTCTATTGCTGATATTGTTTTAACTTAACGATCTAATCAGCTAAATTCCTTTTTTGATGACAAAGCCTATTTTCCTATAACTGTTCTTCTATTTATCTAACTATATCTAGCTAACTCAAACGAGAGCTAGTTGAATGAATTAAATGAAATAGATTCAAGAAAGTTTTATTGAATAGAAAATTTTACAATTTACTGTTGACCTTTTGTGAAACAGGTTTACAAATTGACCTGTTGTGCCTCCTTTTTGTTTTAAGATGTGAACCAATTGGTCTTCACTTTGAAAGAAATAAAAATAAAAAGAAAAAAAAAGAAACACAAGAAAAATAAAAGAGCGAAGTTTTTATAAATTTTTTATTTTAATTTAATTTGTTATAAATTTCTTTCTCCAATGTAGATTTGGTTGATGGAGAAAAAAATAACAAAATGATAAAAAACAAAATAAAGTTTTAAAAAACACAACACTTTCCTGCAGAGGAAGTATCTCGTGCATCTCGGGGGTATGGGGGATCCCGAAGTGATTAATCTTCAACCTAAAACATGAATTAAAAAAAAATTGAAGAAACTTTAACCAAGTAGTTGAATTTTCAAACAAAATATCAATTTTCAACGAACAAGATTATTTTTCTACCGAAAAAATAAATTTTTCCCCAAAACAGTTGAATTGTCCACCAAAGGGATGAATTCTCAACCCTAAAGAAATGAATTTTCAAACATACAGATAAATTTTTAACAAAAAAATGTAATAGATCAATTTCGGTTAAAAAAAATAATTTTGAAACAAAAAAAAAGATTTTTGAAAAACTATTTAAATTTTTAACTAAAGAGATTAATTTTCAATAAAAATGATCATTCTTTGACCGAGGAAATGCATTTTAAAAAAAATATGAATTTTTAACCAAGTAGTTGAATTTTCAAACAAAATATCAATTTTCAATGTACAAGATTCATTTTATATCAAAAAACGAATTTTTCATTAAACTAATTTTCATGCAAAAAAGCACATTTTTAACATACCAGTTAAATTGCCACTTGAGATCCATTTTCAACCACAAAAAATGAATTTTCAACCATACAGATACATTCTTAACGAAAAATGCAATGGATTAATTTCAGTTAAAAAAATTAATTTTCAACCACAAAAAAAACTGTTAAAAAAATAGTTAAATTTTTAAATCAAGAGACGAATTTTTAACTAAAATGATCAATCTTCAACTGCAAACATTAATTCCGAAAAAAAAATGTTGAATTTTTACCCAAAATATTGAATTTTTAAACAAAAATATTAATTTTCAACGCACAAGATGAATTTTCTATAAAAAAAAAAAAATTTCATTTATCTAATTTTCAAACAAAGAAAAAGAAATAATTTTCAACATAACAGTTGAATTGTCCACCAAAGAGATGAATTTTCAACACTAACAAAAAAGAATTTTCAAAAATAAATATAAATTTTCAACAAGAAAATGTAATAGATCAATTTCAGTTCAAAAAAATTAATTTTGAACCAAAAAAAGGAGTTTTGAAAAAAAATTCAACTGAAGATACGAATTTTTAACTAAAACGATCAATCTTCAACCGAAAAAATGAATGAAAAAAAATTTCATACATTTTTAATCAAGTAGTTAAATTTTGAAACAAAAAATTAATTTTTAGCACACAAAATTAATTTTAGACCAAAAAAAAAACGAATTTTGATCCAAATACTTCAATTTTCAGTGAAAAAATTAATTTTCAAGCAAAAAGCAACACATTTTTGAAAAAATAGTTAAATTTTTCACCAAACAGATACATTTTTAACCACAAAAAACTAAATTTTCAACGAAAAAAAATTGCAACCAAAAATGGAATAGCTCAACTTTGATTTGATAACAATAATAATTTTGAAGTAAAAAAAAAACGAGTCTTCAACAAAATAATTCAATGTTCAACTGAAAATATGAATTTTTGAGAAAAAGTTTAATTTTCAAACCAAAAGATAAATTTTCAACCAAAAATGGAATAGTTCAATTTTTTGTTGAAAATGTTTGATTTTTAACCAAAAAAAAAAAAACGAAGAATTTTCAACAATATAGATAATTTGTTAAGCAAATATAAGAATTTTCAACCAAAAATGTAACAGTTAAATTTTCAGTTAAAAAAATGTAATTTTCAATGAAAAAAACTAATTTTCAACGATACAGATAAATTCTTCATCAAATAGGTAATTTTAAATAGCAAAAATATAAAATCTCAACCATAACGATTAAATTTTAACCAATAGTAATAAGGACAATAACTAAAAATGTAATATTTAAATTTCTAGTTTAAAAAACTAATTTTCAGGCGCAGAAACGTATTTTTAACAAATAGTTGAATCCTTAAACAAAACAGATTAGTTTTCAAATAAACATTTAAAAAAATTTTTTACCAAAATTTCTCAACAAAAATTTCTCGACAAAATAGTTTTATTTTCAACTATAGATGAATTTTGAACTAAAATTAATGTTCTACAAAAATAGTTAAATTTTCAACCAGATAGTTAGATTTTCAAGCCAATCACTAAATTTTCTACTTAAAAATACGAATCTTCAACAAAATAATTAAAGTTTTAACCAAATAGTGGATATTTAATTTAAAAAAATTCATTGGCAACCGAAAAAAAGCAGTTTTCAATATAATAATTATATTTTCAAGAAAAGATATAAATTTTTTCAGTCAGCAAGAACCAATTTTCAACCAAAGGAAACGAATTTTTAACAAAATAGTGAAATTTTTATGCACAGAGATGAATCTTCAAATAAAATAATGAATCTTAACAAAAAATTCCGATGAAAACATTCTCTTGCATATATTTTAACTAGTTTCGACACCGACAGCTAATTTCCATGGAAAATTGAAAATCAGAAACCAGTTTGACTCCACCTAATTTGAAACTGGCAAGAGTGAAAGGGTATTTTCAACAGAAATTAATCTTGTAAGTTAATTATCTTGCTGGTAAATTTTTCATTATTTTAAAAATTATTTTTAAATCCATTATTGTTCTAAGTTAATAAAAACCGAGTTGTAATTACATTTTGTTAATTAAGGTTTTCATTCGCTCCCGACATAATCTTTCACTACTCGGTCTTCCTTGCGACGAATTCACTATTCAGGATCATAAATCTTTCAAAGTCAGCTCAGCGACATTTCACATTTTCATTTAATTATTAACATCAGTGAAAAAGGAAGTAAATTTTTCTTGCCTGATTTGAAAAATTGAGGACATTATTGAAAAAAAGGTAATTGAATAAATTGTTTTCGAACTTTACTTCCGACTATCAAGATAAATTTTAAACTATGTTAATACTGCAGCAATTCAGACGAATTTTCAACAAAAGGGTTTCCTCAACCAAAAAAAATGCATTTTTTTCTACCAAATAATTAAATTTTCTACCAATAATTACATTTTTGACTTAATTTAAGAAATTTCTATCAGAACGTACAAGTTTCAACCAAAAAACATAAATTTTTATTGAAAAATGGAATAGTTGAATTTTTCATTTGAAAAATTGATTTTTACTTAAAAAGCGAAGCGAATTTTCAGAAAAATATATGACTTTCTAACCAAATACTTGAATTTTCTATCAAAAAGATGAATTTTCAATCCAGAAAAATAATTTTTCACCAAAAAGGACGAATTTTGAAGAAACAACAAACTTTTTACTAGTAAGTTGAAACTTTATCTTAAAATGATAACCAAAAATGAAACAGTTAAATCTTAAGATAAAAAAATTTAATTTTAACCGTGAAAAACGAATTTTTAACAAAAAATTCAATTTTCATCGAAAGCGATGAATTGCCAACAAAAAATGTAATAGTTGGTATTTCAGCAAAGAAAATATTTTAATTTTATATAAAAAACTGTATATGTCAACTGAAAAAAAATTTATTCAAAATTAATTGATTAAAAATTAAATCAAAATTAATTTTTTAACTAAAAAACAGACATTTTTAACAAAAAATGGAATAGTTAAGTGTTTAATTAAAAAATTGATTTTTACTTCAAAAAAGAACAAATTTATCAAAAAATAGATGAATTTTTAACCAATTATTTGAATTTTTGAACAAAAAGATCAATTTTCAACCAAGGACAATAGTTTTATACCAAAAAAGACGAATTTTCAAGAAAATACAAGACGTTTTTTCTGCATTTTCAACCAAAAAATATGAATCTTCAACCGAAAACTTGTATTTTCAATCAAAAAAGATTGAATTTGTGCCAAGAGGGATAAATTTCCAATGCAAAAAAATTAAGTAAATAAAATGTATTTTTTTATTAAAAAAACGAATTTTCAACGAACGACTAGAAATTTCGATGGAAAAGATAGGTTTTTAATTAAAAAATATGAACTGTTAACTAAAAATATGAAAGTTTTAATTTCAGGATTAAAAAATAAATTTTTAACAGAAAGAAACGAATTTTCAACCAACAAAGATTTTTCGATTTAGAAGAAAAATTTTTCAACCAAATTCTTAAATTTTTAAGCCAAAAAGACGAATTGTCTTCAAAACAGTTTATTTTTCAATAAAGAATGTCATTTTCAACCCGAACGGACAATTTCTTAGCAAAACAAGAAGACGAGGTTCATTCAAAACAGTTTTAACTAAAACAGATTAATTTCGAAGTAAGCATTTGCATTTTTAATTGAAAAGAATGCAAATTTTATAAAAAGATCAATTTTGAACAAAACAGAATTTTTAAGCAAGATAGATTTCTCAGTCAATAAAATATGAATTTTGGTCAAAAATGTTAATAATCTACGAAATGGTTGAATTTTAAACAAAAACAGACGAGTTTTTGACCAAAAAGGAAAACTTAAAAAAAAGGCTGAATTTACTGCCAAAAAGTTAAATTTATAACAAATTAGATATATTTCTTACTGAATAGTTTAATTTTTACCTAAAAAGGGAAAATTTTAAGCAAAAATGGAATATTTAATTTCTCAGTTTAAAAAATGAATTTTAGACCAAAAAAATATCTTTAAAAAATTAGTTTAATTTGTAATTGAAGAAGTGAATTTTTAAAGAAAGAGAATAATTTTCAACAAAATTGGTGAAACTTCAATCTGCTGGTTCTTAGCTGATAATTTTTGTAACTCGACACTACTCTTGGGAATAAAATTTCCTTTGTATTTTTCTTTTAGCTGCATTTTTAGAGTATAGCGTTTCATAAAAATAATGAAAACAGTTCAAATTTTAATTCTCGTAATGAATGAAAAATGAATATTAAATAATTAGTGATTTAGGCGTTTCATTTTTCATATTAAAAATGAATTATTTACAGGCAAAGGATTATATCTATACCACTTTTCCTGATTGCCCAATATTTATTAATAAAGAAACTTTGTTTGTACTTTTGACTATTTTTATGACTTTTCCTTAAACCTGTACTTCTAATAATATTTAAAGTTTTCACATAAAAGCGATATTTTTAAATAGTTGTTAAGGCTTACATTGAAGAACTTCAAAATAAAAGAGTGTCAAATTTAAACATTTTATCTTGGAATTTTTCCAAAATGGAATTTCCAACCGTTGATCGTTTAAGCGTTGAAATTTTAACAGAATGTTAACAGTTTAATTTTCAAAATTTTTAATTAAACTGCAAACTTTATCAATTTTTAAGAGTTAGATATTAATTAGTTGATTTTCTTCACTTTAAACTCAAAGGGAAGATATTCAAGTTGCCTGACTTAAATCGATTCTTACTACTGAACCATTACAAATATAGCCATTTTTATAAAAATATATCAATACGAACTCAAATTACAATTACATTGCATTTTAAACACAAAAGGAAGATATTGAAGCTTGACAAAATCGATTTGTACTAATAAATCGATAAAAGTAGCAATTTTTATAAACATATATAAATACAAGGATTACTCAAGTTTTCTGACCAAAATCCAATTTTACTGCTGTAAAAATAAAATACGTAAATTTTATGGAAATACATAAATAAGAATCCAAATTACAAGCTTTAAAATCAAAATAAGGATAATAAAGTCGTCTGACCAAAATCGATATCAATAATATATATTTACAATAATTTTAGTAATTTACAGCAATATTTTCAATAAAAATTGCAATTTTTACGAAAATATATAATTACGATTTCAAATTACTAACTTTGAAATTAAAATAAGGATAGTCAAGTTCTCTAACATAAATTAATTTTAACCATATTTATTTCCAATAATTCTAATAAATTACAACAGTGTTTTCAATAGGAATAGGAATTTTCATGAAAATATATGAAAAGATTTCAAATTACTAACATTCAAATCAAAATGAGGATTACCATGTTGTCTGACCAAAGTCGGTTTAAGCAATATTTATTCAGTCATTTTAATATTTCATAACAATTTTTTTATTCAGAATAGAAATTGTTATATAAATATATAAATACGATTTCTAATTCCTATCTTTAAAATCAAAATAAGGATAGTCAATTTGTCTGACCAAACTCGATTTTAACAATATTTATTTACCATAATTTTAATAATATACAAAAAAAGTTTTCAAAAGGAATAGCAATTTTTATGAAAATATATAAATACGATTTCAAATTACTAACTTTAAAATCAAAATAATGATAGTCAAGTTGTCTCACGAAATCGTCTTTTACTACTGAACCAATAAAAACATCAATTTTGATGAAAATATGCAAATATCAATTCAAATTTTCAGCTTTCAAATCAAAATGAGAACAGTCAATTTGTCTGACCAAAATCGATTTTAACAATATTTATTTACAATAATTTTAATAATTTACAACAATTTCTTCTATAAAAATAGCAATTTTAATGAAAATATATAAATATGATTTCAAATTACTAACATAAAAATTAAAATAAGGATAGGCGAGTTGTCTAACAAAAATCGATTTTATTAATATTTATTTAGGATAATTTCAATAATTTACAACAATTTGTACAATAAGATTGGCAATCTCTATCAAAATATATAAATATGATTTTGAATTACTAACTCAAAAATCAAAATAAGGATAGTCAAGTTCTCTAAACAACATCGATTTTAATAATATCTGTTTACTATAATTTAAATAATTGATAACAATTTTTTTCAATAAGAGTAGCAATTTCTATCAAAATATATAAATACAATTTCCGATTAATAAATTTGAAATCAAAATAAGGATTGTCAAGTTTTTTGACTAAAATCGATTTTAACAATATTTATTTCCAATAATTCTTATAATTCACAACCATTTTTTCAATAGAAATAGGAATTTTTATGAAAGTATATAAAAAGATTTCAAATTACTAACTTTAAAATCAAAATAAAGATAGACAAGTTGTCTCACAAAATCTACTTTTACTACTGAATCAATAAAAACATCAACTTTTATGAAAATATATAAATATGAATTCAAATTGCCGACTTCAAAATTAAAATGAGAATACTCAAGTTGTCCCTCGAAATCAATTTTTACTACTGAATCAATAAAAACATCAATTTTTATGAAAATATATAAATACGAATCCAAATTTCGAACTTCAAAATAAAAATGAGGACAATCAATTTTTCTGAACAAAATCGATTTTTGTAATATTTATTGACAATAATTTTGATAATTTACAGCGATTGTTCAAATTAATAATAGAAATTTTCATGAAAATATATAAATAATATTTCTAACTCCTAACTTTAAAATTAAAATGAGGATAGTCAAGTTGTCTGACCAAATTCGATTTTAACCATATTTATTTTCTATAATTTGAATAATTTACAACAATTTTTCTCAACAAGAATAGCAATTTTTATGAAAATATATAAATGCGATTACAAATTACTAACCTTAAACTGAAAATGAGGTTATTCAAATTTTTTCACCTGAATCAAATTTTACTACCGAATCAATAAGAATAGCAATTTTTATGAAAATATACAAATACGAATTCAAATTACTAACTTTGAAATCAAAATAAGGAAAGGCAAGTTGTCTTACTAAATCAAATTTTTCTACTAAGTCAATAAAAACGTCCATTTTTATAAAAATATATAAATACGAATTCAAATTTCCAACATTGAACTCAAAAGAGGTTATAAACATTTTCTGACCTGAGTTGAATTTTGCTACTGATTCAATAAGAATTACGATTTTCAGGAAAATATATGAACGCGAATGCAAATTACTAACTTTAACCTCTAAAGGAGGCTATTTAAATTTTCTGAACTGAATAGCATTTAAATACTAAATAAATAAAAATATCAATTTTTATGAAAATACATGAATACGAATATAAATTACTTTTATATTACACTTTGAATTGCAAAGAAGAATATTGAAGTCTTCTGACTTGAATCGAACTTTACTACTGTTTAATGAAAATTTCAGTTTTTAGAAAAAAAATATAAATGCAAGTTCAAATTACTATTATATCACACTTTAAATTCAAAAGCAAGATATTGAAGTCATCTCACTTTAAATCAACTTTACTACTGAATAAATGGAAATTGAAATTTTCATCCAAATATATGAATACGAATTCAAATTACTTTTAGATTACAGGTTTAATGCAACAGAAGGATGTTGAACTCGTCTGTCTTAAATCAAACTTTACTACTTAATTAGTGAAAATTTCAGTTTTTAGAAAAAAAAATAATAATGCAAGTTCAAATTACTGTTATATCACACTTTAAATTCAAAAGCAAGATATTGAAGTCGTCTCACTTGAAATAAACTTTACTACTGAATAAATGGAAATTGAAATGTGTATGCAAATATATAAATAAGAATTCAAATTACTATCACATTATACTTTAAATAGAACACAAGGATGTGTAGTCGCCTGCGACTAGTGTGTTATATGTATACATTTCGTTTCGATCGGACGTGCATGCGTGAGCTGGTTCGTTTTTTACCAATTTCAAATTTTTCTTTCAAAATCGCTTTTAGCAATGCAAAAAGCCTCGTAGTATCAGGTTTGAAAAAATTCTTGGTAATTTCGAAAGTTTTGAGAACCTGAAACTTTCGAGCAGCTGGAAAGTATTCGAGTACTCGAAAGTTTCGAGCTTTCTGAAAAGCTCGATCTCGATTCTACTCGAATCGACTCAAACCTGATCGCGCTCAGCTCGGCTCGACTCGAAATCTAACGAGCTCGACTCGACTCAATTGAACTTCGAGTTTCGAGTTTTTTGCACACCCCTAGTTGAAGAGTTGTAGTTGTAAAAAGTCATCTGCTATGGAAAATACAACACCTTTGCAAAATCAAATTTTTAGTTCAACCTTCTATTCAAAAAAAGGAAACGAAACGAAGTAAACTAAAAAACATGGATCAAGCACTACAAAAATACCTTGAGCAAAAGTTCGCTGATATTGCGCAAAAAATCTCGGACTCACAGAAAAGCTCAGAAACACAATTACAGGAATTAAAACCCTTCATAGATTTTATGTCGAAACAATATGAAGAACTGAAACAGAATGATGAAACACAGACTATACGTATAAAGAAACTTGAGGAGGAAAATCTACAGCTGAAAACAGACATGGAATTTATAAAACAAAGAAAAATCAAAGAGATCAGAAGAACAAGCAAATAATGTAGTGATCTCAGGAATTCCGAAACAGGATGAGGAGGCAGTGAAAATAACTATCACAAAGGTTATGACAGGAATGGGCTATAAACTTCTAGATAAAAATGTAGTGGCATGTTACAGACTTAAAAGTAGCAAAGAGGATCCTCCGATTCTACAAAGTAAAAACTAGGCGTTCATTTTTATCTGGGATCCTTTTTTGGGCGTTCTAATATGATCTTAATAATAGTCTATTTTAGTACCAGTTTCTGTTTGTTTAGTTTGTTAACTTCAGATTGATAAATAATCTGAGATAGAGAACTATATTGATTCAGAGGGTGCATTGTTTCAATTGTTTCAAACTTCAATCTTACAAAAAAAAAGATGTTGAGACCAGGAATCAGAAATTTTTAGGTAGACCAGTCCGGGTACGGACTGGATACTTCTAATTCTTAAGGGTGCGGGTCCGAACCCGGACCCTTCTATTTATCATGTAAGAAGAATTCGACTAAATAGAAAAATTCAAGTAATTCTATTAGATCGAGGAATTCAAGTTATTCGATTAAATCAAAGAATTCAAGTAATTCGATTGAATCGAAGAATTGAAGTAAATCGAATAATTCGAGCAATTCGAAGAATTTCATTAAGCCGAAGAATTCAAATAATTCGAGTAAATCGAGGAATTGGAGTAATTTGACTAAATCGAAGAATTCTAGTAATTTGAATTAATCGAAGAATTGAAATTATTCTATTAAATCGAAGAATCCAAGCAATTCGAAGGAATCAAATAAGTCGAATAATTCAAGTAATTCGACGAATTAAAGCGATTTGAAGAATTCGACTACGTCGAAGAATTCGAGCAATTTGAGTAGATCGAAGAATTCAAATAATTCAAATAATTTGAGTAAATCTTGGAAATCGAGTAAATTGAAAAATTCTAATAATTCGAAGAATTCGAATAATTCCAAGAATTCAAGTAATTTCAAAAATTACAGTAATTATCTAAACACAAAGAATTCTCGAAAGTCAAGTAATTAGAAGAATTAAAAAATCCAAGAATTTGAAATTTTCAAATAAATTGTGGATTTCAAGTAATTGGTGTAAACCGAAGAATTCAAGGAATTCCTTGAATTTAAGTAATTTGAGGAATTATAGTAATTCGATGAATTTAAGTAATTCCGAGAATTCAAGTAATTCGAATAAATAGATTAATTCAAGTGACTCAACTAAATCGACAAATTCAAGTAATTTGAAGAATTCGAGAAGCGCTCTGAATTCAAATTATTCGAAAATTCAAGTTATTGTCTAAATTCAAGTTATTCGAAGGATTCAAGTAATTCAAAGAATTTGAGAAATTCGAGTAATTCAAAAGTATGTAATTCCCTGAATTCAAAAAATTTGAAGAATTCAAATAATTCGAAGAATTGGAGACATTCCCTGAATTTAGATAATTTTTTGAATTAAAGGAATTCTCTGAATTAAAGGAATTCTGTGAATTCAAGGCTTTCTCTGAATCCAGGGAAATCTCTGAAATGAATGAATTCTCTGAATTCAGGGAATTCTCTAAATTCTGAGAATTATCTGAATTTAAGGAATCCTCTACATATAAGGAATTCTCTTAATTCAAGAAATTCTCTGTATTTTCTGAATTCAAGGAATTTTCTAAATTCAAGGAATTATTTGAATTCAAGGATTTCTTCCAATTTAAGGAATTCTCTGAATTCGTAGCATTCTCTGAGTTCATGGAATTCTCTGAATTCGAGGAATTTTTTAAATTTAAGGAATTTTCTAAAATCAAGAAAATCTCTAAATTTGAGAAATTTGTTTAATTTGAGGAATTCTTTGAATTTAAGGAATTCTTTGAATTTAAAGAATACGCTAAATTCCAGGACTTTCTTGAATTCAAGGAAATCTCATAATGCAAGAAATTCTCAGATTTCAAGAAATTTTCTGAATTTAAAGCATTCTCTGAATTCAAGGAATTCTCTGAATTCGAAGAAATCTCTGAATTTGAGGCATTCTCTGAATTCAAGAAATTCTCTGAATTGAAGGCATTCTCTGAATTGGAGGCATTCTCTGAATTCGAGGAATTCTCTGAATTCAAGGGAATATCTGAATTCAGGAAATTCTCTGAATGCAAGGAATTCTCTGAATTCAAGAAATTATCTGAATTCAAAGAATTCTCTGAATTCTCCGGATTCAAGGAATTCTGTGGATTCAAAGAATTCTCTAAATTTGAAAGACTGTTTCAATTGAAGGAATTCTCTAAATTCGAAGAATTGTTTGAATTCAAGGAATTCTCTGATTTCAAGGAATTCTCTGAATTTAAGGCATTCTCTGAATTCAAGGAATTTTCTGAATTCAAGGAATTCCCTAATTTGAATGAATTCTCTGAATGCAAGGAATTCTCTGAATTAAAGGAATTCTCTGAATGCGAGGAATTCTCTGAATGCAAGGAATTCTCTAAATTTAAGGAATTCTGTAAATTTAAGGAATGCAAGGAATTCTCTAAATTCAAGGAATTCTCTAAATTCAAGAAATTCTCTAAATTCAAGGAATTCTCTAAATTCGAGGAATTCCTTGAATTTAAGGAAATCTCCAGATTCAAGGAATTCTCTAATTTCAAGGAATTCTCTGAATTTAAGGCATTCTCTGAATTTGAGGAAATCTCAAAATTCAAGGAATTCTCTGCATTTAGGGCATTCTCTGAATTCAAGGAATTCTCTGAATTGAAGGAAATCTCTTAATTAAATGAATTCTCTGAATGCAACTCTCATTGAAATCCGCCAATTCATTAGATTTTCCAAATTTTGATTCGCCATATTGGATCAGCCATTTCGAAAGTTCAAATTTTGACCTCGAATTCGTATTCAGCGACCCAAATAACCCCCTAGTACCAATTTTCAATTAAATCCATCCAGTAGAACGTCCAGCACATTTTGGGCCCACTTTGCGATTTTCGGTCTGCACAGTGAAAGGGTTAATGGATGTTATTGGGGTAAAAAATATGAATCTCCCTATAGAATTATTGATGAGTCTATGTATTTATGCGTGGACCGTGACATACGATGTCTTTGTGAAGCACTCCACCTAGTTTGATTGCTAGAGAGATAGATCAGCCAACTGTATCGGAGCGGTGTTGTGGGATGGGTATGTTGTTTGAATGAGCAACACGTGACTTATGGGTTTCCTCAAAAATATCCCTTCTCCTACACATTCTTTAATTACACTTACCGTATAAGTGTGTTGATTTCGGGTAGCATAAAGAAGCTAGAATCTTACAAGTTACGCTTACCCTAGAAGGGATTTACATTAATGGTATGGTAATAATGAGAATTCTTTTGGCATAAACGTGCACGTCGCTTTCATTGTTTGCCCTTTGAGTTTCATTGTTTGAATTTGCCCGGTTCAAAAGTTATGGGCAGAATTATTTCAAGGGGCTAACTCCATGTATCGCCTGAAAGTGAGAATTTTTCCAATTTTCGGTTTGCATGCATTTGCACATCCTGCGCACTGGCTCCACATTCAATATGTTCACGTATTACCATGTCGTTTACTCGGTTTGCACATCCAGAATTTTCGCTTGCACCATCTTAGTTACCAAGTTAGGAGTAAAACATAATTACGGGTCATGCACCTAAAGTTCAAATGTTTCAATTTTTCTTTTTCCACGCTGTTGCATGTCGTTTGAATGGTTTACATATCCAGTATTTTTAACTGCACCCTGTGGGTTACCAAGTTAGGGGTCTCTAAAGAATTATTGATTTGCGCGTGTGTGACTCTAGGGTGGTTCTTATTTATACTTGATGGATTTTTTTTTAGAATTTCTCTGCCCTCATCCCCTAGTTTTGTTAGAATGCCAAAAAAACTCTAAATTTGAGCAAATTTGGTTAATATTTAGGGGTCAGACAAAGACCATAAAGTTTTCCATTGACTTAACATGGGAAAAAGTCAGTTTTTTGTAAATCTTATATTTAAACGCAATAATCTGTTACACATAATTCCGTATTTTAGCATATTATTCAGAATTCGTCAGAGAACAAGAATCAAGCGTAAGTTTTGAGGTTCATTAACTCTAAGCCACTCTTATATAAGAATACTTAGTCATCTATTAACTCATTTTTAATTGTTCAAGCAATTTTAATTTGTTTAAAAGTTTGTTTTTTCAGGGAAGTCGCGAAATGAACGTATTTTCCAGACTCTATGAGTTCCTTAATCAATGATAACAACGAAATATATTTTTTCAATAAACTTACAATTATTTAAATAATACGTGTTTGTTCATGCATATAGTTCACCTAAAAAAAATTGACGAAACATTTTATCTCACCAAATTTTCGACAGAATTGAATATTTTTAAGTACTAATTTATTTTCTCGGAATACTCGTAAATTTTTTAACGAATCTAAATTGTTTAAACAATTATTTGTTTGTTTAAATATAATATAATATCAATATAATTGTAAAATTATGCTACTGTTATAATTGATTGCAAAACTCATAACGTCTAGAAAATAAGTTCATTTCGCGACTTACCTGAATTACTTATGAAAAAAAAAGTTTCAAAAAGCGTTAAGAAACCGCAATATTAAATAAAATTGAAATTTGTCTTTTATGGATATTTTTGAACCTATAAGATTGGCTTAAAGTCATTCGCCCTGAAAATTGATGATTGATTCTTATTCTCTGATGAATTCTGATCAATATACTGAAATACGGAATTATTTGTAAGATATCATCGCGTTTAAATAGTAGATTTACAAAAAACTGACATTTTCCTATATTAAATCAACGGGAAACTTCATTGTCTTTGTGCGCGACCTCTAAATATTAAAGCTCTTCGCTGGCACACTTCCCGACGTGTAACATAGCTGGCATACTGGAGGCGTTTTGACCCCAAGCAAAAAGGCTTCCCGCAAAGAGCCAATTGATTATTTTGTGTAGCTAAATTTTTTACACCGCTCTTGGATAGTTACTTCAAAGAATGCTGCAGGTTATTTAGTTCAAAATTTGTTTTAAATATAAAAAAAAAGATTGTAGAAGTTAAAACATAGCGAAAAATGACATTTTTTACGACAAAATTGACAACTTCTTTTCTTCTTTAATAACAGTATAAGTACTATGTTCAAACGTTGAAGGAATTTAAATAAGATTGAACATGTCTGGGGTCTTTTTGACCCAGGTGTGCCATCGAAGGGTTCACTGATTTCGCTCAAATTTTTAAGAGATTTTGTTTTCGGGTATTCGAACAAAACTGGGGGGTTACAGCAAAAAAATTTAAAAAGTGAAAAATAAGAGCCACCCTAGTTTGATACAGCTAAGATAGGGTTCTATATGGAACTGCGACTGACACTTGTGGCCACTAGGGGTGCTAGTGAGCGTCAAGACGCAAGACGGTGGCTCCAACGGCGGCAATGTCTACTATTCGCAGTATATCAGTCCTTGACAACACAGTGTTGAGGTGTTAGTTTAAAGCAATATTTCCGATGTGCCAGGTATGTATGTAGCATTTGGGTGTAAAAATAAAGGAGCGCATCGCTTTCCAAATAACAAAAGACTAAGGAAACTGAAGATGATGCCTTGTGCCTGCGTACAAGGCATGTCTCCACTCTTGGTGCTGCCCTCTGCGCTGAGCTTGACAATTCGCCGTCCCCATATGAGCACGTCGTGCAGTTTGAGGGTGGCTTACATATATTTACCAAGTGGGAATATAGCTTCGAGTCTTTGGAACGTATGGTAGTTGTCTTCTTCGACTTGGACAAATTTTTGAATTTTTACCGTGGATCCAGATCCAGCTGAGATAACTTCAGTGATTACCTAAATCAATCTCATTTTCGACCAAAGTTCTATTAGCAAGGGATGCGTTTTGAAAGCGGTAAAAATATATTATCAGGATAGGAGTATATAATTCTGCTCTCCGAATTTAAGTTGGCGAAATATATTTTTTATTCTTTAATTTTTATGTGTTTTTTGAGTGGATCCAGCTTAGAGTTTGTTATATTAGCACTAGGTGAGTTTTGGATGAGGTAAAAATATATTTTCGGGTTGGGAGTATAGTTTGAAGTATTTTTAAGATAAGATGATAGGTTTTTTATCCTTGAAGCATTTTGAAAATTTATGTCAGAGAAACATTTGACAGCTCTCGTTCGAGAAATAAGATTTCGGATTTGTAAAAATGCATGAACATGACGCGGTATATCATGAATTTGTGCAAATTTATATGAAAAATGTGAGTCCCCTTGAAAGCTGAATTTGGGTAATGGCCGGGTGGGCGAAACATTTCCCTAGATCAACTTACCTTTTCTGTTTTAATCCGTCATTTCCGTGATCAAAAAGAATGCAACCAAAACGATTTATTCTTCCGATTAAAAAAATACAATTTGATAAGCTTGATGGACAAAGAATGCAAATAAAGTGCAAATGTGTGCAAAAGAAAAATGAAAAAATTCTTGCTTTGGGGAGATGACAAGGAATCTTGATTTTCCTCCACTTGGTAACAAAGAGAGTTCAAACGAAAATACTAGATGTGCAAACCGAGCACACAACATGAAAACACGTGCAAAAAGAGTAATTTAAACATTCGGAATCTGGGGGGGTTACCCCGGAAGTTGGATTTGCCCATAGAATTCGATAACCTAGAGGATGCAGACGAAAATACTGTACCTAGAAATAGTGTTACTTCTTCGTTTAAGGACCCACCATTAGCAACGCATGACTTTCAATTGTATCGGTTATATATGCTTCATATCACAATTTTCACCATTTGAAATGGGATTGATGTAGTCTCACTTGACATAGAAAACGTAAATTTAAGTGTCAAAGTCCGATCTATTTACCTTTCTTACACGCCTGGTATATATCTTTGTACTGCGGTTACACAACAACGCGCAAGTTTCTTAACCTAGGACAGAAAATCCACGGACTATTACTGGTTACTGAAAGATTCACCACGGCTTATTTCCATCCATTTTCACAAGCATCCTGGTCTTCGCAATGGGCTACAATTCATCCACAACCAATCGTAAAGTGACTCTGTTTATACAAAGAGTCGTTTTCGCATGGTGTCACTGTTTCACAGTTAAAATTAGAAGATACTATGCAAGAACTCCTATTAGTGTGAACAGGGTCATTGATACTGGTTTAATGAATACGATTTCCTACCTTGATTGCTAACTTGAGTTTAAGTTCAACGAGGGGCGAGTCTTGACACATTCATAACAAGGTAAACTAGAGTATCTCTTACGTTTGTGGCTCTTTGCCAGGCTCAGGCGGTTCCTGGAGAAGAAAACAATATATGAGTCCACGTGTTTACACGATAGTGATCTTATGGGTGGCCACATATCGATATCTAGTATCGAAATATATGACCATACGAATCTTTAGTAAGGAGAGCTAAACGCACTTACGTCGACAGTAAGCATTATTTCCTTTATACACGCATGCAATGACAACTACAGGACACACCAGACCAGTTCTCACGCATCACGTTCACTTTAGAACCAGCGAAGCAAAATAAACCATTGCGCGAGAGAGAGGAACTCTATACAAAATATGGATAGAAAAGTGAATGGAGCTGGGAGAGGGACAACGAGGTCAGGCAAACTCTTGCGCCTCCGAAAGCATCTAACTCTTCAATACTACACACGCATCGAATACGAACACGCGTGCAAACTATCACGCACACTTTCTTTCACTTTTCTTTACTCCGTTCTTTTTCCAGTGTTCCCTTCTTCGCTTAACAGGCTAGCGAAAAATCATTTAATGTACACGCTAAGGGGAGACAACGTGCACAACGTACAAATATAACAACAGTCCACAACTCTACATTCTATACTCAAGAGAGAGGAAAAGCGATAAATAGGTGGAGTCAGGGGAAACAGAAAAAAAGCGAATTTGATGTCAGTCAAATAAGAGAGAAGGAATGAAACTCACTGTGTTCATAGTGTCAAAACTCATGTACACAACGTATATGTGTTCAAAAACCAGTCTAACCTCCTCATCGTGAACTATCTCCTCATGTTTCTCTTTTCCTCCCTGTTCTCTGATGGTGTCCTTGTTCAGCAACCAGAGCTGCAAGGCGAGTCCCTCTTTGTTCAAAGGCAATCAACAGGTCTCGATAACGGGCGTACTCTGTCGTAATACACGTCACAACTACTAACACAAAACTCGCGGAGCACCAGTTATCTGATATATAGTAGAAGGTATTATATGCACGTAATTTCGCGAAGTTAAGAAGGTCAAAAGCAGCAGGGCTGGATGGGGTAGAGAACGAAGCATGGTTTTTTAGTACACAAGAGGTTAGGGAGAGGCTGAAGGAGGTAGTGAAGAAAGTATGGAGGGGAGAGGGATTCACAGGAGGATGAAGAGAAGGGTTGATAGTGCCACTGTATAAGAAAGGAGACAGGAACAGACAGGAAAATTATAGAGGTATAACGCTAATGAATACGGCGTATAAAGTATACGTGATGGTGGTGGCGGAGAGGCTGCGGAAGGATGTCGAGGGGAAAGAAATATTGCCGGAGACGCAGGCGGGCTTTAGGGCGGGTAGTAGTACTATCGACAATATCTACGTTCTGCAGCACGTGGTGGATGGAGAATTAGCAAAGAAGGGGGCGAGAGTGTACGCATTTTTCGTGGATCTCAAAGGTGCGTTTCCTTCGGTGGATGGGCGAAGGTTGTGGGAGGCGATGGAGGATAGGGGAGTGGAGAGAGGCCTGATCGAGTGGGTAAGGGAGATATATGAAGAGACCAAAGATAAGGTAAGAGGAGGGGAGGGGATTTCGGAGGGATTCTGGATAGATAGGGGGTTAAGGCAAGGGTGTCCGCTTAGCTCAATGCTTTTTGCGATTTTAATTGCGGATATGGAAAGTAAGTTGGAAGCCGGGGTGGTAGGAGGAGTCAGGATAGGAAGGGTTAGAATTTGATCACTAGCGTATGCAGATGACATAGTGTTGCTGGCTAGAAGTGAGGAAGCGTTAAAGGAGACGATGAAGAGGTTGAGAAGATACTTGGATAAGAGCAGGTTAGAGCTGAATGCGGAAAATTCCAAGGTTATGGTATTCAGAAAAGGAGGTAGGAGGGATAAGGGAGGGGACCGTAAGTGGAAGGAAGTGGCGATACAGGAGGTGAAAGAATTTTTGTACCTAGGCTTTGCCAACCACTAGTGCTCTTGCCCTTACTCTCATCCATTATGATTTATAAATTTCTCTTTCCAAGTACAGTATATTTTATATGAAAAATTTATGAATCATAATGATTAGGAGTTCTATTTCATATTTTGGTCCAAATAGATGGATATTTGTGTACACCTAGACACTGCCTCCATTTCTAGGCACTGTTTTGGAATGGTTTTGTGAAATTCTTTATTTTTACAAAAGTATTGTGATTTTTCATTCCTAATCATTAATTTATATTTTGCTAGTTGCTACCTTCAGTTCGGTTAGTGGGATAGATTTGGGTATTGCCAACACCCTTCTAGTGAATGACGCTGTGCAATAAAAATGCATTTATTAAAAGTATTGGGATTTGAAATAAAGACTGATACGTGGTCAAATATTATATTTTTTAAGTGAATTTCTATTCATTAAATAATACTCTCCGTTTCCACCTACAGAAGGAAATATTGACACAGTAAAATATTAGTGATGTTCTTAATTTGAAAATCCTGTGAAACTTGGATAAAAGGTATTTCTTAACTTGCCATTCTGTCAGCGGTTAAATCATTATGCTAAAGAATATAATATTAAATATAAATATTATTCTAAGACTCGAGTAGATGTAATATATTTGGAATATATATTTTTATCGTGCCTTCAAAACCAGTGAACGAAATATACATCTGTCAGTGAAATATCTTGTACCTTATCTTCTTTTGGATGCTCTATTATTTGCCATGTTACTTTTCTTTTGAAAGTCCCCCTCGTTTCAGAATGTTCAAACTTTTCGTACACACTGTTAGGATATTAATGTATATTCTACACTGTCAGTTGTTTTGAGATGACTTCAGTTTCAAGCTGTCTGTCTAATCCTAAAGTTTATCTCTTTGCAAACAAAAATACAAGTATTGTACAAAACAAGTTCGGACCCTAGCTATATACAATATTCTTAATTCTCAACTCCTTCAAAAACACTATTTTCTTTACTTCAGATCATTCAAGAAGGATTGAGTATTAACTGACACACTTATGTAATGCCAAACAAAAACATCAGTGTGCAATATGATACGAGGGTTGACATTTAGGGTTCGTAGAAAGGAAACTCTGCCACCTATCTGCGATATGTGACTCTACTCACGCAGAGAGACTGCCAAGAAAATCCCGGCTCTGAGGGATGAGCGGAGTATCAGAATAGCTGTATGGTTTGATCTAGAAAAGTGCCACTTCGTGGCTTCTATGTTCCGCTGCATCTACGTGCGTGGCATAAATATTTATGAGAATCTAAAAGAAACTTTTTGGCGAAACTGAAAGAAAGGCGGAAAACTTGCATATCACAGAGACTTGAATTATGCTTATACGTTTTTCTTTAACTTAGAGAAAAAATACAATTATATGCTTTACTTAAAAATTTCCGTTGATAATCATTGTCGAGTTCAAGAAATACTGTGATTGTATGATTCGGAATCGCTTCAAATTCGAAGGCTCTCCGATAGACATCAGTATATGTCAAAAAACGTGGAAAAAAATTGAAATTTTTTAGAGTTAAAAGCACGCTATCTTGCAAACGGTAAAAGAGCGACACATTTTTTGGCTATATTTGTGTCAAGCATGAAAAAATACATAAAATATGTGAGTTTAAACAAAATCGAAGGCGATCGACCTTTCATGCAGTTTTACCAAAATACTAATTGTAAGTTTTATGAAAGAAAAGATATCTTAGCAGCGACTTCATGTTAGGTTTCATTCATGAACGTACTTCGCGTTGGGGAAGGGGTCAGTTAAAAATTTGTTTTTTATATACGTAATGTTTAATGGAGAGATAAAAATTATGAAAATATAGCTAGATGAAATTTATCAACGAAGCCTTAGCTTATCAATGTTTTAGACGATTTCTAAGATCATTTTAACGCACACGCAGGAATAATTTGCACAGTAATATGTATATATTACTACAAAATTATTTTTTATAAGGTCTTCATCTTAAATGTATTCTGACTGCATTTTATGATTTTCATGCAAAAATCTAAGCAGTCTATTTCAGTACAGTCAACAATACTAATATTTCATGATTAGAGGTAGTTTTACGGTCCGAAGCGACCCCTAAACATTGATGAAAAAAATTCAAATGAGCTTCCTTCTCTCAAATAATCTTCAACTGTTTCGAAACATTATTTTCACCCGTATAATGCAAATATAATTACTAAACTCAAATCAAGCAGGACAAACTTTAATTTAGTGAAATCTCGAAATTTACTTAATTAAATTCCTTGCCTTTCGCCAACAAATCCTGGAATTCGTGATGCAACAGTAAATCAGATGGGCTGCACCTAGTGTCAGTGAGTGAGAAGGAAAGAGCAAAGCCCGGGAAACTCGTATCATAGGGCGCGGCGTACACAACCCAACCCGACTTAGAGCTGCGCAGAATCCTAGATTCGATGTAATTCAGAGGCGATACTATTTTCCCATTTCCTCTGCGAAAAGTCATGATTTCAAATTGTAACGGAAGGTCTGGGCCTGGAATATTACACGGAAGAAGGAATCGGCGAAAGATGAGATGTGATCAGATGTCGTGACCGATTATTTATTTCAGACACGTTTGCGAGCAAAGTGGCTGCCTGCCAGGACAAGTATGCGGACGCAAGTGTCGGCAACGTGACCGGAAGTAACGCGGTAAACGTCTTCCTGGGAATTGGCATCGCGTGGAGCATAGCTGCCATCTACCATGCTTTCCATGGACGACAATTCCATGTCAAACCGGGCAAGTAAGTATAACTTTTTTATTTTATTTCTTTTATTAATGCATATCTCTCCTTCCTACCGACCATCCCTATCACTCCCAATCTCATCCGGTCTCATCTACTCTCTCCCTATCGCCACCGGTCATCCCCTATCGATCCCTTTCTCTTCTTATCTCCCACTACCATTTCCTAACTTTAACTTATCCGCTCCCTATCCTTCCCACTGTTTTCCTTTCTGGCCTGGACCCTAATTATCCTTTCTTACCATCAAAACTCTCCCTATCCCTTTTTATCTTCTTAATTCTCTCATCCTTCCTTATCCCACTGTTAATCCCTATCCATCCATATCTTCATAACTCTCCCATTTCTTATCTCATTCACACCTGCCCTCAAGGACTAATAAATTTCACAAAAATGTAAAAAAACAACTGTCGGTGACATCGTACTCTATGTACTTTATACTTTAAAAATCATTTATAATTATTATAAGTTGTTTGTCGTATCTTCTGTCATCTATATACAAGGCTTCTATTAGTGTTTTAAGCTGGTATACCGAATTTTTGGCCCGGGAGTGTACGGAAAAAATGTTGGATCCTCAATTTTGCAAAAGAGTGTTTTATAAAAGTCTTGATGAACGCTAACTAAGATGTTTTGGAATGAGTTCTCTTTAAAAATGTCTCCTTGGTAGTTTTTGGGAATTACATTCAATTGTTTTGACTAACTCAATGACTTATCTCTTTTAATGAGAGGAACCGAACCATTCCAAAATAAATTGCTCAAAAATCCTTGAAGGATATGCAGTTCTGAAACGATACATTGCTCAATAACGAGACCATGATCCATTTCCTTTATGAGAGGAAGATTCACAGTGCTATGACAATATATAGCTAATTTTTTTATTCTGATCTCATGCTATGAATTTCTCGTGATCTTCCTTCAAATATCCATAAGTTTTCAGTCGCAGTCTTTAGTTGTAACGAGAAACTAAATTTCAATAACCATTTCTTCATCCTCGTCACTATTGTCACATACATACATAGAATAACATGCCACCGACAGTTTGTTTGGACATTTTTGTGAAACTTCTTAGCGGTCGTGCATAAATTACGTAACACTTTTCTGGGGGGGGGTCCAGCTTAGTGTTACCCAATGGTAAAAAACTACAGGGAAAGTCGGAAAAATCGTTACATAGGGGGGGGGGTAAAAATCATTGGAAAATTGCGTTACGTAATTTATGCACGACCCCTTAGTCCTTGAGGACAAATAGGCACTATCTTTCCGTAACGCACCCCATCTATTCCTATCTACCCCTATCTCTCCCTATCATGTCCTATTATTCACTCCTTTTCCCTGTCACTCCCTAACTCCCTTCCTCTTCCCCATCGTCCCTCTCATTATAAATCTTTCTGACTATCTCTCCAATTATCTCCCTATCGGAACCTATCTCATCCCATCGCTCCTTATCCTATCTTATCAGTCTGTTTTTATATCTTTCTATTGCTTCATGTGTCGCATTCCGTTCTTCTTCTTCACGTTTTGTCATGTCCCTCAAACTCCCTTTCCATTCATCGATCGCACTTTCTCGCTCACCATCTCTCCTTATTTCCAGTTATCGTTCTCTAACTTCCCTTAACACATCCTGTCCTAGTATCTCTAAAGCACTCCATATCCTTCCATATCTACATAACTTCCTGTATCCATAGTTACCTCACTAATGTCAGTAATATCCCTACGTCTGCTCAACTCTTTCTATTTCCCTAACTCTTTCTATCCTTCATCATCCTAACTTCTCTTTCTAATATTTCTTATCTCTCCTTTCGTTTTCCAACTTCTTCTCTCTTTGTACCTCCTCAACTGTTCCTATCTTGCCTTATCTCCATAGTGCCTCCTTATCCTTCCTCATTTTCCCAATTCTTTCTAATATTGAATATTTTTCCGCATGTTCCCCTATCGTTCCCAACTTCTACTCTCTTCACATATCTTTAACTGTCCTCATTCTTTTTCATCTGCAACTCCCTAATTTTCCTCCTCTATCTCACTATCTCTTCCTATCTTTCTATGCTATCATAACTCACACTCTCAATCCTTATCTCAGTTTCATTATCTATCACACCCTATCTCTCCTCATATCTCCTTATCATTTTACATTGTGTATTATCCTATCCTATGGTGCCCCATATCTCCTTAACTCTCCTATTTTGTCTTATCTCCTGAACTCCTCCAAACTTCTGATCCTTGCTTATCTCCTAAACTTTCCTTATCCATATTTATCTCCCTAACTCTCCTTATCCTTCCTTATCTTCAATTCTTCATAACTCTTCCCAATATTTCTTATCTCACTATCTATCCCTAATACTTTCTACCTAACTTATATCGCCTTTTCGCTCCCTATTTTATTATGTCTACTGATATCCTTCCCTCTCTCTATCCGAAATATCTGTTAACCGATTTGTAATATTACGACATAAATTTACTAAACACAGGCTCCTTTTCAGAAGGTTGGCAGTACAGAACTAGATAAGCAACAAAATAAGAATTTTCAGGGGAACGTAAAAGCATTCTGTAAAATCGAAATTACTATTTAATGATGTAACAAAAGTCCACATTTAAGCTGAATTGTTGCTGAATTGACGCTTTAAAAGTTCGATTCAAAAAAAGTTATCTAGCTTCAAGAAAATTAAAATGAAAGTTGACAATCTCAAATTAGGCTTGGCTGTGTATTGCGATAATAAAATTCAATGTTCAGTTAAAATTAAAAATTAAAAAATTCGCCCGAGTCATTAACTATCTGAATGCGGGTACATAAATTTCTATAGTAAAAAATTTTCCTAATTCCGACAAAATCGACCGATAATTTAAACATTAAAATTTCATAGAAATTTAATTTTCAATTTTTTGCAAAAATTAAAAGTTTCTTCTGAGATATGGAGATGCTAAATTAGAATAAAAAATTGTATATCCAAACATTTTATCAAGTTTCAAAAAAATCGAAATTGAAGATCGCATTATCACAATACGACAGACATGTTTTGCTAAAAATCTGAAAAAAATAAGAAAATTTTTTTTTTTCATTGAATGCTAATAATTTTAAGAAATATGAATGCTAAATCGTTGCAAACTGTATTACTGCGTTAAAATTTTAATATAATTTCAAATAAGTATTTGTTAAAAATGTGATCAAAATATTATATCAGAAAATGAGATTTCGAAAAAGTCTTTTTACCACAATGTGTATTAGGGTGCCCAAAAACATAGTGTTTTTTAACTTTGCAAACGCTATCCCCTAAATTTCTTTCTTTTGGTGAAAAAATATTGCCATAAATTGCATTTTAAACAAAGAAATTATTTAGAGTTTTCGCTAGGCCATTTTGAGTCTGAGACTAAATTTTCTTAGTTTAAAATTTAAAAATAATGCAAATTCAAGTCTACAAAATTCGTTCCACCCGAAAAAGTAGTTTTTATTTATTGAAGAGTAAGTTCTAAATTAAATTTTAATGCAATAAGACAAAAACTTCTGGATATATTATCGGGCTTAGAATACAAAAATTTGTAATTTCGTTACAAATTTTTGAAATAGCCCATAAACATTTTTTTCCCTGGAATAATATGCTCGGAATTTGTCTGCGACATAAGGAGAATATTCTCCATAAGAAATAAATTCAAAATATTTATACTGGGAGACATTTTGTATATCTTATTCCTCAATAAAAAAAAATAGGGGTATTACAATGTTGTTGGTATTACAATCTGTATTTGAAAAAAATTTGAAAACAACGAAAATTACTGCAACCCTTCAGTTCGTACATTATTAATACATGCACATGCTTATACATTGCATATATGTAATACAATACATATATATAATACAATACATATATTTAATACAATACATATATTTAATAGGATTTTCACAAAAAGTAATTAAACCTTTTGCAGCTTTTATAATGCATAATAAAAATGTAGAACCATTCACTTTAATATATTCCCCTCAAACGATAAAAGATCGAGTCGTAATCTCAAAAAGATAAAGTTTATGCTTCTACATAAAATGGAAAATATCTGAAAATTACTTTTTTCGATAGAAAATGGGACACTTTAGCGAGCTTTTCTCTTTCTATGCGAATGTACCCTTTGATAATCCTGCGGATAATACTATAATAATAACAGTAATATGAAGACCGTAATGAAGAAGAATAATATTCTTTCACTTTAAAACAATTTTAGACAATTCACAGAAAACCCCAAAAATCATTTTCAGCCGAAAAAGTTCTGAAACAGTGCAAGCAGTTGACAACTAATTTGAGTAAATCATTGACAATCACAACAACATTCACATCACGGTGAAAATGACATTTTTAAGATTTGGTTAATTTTTATTAAAATAAAAAAAAAGTAATGTGACTGAATCTTAAATAATGTAATGTTTGCTCATTTTCAAAAGATTCTAGCTCAAACCAAAGTTATACATTTTTATTTTAAGTTTTTATTAGCATTGGATACCAAAAACGACGCATAACAAAAAAATAACCGTGTCTAGTTTCACCGAAATTCGGTGAGCGTAAAAGAAATAGCTTATTAAATGATAAATTTAGCCATTTATTAAAACATAAATAATCGTCCTTAAAATTAAAGGAGATAATTTCTTGTAATTTGTATCAATAATTATTATTAATGCATTATTTACTTAATGTAAATGACTTTTCATGATTTTTTGATTTAATGATTACAGGCCTCAGACTCGGTTAAGAATTTATCTCTTCTGGTTAAAAATTATATTATTTGGCTCAAAATTTAATTACTTTGTTGAAAATTTAACAATGTGGTTAAAAAGTCATACTTCTTAGTTGAAAATTCAAATTTATTCTTCTTCCTTGACTAAAAAATTTTGTTTGTTTGAGAATTAATTTCTTTCTGTAGAAATTTCACCTTTTTCGGCTAAAAATGCAAGTGTCTCGAAAAAAGCTAATCCGTTTTGGTTGAAAATTAATTTATTTATTGAAAATGCAACTGTTTTGAAGAAAAATTGTATTTTTGGCTCGAAAATTTAAAAACTTGGTAGGAAATTTAACTAATTAATTGAAAATTTATGTATTTTGTTGAAAATTTATTTTTTTTTATAAAATTAAGTTTTTGATTAAAAATTTAAATGTTTGATTGAAAAATAATCTTTTTTGGTTGATGATTCAAGTATTTTTTTGTAAGTTCATTTTCGCTGGTTATATCCGAACGGTTTTAATTTTAAATTAAGATATACGTTTGGTAAAATATCAACTATTACATTTTGTATTAAGAATTCATCTTTTTAGGTTGAAAATTCTAACACAAGGTTGAAAGTAGAGCTGCTTGCTTCAAAGTTATTTTTTTATTCAAGATTCATTATTTTAGTTGAAGATTAGTTTTTTTTTTTTTAATAAATTTTTTTCACCGAAAATTATCTATTTTGTTAGATAATCCAACTATTTGGTACAAAATTATACTGTTTTTGTAGAAAATTCGTTTTTGTGCTGAAAATAAAAATTAAACTAAACTATTTTTGATTATTAATTGATTTTTTTAGTTTTTAAATTACACTATTTAGTTTTAAAAATTGTTTAAACTAGCATCACATCCATTGTTTAAACTATTTAGTTGAAAAATGATGTAATTTGTTGAAAATTCGTGTTTTTGGTAATAAATAAATCTTCTTGGTTGAAAATTCAACTATTTGGTTGAAAATTCATTTTTTTTGTGTAGAAAATAACCTTTTTGGTTGAAAATTCATATTTTCGTGTTGAAAATTTCACTGTTTGGTGGAAAATTCTTCTTTTTTACTTGAAAATTGAACACTTTGGTGCAACATTAAACAGTTTTGAAGAAAATTCGTTTTTTTTATGAAAATAAATTGCCTTATATCAAAATTTAACTAAACAATATTTGGTTGAAAATTGATCGTTTGTAGTTTAAAAATTCCACATTTAGATTAAAAAATGTAGAAATTAGCATGACATCCATTTTTCAAACTAATTAGTTGAAAATTTATGCAATTTGTTAAAAATTCGTCTTTTTGGTAACAAATAAATCTTCTTGGTTGAAAAATTCAACTATTCGGTTAAAAATGTATATATTTTGTTGAAAATTCGTCATTGTGGTTGTTTGACCTGTTTTTTCTTAATTGTATAAATTAGATTCTAATGCTATGGCCTTCATCTGTTACAGTTTGGCCTTTTCCGTGACTTTATTCTGCTCGGAAGCCTGCCTGGTAATAATAGTCCTAATGTTAAGAAGATCCAAAGCCATCGGTGGTGAATTAGGTGGACCAATGACACCAAAAATTATCACTTCCATGTTCCTGTTTTCCTTATGGCTGTTCTACCTCGTGATGTCTACTCTCGAGGCCTACGGCTTTATCAAGGGCTTCTAAAGCGCCGCATTAATCTAAAAAAGGCCTACCACCACCAATTTCTATGCATAATATGTTTTTTTTTTGCGGCAAAGTATTTGCTCAAGAAAATTTTTGTTCAGTAAGTATTCTTTATTTCAATACAACATTCTTCCTGTGGGAAATGAAGAATGGCACCCAACAAGTGACGATAGAACATTTTTAGGAATCTTTTTATCATTTTTGAAACACTATAGAAGTATCCCCTTTTTTATTACTGTCACTGTATATAATATAATTTTTTCCTATAGTAATGTGCCATAAGGTGTACAGAATACCAAAAAGTTCAAGTAACTTTAATATTTTGACTCAATTAAAAAAAAACAATTGGGAATTATTATTGTAAACAGTATTATTGCAAATTATTATTGTAAACAATTGTATATTTGAAAGTATAGCTATTTAAAGGAATTTTTCTGCCCTTCTCATTAATCATACGCATTTAAAAACATATATATTTGGCCTTTTTACATGAAAGTCAAAAATAAATTTGACTTTTTTGGTAAAAGGCATATTTTTCATTCCAAAAGAAAGCTTAGGTTTTCCCACTTAAGAGCTTTCAGGTGGAGAGTGGAATTTTTATTTTATATTTATGAAAATAAGCGATGAATGATTTCTGAGAATATACCATCTGTTTTGGCAATTTTTCACTCTTTTAATAGGAATAAAAAATATCATCTCCTACAATTTTTATAGGATATTTCACGTTTTTTAGGACTATGAAGCAAACTTGAATGATTTCTTTAAGTAATTTGAGATTAGAAAGTAAAATTTTTGTATTAATAATATTTCTATTTTATTGACGATAATAAGTTTAAGCGCTCTGGTATACACAATGACGCCTCCGCATCCACTGCAATTTTCTAAACGATTATTTTTTCCATCAAAAAATTAAATTTTACTTTTCAATCTCATGGTAATTATTATTTATTATAATACTATTAAGCCAAGCTCCTTTCGGTTTAAGCATAACTCGTTCGCTTCTGGCCTCGTTATTCCACCGGGGATCAAGGCATTGATATGGTAAGGGTAAGTAAGGGATGTGTAGGAGTGGTGATGGATTTTAGGTCAATCTAGAATTCACTTCTTGCTTATTCAAAGAACGCACTAGTTCCACAACACTGCTCGTCGCTGATCGATCTCTCAAGTAAATATTGAAGGAAAAAATTAATCGCTTATTTTTGCGAATAAAGAAATAAATTTTCAACCTCAAGGCACTTAGAGGGGAAAATGCAAGCTTTCGTTTGAGAGAAAAAATATGCCTTTCTCAAAAAAGGTGATTTTTTTTACTTTTATTTTTGAAGGTCAAATATTTGTTTTCAAAAAATACTAATAATCAGTGGAAAGGGCATGATAAACCCTATCGAAACTGTATTGGACGAAAATTCATTTGGCCAGATGTTGATGTATAGAAGTAAACTTTTCCCACCAAAAGTTCATGATACCGTCTGGTCTAGCAGCGGAGAAGTTCTTCGTGGCCCTCAGTGCTTTCTTTATCTCTTCGGCAGTGATTTTGGGATATTCCACCTCAGATGTTATGAGGTCGCAGAGCTCTTTGAAGCAGATAATGTTCTTAGAACACTGAAACCTGGATTTAAGAAACCTGGGCTTACGACGTTCCTAGAATTTCAGTCCTCGGCATTTTGATGATGCGGGAACCGCTGGAGCAAAAGATAGGCGGTGCTAAGTCATGCGTGACCAACATCAGCGTAGAGAGAGGATGAGCAGTACCCGCAGCGCGTTAGTCGTGTCAGGTTGCGCCAGTTGTTATCATGCGTTCAAATCCAACAGAATTGGTTCACACGGCCCTGAAAGTTTACGTTTGTATCCCCTGGATGTATGGTCAAGTCCACTGCAAATCGTGTCCAAGACCGTACTTAAATCCAGGATACAGTGTACCTTCATTCAATGGGTGTAGAACTTCGTGAATCTCCCCCCCAAAACATCTCTACCTCCTCGGACTTGGGCGGATTTTTGTCAGAAACAGGGAGATCGCTGAAGAGGCCCGATGGGTCCCCTCCCTCTTCCTGAGCGAACTTTCGGACCCTTTCCGTAAACGGTCTACCAGATATTATGTAGTTAATGACACACTGAGCTTAGGAGAAACCTGAATGTTAATGTTCCTTCTTGTCCTGAAATCAACGTCACCTCTTACGTAATGCCAGCTTTACACGGTTGATCTTAATGTCGCTTCCTCTTCTTCGTCTGCAGTCTGCGGCTTCTTCTTGCAACGATTGGGGTAGCGTTTCGCGTGAGTATCCTGCTCGCAAGATGTTCTCGGTTTTCCTTATAGCTCAAAAAAAGTACTACACTCAACTCCCAATATATGAGCCACGGTTTGCGATATGCCTAGAACTGATGTCCTCTGCAGTTTCGTGATGAGAGCAGACGAGGGGCCGAAAGAGGGCCGCGCTCTCAGCGCGTTAGTTGCATCAGGTTGCGTCATGCTTCCAAATCCAACGGCAGTAATTCATGCAGCCCCGCCTGTTTACGTTTGGATTGCCCCGATTTAGGATCAAGACGAAAGCTGGCCATGTCCGAAACCGATCTTATATCGAGAGGTGAGTGCAGTTAACTCAATAAACGCGATGATAGTATACTTATCCTTATCTTCTCAACAATTTAACAAAATTAGGGCTTTTAGAGTTCATAATAAACTTATTTTTCGAGCTATCAAAGTATATTGTTTAATCCAAATAAAATTAATATTTGATAACGCACTCCCTAAACTTGCTCTATTTGGTGAAAAAATAAATTCAAATTTTTCTTTCCATTTTTAAATAATTTTAAACCGTGGTCCTGTGGCCTTAAACTGTCCCAAAATGATCAAAAAGGTAATTTAATGTTAATTTTCATGAATACAATAATTGTTTGCCAAATAATACAACTGATTGTACTATAAGTTCAGAAAAAAAATTGAACTCAATTAGACCAATAATTCTACCCCAAAGCGTCGAAAAGTAGCCTTTATACTCTTTATAGGGGGGTTTAAATATTATATTTGTAATTCTAAATATTTTATACGCCATTCCTTGGATTTTTTGGTACTTAAATTACTTGAAAAGATGATAGATAAATATAATATTTCAAACAGTTTAAAGCCCCAAGTCCACGGTTTAAAATTATTTTAAAAAGGAAAGAAAAATATGCATTTTTTTTTTTTAACAAAACCAGAAAGTTTATGGGGAGCATCATCAGAAAAAAAAATATAATTTTTTTTTTAGACATCCTACGGAATTTTCCATTAGATTAATCGTTCAAGTATAGCGCTGGGGCTAGTATTACGGAAATTTTCGTGATCCGAACGAGTTGGATTTTATTTACTCCTTACTTGTTGTTGAAATTTTGGGGAAATAACATAAAGAACAGAAATTGAATAACGTTATCATATTATCAATTATTTTATATATATATTATTAAAATTAATAAAATAATATAATATAAATTTTTACAATTACAATACATTTTTTCGAAAATTGTAAGTGTAAATATCCGGTATTTTCCAAAATCATTAGGATGATTGAATTTTCTTTTCAATTTTGTTGAATTGCTTTTTATTATTTTGAAATTAGCAAAAAATATATTCAGAAGTTAAAAATTAATGAAATGGCGATTTTTTTACGGAAAAAGTCAGAGATTTGCGAGACAATAAAAAATCTGAAACACTAAAATTAAAATACACTCAACTCCCGATGTAAGAACGGTTTTGAACATGACTTGCAGTGGCCTTGATCCTAAATCGGGAGAATCCAAATGTAAACAGGGAGGGCCGCATGAACCATTTCTGTCGGACTTGGACGCATGACGCAAACTGATGCAACTAATGCGTTGTGAGTATTGCTTTCATGCTGTTTGTTACGCTTGACTGAACACCGCCTTTCTTTCTGTCTCGCGGCTACCCTTATCGCGAAACTGTCGAGGACATCAAATCTAGTAATATCGTAAGCCGGAGGTTCTTATATCGGGATTTGAGTGTAGTTTCTTTCCGGGAGGCAAAATAGAAAGCAGTCGGAACGTGTTTCCTCAGCATGAAGCACGTTCCTCTGTGTATATATATATATTTTTAAATCAACAAATTTTACTCTTTACAATTACAAATTTCAAGAAATATGCTTTTACTGATTTATTTCTTATGTAGCCGAGTATATTTTTATGCGAATTTTCATAACCAATAGATTCAAGGATATAAAAATTAATCTCTGAAACTACTTTCATAAATTTTATACTTATTTTTTAAATTTAAAATAAATATATATCTTAATTAATTATTGGCTCTCTTTGATAACAAAAATATATCTGACAACCAAGTGAATAACAAACTGTTTATGAAGTGAATTTGTCAAACATCGAAAGTCGTAAATCATTCAACAATAGCGGTAATTGGATAACTCGAATAATCACAGTTGAAGAATGCGGAATGCGGATCGTAGTACAATAGTCTCCGTTTATGAATAGACGCCATTAATTCCATGTACATAATAACTCAATCCGATAATTGAATAGATCAAGTGTCTGCAAAAATAAGACACAAAAAATTATAATCAAATTAAATTAATTAATTGATAATTAATAATTAATTATATATAATTCATAAATAAAATGAAATATATAAATATATATATATATATATAAATATAAATCAATTGATAAACGACTCCCCACTATTTACATAGTGAACCCCCATACTAGTCCAGATTTCGAAAATAAAATTGATTTTTTTTATTAATTTTTAAAAATAATTTTAAAATATATATATGGCTTTCAGAATAAGTAATTTTAACCATATTACATTTTTAAAGCGACCTTCTGCGATAATCGAATTTTTTGTAAACACGGTGGCAAATACTATAAAAAATAAAAGCTAAATGTTAGATACAAAGAAAGTTCTTCAAAAAGAGCGGAGCACATTTACACGTAGCCTTAATATTTCAAAGAAAAATTCAAAGGAATAATGTATTATCATAAATTAGTGTGCTTAGTTTCTTACAGATAAAATTAAAGTTCTTCGAAAAGAACGCAATACATTTAAACGCAGACTTGATATTGCAAAGAAAAATTCAAAGGTATAAGACAGGTAAAACGTTGAAATATAATAACTCAATAACTTCTTTGGATGGCTAATACTGCAATATTTCATATATTGTATCAAAATTCACATATTAAATAAAGTAATAATTCTTACTAATGCAACTTCACACTGCAATCGATATAAAGAAGATATATTTGCGTTAATTAGTATGACCAATGGTTGGGTACTGCGCAAATGTATTCTTGATTTCGTATATTTATTTTAACACATACTACATATAGATTTGCCGTTTGTATGACAGCTTCAACAGTATTTTTAGATTTAACTTTCTCAGCTTTTCATGCCTATTAGTAAGAGCGGCTCGTGTTCGCAACTTTTGACATATTACAAACTCTTTTCCAGATTCTGAATCCATACAAAATTCTCTTAGTTGAACGTACAAGCTATTCTTTAATCGAGCAAACGAGTTATCTGAGCGTTTGTTATCTTTCGTGGAAGATACATACAAGCATCCATCTTTAACCATTTTTTTTATACGAACGTGCACGATGTGAGAGACCTGAAATTTCTGCTCACAGAGCATTTACATTTGATGAAATACCGAAGTATCGTGAATTAGTCAGTTTCATCGTGTTTTTTATCATAGAGGTACCCAATTGCGTACAAAAATATCGTATGTCATATGACGCATTACTAAAAATTTGTTTCTTAAGTATCTGGTAACTATAATTGAAATTGATATGACGGAAAACTTGATGGTGAACACCTTTCGCAGCATGAATTACTTTTAGTAATTCGCAATTTCCGGATTCAAATCCAAATGCAGAATGCGCGAATAGTGGTTCTCAATTTAGTACGCTCTTCGCTAAGTGCAATAACGTGTGCACATTGTATGTCATCGCGACTTTTGAATATAAATGTTGTGTCTCAATGACAAACTCATGTATCAAGCGATCAGCTCTATCAAGTTCATCAATACAAATTTCTTCTTGTAGGAGAATGTATAAAGCTTCCACCAGCTTTATCCAATGTAGAACGTATCTTTTGTCAAAAAAAAAAAAAAAAATGAAGTATAAGAGTGCTATAGTATAAGGTCCAATTTTTCCACTCACGGGCTTTCCAAAATTCTTTATCTTTTAATGATCTTGTAAGCCGTCCAATTTGATGTAGGGCTTTAATAGAATCCATACACTTATTAATCTTATTTACTTCATATTTGGAAACAAAACTAGCTGATGCCGCTCTAGTATCAAACCATGTTTTGGCAAACTGTTTAGCAACTCCAGCAACAATGTGCATGTGGTCGGGCACAAACCCTTCAATAATATTAAATTTTTTCAAATTTATCAATATTGAAGGATTTTTGAATCCGTAGCATGGAACTTGTTCAGTTCCTTCTGTCATGTGTCGCAGAGTATCTTCTTCATTTCTACTTTGCACATTTGTACTCAGCAAAGGATATTTATGGCTTCCCGAGTTCTCCCTACTTTCGTTTATCACCCATTCCCCAGAATGAAGAGACCAATTACAACCATAACGGCCATTGAATTGGGTAAGACCCTGAATAGGTGCCCGCGCTACAGAATCCACGCAACATATTAAGCAAAACACTTTGATGATACGTTCTTCACTATTTATTTTTCATTTAATCCCATTGTCTGACAACTTATTCATATCTTCCACAAAAGGTTTCAAAAACACGTTCATGTTCGGCTTACTTTTGCCAAACCACAAGCCAACAACAATTAATTTATTTGTTCTAATGGAAATTGGCAATTCGTTAATCATTATATATATTGGCCAAATCGACTATGATGAGCTCTCGAAAAGAGGAGCTTTTTCAGTGTTGAATGTTACTGAAATGTAACGATTCCTAACCGCAGGATCTAAATGTTAAACAAAATGCCGATACATTTTACCGTCATGAATATCGCGCAGTACATTCTCTCCAGGTAGCCTGTCATTCATTACGTCCTCATAATAATCACTATTCGCCGCTAAGAGGTCCGTAATTAGAGAGGATAGGTCTAGACTTACAAAGAAATCTTTATACATAGGATCTTGTATATTAATATACACATTGCATAAGGAACAATGTTTTTTAGAATCTGACCGTTTAAATGTACCAAGGTTTTTACCACATTCCGTACACAATCCATGGAATGTAACAGAATTTGAGGGGTTAAACAATTTTTCGATAAGGTATCGCGATTCTGGGATAACAGGCCTTGCGAAAATACAATATATAAGCATGAAAAGACTAGCAACGGCAGATAAACCGATTGAACATACGAGCGCATATTTGACAAGCATTAGAAGCAATTCAGCTGTGTTTACTTTGACCGGTATATCAATGGGATTAAAAATATCATCTTGGGTTAAATATTCGTGCAATTTTTGAAAGTTAGTGTTATCTGATACGTCTTTTTCTCCAACATCTTCTTGAGCATCTTCCCCATCACTGCTCAGTAATGAATTTATATCCACGCGTCCCACCTTTAAAAAATCATTAAAAATGCAGGGCTTTTTTACACAATATACTTTTTTGTGAATAGAAAAAATGAAATTAAGCATTAGAGACTTTTAAATTAGAGTTTGCACTTGTAATTCAGTGTCGCTACTCAAATTTCAAGAAAGATTCCTATCTATTTTCGGGCTTACCACATTAAAAATTGAATTTGTTTCCATTGACTTTCACAAGTTTATAATACTATTTTTTCAATGTAAATAGATTTACTGTTTAAAACATAAACGGAGTTAACAATTTTATAGCTTCAAGACATATGATTTGAATTATTGCAAGAGTCTTTAAAAAATGCAGGAACTAATGAACGAATCCACTTTAATCTTATTCAGAAATACAAAATTTATTTCCAGATTCAGATGAAATTAAACGTCCTCTCTTGAAATCCGGTGGAAATTTTAAAGAAAGGTCAAAATTAACAAAATGACAGACACTTCTTTTTTCTATGAAAACTTAATTTCATATCCAAAAAACTATAAAACAATATGAACAATGGACATTGAAGCTAAAGCCTTTAAATTTAAGTTAAAAATCAGAGAATAATATGAAACCATAAGTATAAAAAATTTAAGGCCTAAAAATGTAAGTCCAAAAATATATGTTAAAAATACAACGAACAGACGAACACTCGATCAAAAGTATAAGGACGTTGACTGAGATGTGAATGAATCGCGGAATTTTGCACGACTTTTAAAGTATAGGCAACCGTTTGAGAGAAAAATGAAACAATTAGTAACAAAATTTATTTTTCTACAAGTTTCGAAATCCATGTGACTCTTTAATATTATCTACGTAAAAAGGGCTTCATAAACAGGGTTTCTAGCGATTCTTAAGAACAAAATTCAAGGTTTTTTCCAGGTTTTCCAGGTCAAGAAATCAAGTTTTTCCAGGTCTCCTTTTTTTACGTCAAATAATGAAATAAACGTTTGCAAGACAGGTAAAAAATTAGCCATTTCATTTTTTATTGGTCAACAATTTCTAAAGAAAGCCGAATCATAAATAAACAAATTCTTAATTTTTTGCGAACATAAGTCCTCTGTGAAATCTTTAGGAATATTTTTAAATCTTTGTAATGTCTTTGAAATCACTGAAGTTTCGAGATCTTCGTGAAATCTTTTGAAATCATTCTGAAATCGTTGGAATTTTTGGAAGTATTACAAACCTTATTGAAATCCTAAAATTTCATTGAAATCTTTGAGAAATCTTTTGGAATATTTTAAAGCTTTCGTAAAATCTTTAAAATCCTTGAAATGTTTGTGTCGTTTTTTCAAATCCTTTGAAATCTTAATGAAATCTTTGACATATTTGTGAACTCTTTCTTTAATGTTTGTTTTAGGAAATCTTTTGTAATCGTTTGAAATCTTCTCAAAAAGTTTTAATCGTTTAAAAGCTTCGAAATGTTTTAAAATTCTTGAAATCTGGTGTACTGCACCCTCGTTGAAATCTGTTAAATTCTCGTATTCTTCACAAATCTGAATGAATTAGTTGTGATATCTTTTTAACTTTTGTGAAATTTGTTGATATCTCCTACAAAATTTTGAAATTATTTAGAGACTTTGAAATGTTTTAAAAGCTAAAAGAAAAATTAAAGTTCAAGGCCCTCGTGAAAAATTCAAGGATATTTCCATGTTTTCAAGGTTTAAAGAAAATTCAAGGAGAATTCCAGGTTTTCAAGGTTTTCAAGGTCGCTAGACTCCCTGCATAAAATATAATCGTAATTTCGAAATCTTAAAGGAAAACTTGTAATTCATATGTGCTTTTTTTATTTCACGTGATTAAAACTATTTTTAAATACCTCTACAGTAATATTGTTAATATTCCTGTAAGTTGTGTCCCGTGCTTCAGCATTATCTTCTTCTAGAGCATGAGTTTCAATAACGGACTTTAAGGCAGCAATTACGTCATCGGTCCACGTTATTGGTGTGGGTTCGTCCACGGACTCTTCATCCTATACGAAGAATGTTGTTAAAATTTATTCACGAAAATTATAATATATTAAAAATTAAGAAAAATTAACGTGAATATTCACCTGCTCCACGTCTATATCCATCAATATGTTTGTTACATGAACTTGGGATGTTCCGCTCTTTTCACTTTCCATCTGTTCATGCACTGTAGGTTTGTAAAGTTTCTTATTCGTAATCTTCATGCCAACCTTTTCTGCTGCTTGTTCGTTAGAGCTATTAAAAGAACTGCTCTCACTTGATGTCTCCTTCAAAACACAAAATAGTATTTAGCTTTTAATAGTGTTAACGTTACTATTATTTAGTAAAGATAACGTTAACGTGTTACTTCTGTACAGTAACATGTTAGACACTGGTTTTTAATCTTATGTCAAAGGATTTCATGAAAATTATGAGTTTAAAATGATTGTGAATAATTAAAAAGAAATTGAAGGTATTATTTAGGGTTAAGAACAGTTGTAACAGATTTTCAGATATTTCGAAGAATTTTAACGAATTACACAAAAATAAAAAAATTCCACAGGATTTTAATAAGTAGTTAAAAACTTGTACAGATAGGATGGAATATGGCATTATAAAGAGTTTTGAAACATTTTGAAATTTCAAAGGACTTTCAAGAGAGATTAAAAAAATGCAACAGGTTTAGTGGTATTTCAAGAAGTTTAAGAGAATCTCGAGGGATTCGAAATAATCCAATAATTGACTGAATATTATTACCAGTAAAAATTTCTTAGTATGTTTTTTTTTAAGTATAAGCGATTCCATTCCGACATTTAAAACAATCAAATGTTATGCAAAGTATAGGCAAAGGAAACTATTTTCCACAATAAAAGGAAAATAAAGTTGAAACTGAAACAACCATTGTTTAACCTATCAATTTCAAGATATTCAGATATATAACTTACAAAAATTAATTCTGAAACAAAAAAAAGTTTTATAACATATTTTTATACACATTTATAACCTTATCATAGCTTGCGATTATTCCGACCGTGCTTTTTCTTCATTTTCGTACAATCTATAATCGACGATAACTTATTGTCTTTGCGGTTGGCACAGTAT
Organism: Andricus grossulariae; assembly: GCA_011634705.1. Lineage (NCBI taxonomy): Eukaryota > Metazoa > Arthropoda > Insecta > Hymenoptera > Cynipidae > Andricus > Andricus grossulariae. Next base: position 11,014,344 of record JAABKJ010007545.1, read on the forward strand.
TGGCTAGTTATCCTCTTTATTGAGGATGTAGTTGGTTCCTTGGCCTCAGGAGAACTACTCCAGCTAGAAGAATTTTGCACGAATTTTCAAAGCGTTTAATTTTGGAATATTTTAATCATAATTATTAATACTTAATGAACATTCAAATATTACTCCTTGTTTAAAAATAAATTATTTTCAATACTTTCATGGAAAAATAGTTCGATTTTTACTATAGGGCACGCGCGTCTGTTGGATCTATCAATAAAACTGACAGGGTCTGACTCAAATGATAATTTAGATGAATTTCGCAATAATTTTTCAAATTCCAAGTTAATTGTACAACAAATTTCAACGGTACTTTTCCATGACCAAAAAGTTCTGAACATTCAAATGAACAATGGAAAAAAAAAATTTCACCCATTTTTTTTGCTGTAATTGTTTTCGGCGATCTAAAAATGCATTTCATGCAAAAATATAGCCAAATTTTTAATTTGGGAAGTATTTAACCACCCCTAAAGCGATTTCCGTAGATGCGACAGTGAAGTCCGCTGCAAAGTTAATAAACTTAACATATATTCAACAAATGAATAAGTCTAACAGTTAGAAATCAACACCAGACGAAATTTGGTGATATTGAGAAACCTCGCTCCAAACCCTAAAACCCACCCCTATTGATAAACGTTTTTTGAATGGGGAAAATCGACAAAAACAGCCAGAACTTAATACAATCTTAGGTATTAACCATCGTGCAAAATTGTCCTTTTTGCTCCCCCGAATAATGCTAGTGGCAAAACATCTCGCTCGAATATTGAAAACCCACCCATAATTATTAAGTACCAAAAACTGAAGAAAATTTCCAATTCAGTACGAGCTTAATACATCTATGATTATTTTATAGCCTAGAAAATTCATAAAAATTATCCCCCGACTAATGGCAGTGGCCAAACATCTCGCTTAAATCCCAAAAACCCACCCCCGTGCAACCCGATTTTTTCAAATTCGGAAAATCGACAAAAACAGCCAGAACATAATACAATCTTAGGTTTTTAACCTCGTGATAAATTCTCCTTTTTGCTCTCCCGAATAATGGTGGTGGTCAAACATCTCGCTCAGATATCGAAATCCCAACCTTAATTAATAAGTTCCAAAAACTCAAAAAAACAACGACTCGTTCAGTAGGAAGTTAATATTTGTATGTTTATTTGATTAGCTAGAAAATTCATGAAAATCATCCCCCGAAAAAACCTGACACTGAATATTCAAATATTTTCGAAAAATAATTTGAAGAATCAAAGTAATTGGCACGGCGAAAAAGCTTGTGCCTGTAAGAAACAGTTAACAAGATTTATATCAAAATTGTATACATATCATAGTTGCGCTCGCACGCGCGTGTGTAACATGTACAACAGCATGCCCGAGAGGGTGTGCGTGCTGGAGTTTGAAGTTGGCAGCACTCGCCTTGCTTGCTGGTTCCACTTTTCTCTTAGCAGCTTCTCCGCACGTCGTCCATCGGCTGTCGATTGTGGAGCTATCAACTGTTTTTAATCCTCGCTTCTGAGCAGCCTAATTCACTTATAGCAAGCTGCCACAATTTTAATCAAGTAACTTTTTATTGACAAATATTATCAAAAAGTTTCATTTATACATTACTAACTGCACGTTTTGGAAAAAATCGTGAAATTACAATGACTTTATTTATTGATAGGGAATATAACAATTTTTCAATAGAAAACCCTCCCCAAAAACTTTAAATGTCATTTTGAGTTTGAAGTGTTCAATTTAAACCTTATAAAGTTACAGTTCGTTAATTTGAAAAAAAATGTTAACAAAAAATGTTGAGTGCTCTATTCTGTAAAAAAAACAAGATAGAGAACAAATACAATTTCAATCAATTTATGAAGAATCAAATTTTATTTTTTAAATAAATAATTAAAACCAATTATTATTGTGTCATTATAAAATGGTGTGCTACCATAGTTTATTTTTAAACAAAAAATGTAATAAAGTTGACAAAATCAATCAGCGTATTCGACAGTGTAATGAAATATAATCATTGTGTGTAGTAATTACGCGAAAAAGGATCAGTGGATTGCGATCCAGTCCTTTCCTAATCCGTAAATCTTCTGATCCTATTCACATTCTTTTTTAAAAAAGTTGTAGTCACAATATCTCGCATATATTGTTGTCAAAACCATGATTGGTTGCGACGACACTGCTTGAATTTGGCTTTTAGTGTCTCCTGTCGGTTCTTTTTTTTTGCATCATCAATTTTGTAATTCGAATTTCCCAGATAAGTAATTTTATTTCATGATAATATTTATTTCTAAATGCTTTCAAATATTATAGATAAATGAGAAAATGTTAATTGCAAATGATGTGTTACTATTAAGAATTAATTATGCTCTAAACATTTGGCTACAGCAATATAATTTCTGGGAAAATAAAAAATCATTAAGATTTTATTTTAAAATATTATTTTCATGTTTTTGAGGTTTCAAAATATGTCGCTAAAGAATCTGAAAGATTTTAAGGCAATTTACAAATTTTAGAAGTTTTAAAGAGTTTTGAAAGTAGTTTAAATATTGAGAAGATTTCGAACAATTTCAGACAAACTGTATATTTTTGAACATTTTGAAAACATGAGCTTTTTGTGAATTTTACCATGTTTTAAAAGAATAAAAAAGGTCTTAAGATGTCTGGAAAAATTTGAAATGATTTTTTATTTTGAAAAAATATTTTCCAAAGAATATTTCAAAAACATTCAAAAGTTTTCGAAAATTTTCAAAATAAGATTTGGGCCATTTAGGGCCATTTTCAGAAATTTTAGGAAAATTTCAAACCATTTTAAAAGATATTTAGGAGGTTTAGTACTTTATGCTAAATTAAAAAAAAACGTAGAAAAAATTCCCGTTATTTTAAAAGACATTCAGAAGGTTTAGAGGATTTTAAAAGATTCCAAAATAATTACAAACTTTGAAGGATTTCGAAGCACTTTTTTCAAATGTAGATTTTTGAAGATTTCGTAAAAACAAGCTTTTCAAGAATTATCCAAGGTTTCACGAGAATACGCAAATTTTCTTGAGATTCCTGGGAAAACTTCAAACGATTTTTTATTTCGAAGAATGAATTTCAAGAGAAAACTGAAGAAGAAGAAATAAGTATATTTAATGGATATTTAAAACTTTTAGAGAAAATTAAATAATAATTTAAAACTTGAATAGATTGTAAGTCAATGTAAACTAAATGTAGATTTTTAAATATTTATAACAAATAATTTAGAAGTATGGATGTGCTAACTGGTGTTCATTGTACAAGCACTTTGCTTCTTAAAAGAGAAATTTTTTATAACTATTCATATTTATCATTGCTAAAATTGAGGATACAGGTTTTTAAATTCTGAAATAGATCTGTCGAGTTATCTTACGAGAATCAATACATTTTTTTTACGTAAAATGTTGTTATATTCAAGAAATTACCACATTTTTTACCCCAAATGTTAATGGTTTAAATTATTTCAAAAGTTTTCCTCTTACAGACGTTAACATAAATTTTTTAATCTAAATTTTTAACCTAAATTATTGTATGGGGTGAATTTTCTGTAAAATTATTTTTAGTAAGTTTTACAGCAATGTTCGGCCAGCTTAACGTTAAGCTAGCCCAAACTCTGCTTAAAAAAATATATTAGAGCCCTAAATTTGGGACTACGGGCCCAAAGTAGTCCTTAGTAAGCCCTAAATTATGCGAGTGGAAAGAATAGGTTTTATGGTTTTTTATAACGTTAAGGTGGCACAATCCTCCTATAGATGAAAACTCGTAACCTCCACTGTAGTTTTATGGTGGGACCTGTCGTGGTAGTCGCCATTTTATAAGTCAAAGGGTGACCTCTTTTTTAACCCTTGTTTGGCACAGGGGGTCGTATACGACCCCAGACGTTTAAACTTGCAAAATTAGAGTATCTGAACATAAGGGCAGCGGGTTTATATTAACATATATCGATAATTCGGATGTTAAACTAACTTCCAGGGCATAGAGCGTAAGACTGAGTCGGTTTATCTCTATACAGCAATCGTTCAAAGTCGCCTGGGGTCGTTCACGACCCCGGTGTGCCAAATACGTTTGAAAATCAAAATTTGGAGTGTATTTTTTTGCATATAATTTTACTGTAAGTTAAAAAATAAGGTTGGAACATCATATTTTGCAAAGTTATATATATATATATATTTTTTTTTTTTGAAATATATAACATATGTACCTCATATCTACATATCTACCTCTCTATCCCCCTCTCTCTTTCACCCCCTCTTTCTTCTCTTCTCTCGGGGCAGCTACAGATGCTACCCTTAGGGCCAGGGGCATTATGTTTGGTCCGTCAGTGTGTTGTGCATAGCCATGATTATAAGTAATTTTAATGTTTTTCACCTTTTTATATAATATGTAAATTATGTTATTGTAGCAAAAACACGTAGTTCAATTTTTCACGAAATTCCCACTTTCATTTCCCGGAATAAATACCTTTTTTAAAAAAACTTTTTTGACACTAATTTCTTTCTTGTACCAATACATTAGGAGGAGCCTCAGTTAAATTTTCAGCTAATTCTATCGAGGAAAAGAAAAGTTATGAATTTTTTTTATGAGAATTGGCATTTTTCAACTTTATGCAATTTCAACAATTTTTTTTTGTTGGCACATGGAGTCGTCGACGACTGCATGTGCCAAGTACGTTACTCCAGGAAGGTGTGCCAACAAGGGTTAATTTTTTCAGATTAACAAAAAAAAAAAAAAATTTTGTTCTGTTTCTAGACAACATTTTGAGAATTTTCAAAAAAATTGTTTCTACGGTAATTCATTACATGTGTTTGTTGTGAACAATAAGGTACATGTTACGCTCAATGCAATAAATAATAGATTGTTTGTAAAATGTAGGAAGACAAATAAAATAATTGTGCTTTGCTGATACAAGATATAATTTTTTTGAGAATTTCTCAACAGATTTGTAATCAGCACGGAAAGCTAGCCTAAATTGAAAACAAAAATCTTAATACGTGAATTGCTTGCGGATAAATACAAACTTTTTTCTATTTGATCGCCGACACAGACCACGTCGATCCTTCTCCCAAAATCGACAACAAAGTAATAATGCATTGCTTTGGAAACTTAAGAAGAAATAGTACAGTTCTAAATCTGAATGTAATGTACATTTCAGCTTAGTTGGTTGAAAATTGCAGTAGCAGTAATTTTTGATGAAAAAAAATTATCCCCCCTCCCTCTGTAACTACAACAATTTTTCTCTTCTGAAAATGTGTAGAAAAATAGCAGTTATCAAATGAATTTCATTCCGATTCCATTGAGTCTAAATTGACAAAGTTAGTTTATTTGTTTACGACGAAAAAAAAATGGTGGCTATAGTTTAAGAACAAAATTTATCCCGATACGTTAATTTGATCCAGAGATACTAGACTTTGAACTTTGCCCGGGAACAAACCACCCAGTGAAGGCTGAGCGGAAATTTTCGGAAGTGTAAGCTTCGATGGTTAATTTAAAAATGGTTCCTTACTATACATGTATTGATAAATTGAAAATTATACTTATATATGTATTGAACAATTGTTTCTGAAGTGCAATCGTACGAAAATGATGCAAAATATATGTTGAATACAATAAGCATTGAAACTCAAGTTCTATAAAAATGTCACTTACTGAGTTATACTTTTGGACAGCATCACTTTTGATTCAAAGTAAGCACTTCCGGTTTTTTCATCAAATTGCGTTCATCCTACCTCGAGAAACTTTTCACTGCAGTACTGACTAAAATTCTCAGGCATTCCACTTAGAGGAATCACGTTTTGAAAATGCAAAACCTCATAACATGGCGGCTTTCCGCCGAATTCAATGAAATGTTTTGGATTGTATTGCTGAATATATGTGTATTAAGAAGTGAAACGAAAAATATGTTCCATAATTTGAGAATCCAATTTTTTTCAACCAAAATTGGATTAAAAAGTTGAATAAATTAAGTCCAAGAGCAACAAAAACACTGTGTATGTGTACATTGCGGTTGCTGATTATGAATTTGAGGGGACAAAAATCAGAATGGCGTACCACAAGTTTTTTAACATTTGTAAACTTAAAAAAAAGATAATAATAAATGATTAATAATTGGCATGCATATTCATTCAGGCATAAGAATTAACTAAAAAATAATTTTGACCCGGGATGAAGGGTGACAACACTCTTCAAACGTGAAACCCCCCCCCCCCCAAATGGTTTTTGACGATAACTGTGAAAGGGTGCGACGGTGAAAAAATAATTTTTGCAGATAACTTGTACACGAAATTTAAATAAAAAATAATAGTGTTCACTTTCCTCTCGTCGGCCATACTTTCCGAGATGTCCACCCTAGGGGTAGGGGGGTGAGTTTCATCTCGCTGGTCGTCCGCTCCTTTTTTAGATCATATCTCCAAATGGGGCCGTTTCTAGATAAACTTGTAAAGTACTGAAACTATATATAATTTTAGGTTCGGCAACTTAAGTTGTACGATTTTTCATCCAAAAACAATCGCGTTTGGAGATATGACCAACGACAGGAGCGTGAGACCCGCGCTGTCAAACTCACCACCTACTCCGACGGTGGATATCTCGGAAAATATGGCCGACAAAGGAACAGTGGATACAATCATTTTTTATGCATATTTTCTGTACAAGTTGTCTGCAAAAATTCATTTTTTAGCGATACACCCTTTCCAAAATAACCGTCAAAAACCACTTTATTTCCACGATTGAAGAGTGTTGTCACCATTCATTCCGGTTCAAAATTACTTTATGAACTCCTTCTGCCGTAAGAAATGTGCATCGCAAATATTAATCATTTCTTATTATTTTTTTTTTCAAAGTTTACAAACGTTAAAAACTTTTGGTGAGCCATTGTTATTGTTTCCCCTGAAATTCATAATCAGCAACCCCCATATACATATGCAGTGTTTTTCTTGCTCCAGGACTTACTTTATTGCAGTTATTCAATTTTTTATCTCGATTGTTTGAAAATTTTTGAAAATAATTGATTTTCAAAATACCGAACACCTTTTTGTTCCACTTTTTATTACATATATTTCGCAATTGACTGTAAAAGCTACAACTGCAATCGATGGAAAGCATCCGGGTTCCGGATGTACAAACCTTCATTGACTCCTCTAACTGCAATTACTGAAAAAGCACTGTGCACTCGCGTATACGCAATTTCAAACCAATAATAACGTGTTTCATACAATGCAGGAAAAATTGTGCAACACAAACTCTGGAAAATAAGTGCACTAAACACAAAAAGAAAAGGGAAGTACATGTGCTTGACACAAAATGCAGACTTCTGTCGCAACCGTCATTCAAACGGTGAGAAGGACTAATCGCAAATCTTCGCTAATAGTTCAAATTAGCGGAAAATTAATAAATTTAACAGGGAAACACTTCCGTGGAATTTATTGCCTTCTTATTATTCACAAAGCACAGTAATTCCCTGACCATAATCCGCTTAGCAGCGCGGGTGGACGCTCGACTTCTGTCCCATGATATACGGTGGCTTTGGGACACAGAGATATATGGGCCTCTCGGTAGAGCTTGAACTTGCAAAGGCGCTGAAATGAGGCCCTTCCACCTAATTGGTGGAAACAGTGTCCCCACTCCAACTCGCGTGTCAAATATGCCGCCTACACTTGCATAGGCTAAATGACATTACTCTGCTGTCGATTCTTGTCCATTGCAGATGAATGTCAGTGTGCTTGTGATCTGAGTTCGGTGATTAGAACTTTACTGATGTTTCCGAGTGTTATTAATTTTTGTGTTTATTCGAAATAAGAATAAGATCAACGAGACACGTGAGCAATTCCAGGTCCAATCATCTAAAGAATTTCACATATCGTTAGTTATTTTTTATGATAATTGTAGCATCTCTTCTCTTAAGTGTTGAAAGAAAAGCCTGAACATAAGTTTTGAAAAATTAAAAAAAGTCATTAATGCAGATTCCATTTTTACATTTTCCCGGCTTTTTGAGGCCATTGGAAGGTATTTATACAATAAAATTAGAGAAAATCATAATTTCTAAAGACACCATCTTGATATGAGCAATATCACGAAAGTTGTAAAAATTTTCAAAAAGAACAAAAGTTACAAAATTAAATATCATCCCAGTTCTTTTAACTTAAAAAAATTCATTCAGGCTTCTTTTTGTAACAAGTACGAGAATGGATACTACAATTTTCATCAACAGGATTAGTAATATGATATATACTTTTTACTCTCCGTTTCAAGTGCAGTGTGCAATTGACTTTGCACGTTTACTTTTTTTTTTGTTTGGTGTGCAGTGATTTTAACTTAACTGCTGCTTCGGAGTGATTCTAATCTCAGCATTTATTCGAGATAACAATAATATCAAGGAGACACGTCAGCAATTCCGTTTCCTGTCGTTTGCACTATTTCATCTATTGTTAGTGATGTTTTGGAATATTCTAGCATCGCTTCTCTTAGGTTTTGAAAGAAAAGCCGTAACATAAGTTTGTAAAAATGATAAAAACTCTTGAGATACTGAAACTAGTAAATGTTGGTCATTTTTTGGAAGTTTGATAACTTTGTTTATTTTAATGATATTGAGATGCATTTTTTTCATTGTTAATAATAAGACGCAGGTAGAAGGAAGGATTGTTTCAAAAAAAAAAGTTTATGTAACTATTTGCATTTTTTCAAAACAAATTTTCAAACTGAATTCTTCAACAACAACAAAAATACATTTTCCATTGCCTTGAAATGTTTTTCTAGACAACTTACATTCTAAGGTTTTTGTCAAAGAAAATTGAAGAAAATCAGCAAGGTTTTTTTGTTCTGAAATTCAGTTTGAATACCTGCTTTTTGGAATTTTTATGTTTGGTTAAAAAATAAAAAAAAACTTTTTTGTTGAAACTTCGAGCGTATTCGTACAGTGAGTCTTTTTAATTTCGGAATTCATCTACTTCAGTAGAAATTGCATTTTTCTTGTATCAAAATGCAAATTCTTCGTTGAAAATTAATACTCTTTGCTGTAGGATTCAACTATATTTTGTTTGAAAATTGTGGTTGAACCTTTTTGTTAAGAAATCATTTTTTTGTTGAATATTTATATTTTTCGTTACAAATTCAACTCTTTGCTTAAAAGTTTAACTATTTTGTTCAAAAATTATCTTTTTTAATTGAAAATTGAAACGCCTGATTATAGGTGGAACGACTTTAGTGGCCATTTTTTTTAAAGCTCATTTATCTCTTTGGTTTGATAGTCAACTATTTTGTTGAAAATTAATTTTTGTGCTTGAAATTAATATTTTCTATTTCGAAATTCAATTTTTCGACAGAAAATTTTTTTTTAGCTTGAAGTTGTAAGAATGTAGGTTTATTTTTTAATGTAATGAGTGAACAATCTGCGTTTGTTGAAAATTCAACTTTTCGGTTTGAAAGTTAGTTGTATTATCCATACATTTTACATTCTTAGGTTGAAGTATCAATCACTACACCTTTTTTTTATTTATCTTCGTAGGATGGAAATTTAGTTATTAATCTTTTATAGTATTATATAGTTTTTTTTTCGTGTCAAATAAATGGGAAATTTTTCAATTTGTATCTGAAATATTGTTTTCAAAGATTCATAGATAATTCAGTTTCAACAATATTACAAGATTGAAATATTGGCATTTGTATGATAGAAGTCAGGGAAAATGAAGGATTGATAAAGAAAAAATGATCAAAATTTGAAAATGGAGTTTTCACCCTACAAAGCATTCAATGTCTGAAGTTCAAGAAATTTCCATTCTTTTCAAGTCCCATATATTACTATTTGTGTAAACCAGGAATTACGTACTGTAAGAGGGGAGGGGGTGTGCGAATACGTTGTCATGCTTCATCGAGGGGAACGGGGTGGGTGTTGAGGAGTGCCTACAATCGGTTGTGTACTTTAAGTGCGGCCCCTGACAGAGGTGTAGGATTTCTGTGCGTGGTGATTTTAACTGTACTGCTATTTGCGAGTGTTTTTCATCTCAGCGTTCATTAGAACTAAAAATAAGATAAACGAGATGCGTCAGCAATATTCCGTGTCCAATAGGCTGTTGCAAAAATGCATTTTGAAATTTCTTTTCGAATTTTTCATGCATACCGCCGGGAAATTGGTTCGAATCGACAACGAAATAAATGCAGTTGTTTGTTTTGAAAAAAGTAACATTTCTAGATGGTGGCAGCCCTAGAAAGTGTGACACGTACTTCCTATATGAAAAAGAAAAAGTTTTCGTAACTTTCATTCTGATGCGTCAATATTAGCGGAATGAAGTTTAAGCTCAACATTTATATTCACAACAAGGCATAAAGTACTATTACAATATTGATAAAATATGACTTTATAATATCACCCCCATAAGTCTGTTTTGTAGGGTCCAAAAACAACCTCATAATTGAAATAATGGGTTTCGCGAGTTATTGGCGTTAATTGTGATTTTTTGGGATTTTTTTAATGAAGCTTTTTTAGAATACATGCAGAACTATTCCATACTGATAATTCGATGTGTGCATGATTTGTTTAAAGAAATTATTATTGTTTTTAGCAATTTTCTTCTTGAACAGAGATAGTAAATCGCTGTGTTTTCGAAAATGTTCCACTTCTTGTCTGCTTTTCAATCAATGTGAGGGAAATGATTAATCAAAGTTAACAAACTGAATCGCTTGCACAATTTATTGCTATTGTTACTAATATTATCTTTGAATAATGCTATACATTGCGGTTTTGTTATACCATTTTCAACTTGCCAACTTTTCACTTGATGTGAGATGATATTTAATTCAATGTAGCCCCAAAAATTGTTGAAACAAATTATAATTGTTTAGAGCTATCGTATCATATATTTAATACTAAGTTCGGATTCAAAAAACCGGACACATGGCTTCGAATCTGTATTGCTCAGCAAGAAAATATCGCAGAATGTTGAGTCAAAGAAAGAAATATTTTTCAGCATTATACGTGTAAAACGATGTTAGTTTGATTTTCGTCAAAACTTTGTTGACTTTCCTTTAACACAAAATGCGTGAATAAGCAGTCGAAATGCCCCTCAACTTTCACTACGTTTAAATTGGACAATGCAGACAAGGGACTTTCTTTCAATACGAGTTTTCCCGTATTTAAACTCATTACGATTGTAATTATTCCGACGCTGTTAATTCAGACATTAATAATTTTTATTAACCATTCAACTTTTGAGATTAAACCGCTGAATCGAGAAGCTTTTCCAAGCTAGAGTTCAGGTTGAAATATCAATCCAGAGCCGAGATAATTATTTATTACATGTTTAGCTCTACTAATGAAATTAACCATTAAAGTAAAGTAAAATAAATTTGCATTTCTTAAGTACATGTTACTGAATACTCGTTAATTTTTTCAAATTTCTGGTATCAATTTTTGAAAGTTTGGATGACTTCAAAGTTGACGTAGGGAATGTTGAGGATCATTTCTCCTGGGTTTCCACACGTTTATTGTTACAGGAAAGTCAAAAAAATGTTTGACAAAAATCAAACTGACATCGTTTCACACGTATAATGTTGAATAATATTTGTGTCTTTGACTTAACATTCTGCGATTTTTTCTTGCCTAGTAATAAAGCTTCAAAGCTAGGTGTCAGGACTTTTGAATCCGACTTTAGTTAGTTGCTAATTATCTAATTATCAGTATGGAGAATAGTTTTTCATGTATTATCACCAACTGCATCCACAAAAATCGCAAAGAATAATGATTAGCGCAAGTAACTCACGAATCCTATTTTTCCATTTATGGGGTTGCCTTGATACCCTATGAAACAGGCTTAGGGGGTTTGTATTTAAAAATTGGTATTTTCTTTGTATTTCATGGCTAATTGTTAAGATAAATGTTGAGCTTCAACTTCATTCAGCTGATATTGACGATTCTAAATGCAATTATACATACATGTCTTCGTATCCTATGGGAAATACGCGTTACCCTTCATGGGGCTTGCGCAACCTCTAAATAACATTTTTTTTTTAAACAACAACAATGAATTTATTTCTTTGTGGATTCAAACAAATTTCCGGGCAATATACGTTAAATTACAAACAAAAAAAAGAAATTGTGGACCACCTTAGTGTCCAGTCATGGGAAGAATTTTATGTGTTGTTAGTAATTTGGATGAAAATTCCAGATCTCTTCGATTAGGTTCCTAACATAAGTTTGGAAAAATTCCCAAGCTTCGGAAGATATTGACAATTTTTACTGTTGGTCTTTTTTTGAACTGTAACAAGTTTGTTGATTGTTATGATATGAAGACTTTTTGCTTCAATTATCCATAATAAGACGTAATTTTGAGGAAATATTGTTTCAAACAAAGTTCATGATACTTTATTCATTTTGCAAAAACAAATTTTGGAACTGCATTCTTCCAAAAAATCGGTCTTCGTTTGCGAGAAATAATTACAAACGTACGCTCTCGGACGCTCTTCTGCTTACGAGCTGGGCACGTCATGCTACGGCGTACGTTCTGAATCACTTCTCCAAAAGTAATGAATATCCCATTTTTATCTTTCCAGGGGCTTCCAAGCACATTGTAATATAGTTATCCCGCAATATTAAAGAAAACAAAAAATGGATTTTTTCAAAAAATTTAGTTCCAAATTTTTTTTTGCAAGATTAAAAATTTGACATAAATTCTTGTCCCCAAAACATAGTTTTAAGAAACTGCGTCTTATTCTTCATATATAAAAAAAAACTCTAAACAAACTCTAAACATCCTTGAAATAGCGACATTTATGGAAATTCAGAAAAGATCAAACAGTAAAATTTAGAATATCACCCAAGTTAAAAAAAAAATTCAAATATTATTTTAGCGTTCTTCTTGGAAGAACTACGAGTACGGATACTACGATTTTCATCAACATTACTAACAGTAGAGAAAACTCTTGAAATTATTTGACATAGAATTGCTTCAGGGGGCTTATGAAAAGCACGAGTCGCAAGTATTTTGAAATTTTTTTCTATCCATAGTGTAAAGTGCAGCGTGCAGTTAACGTTACGAAGACGTGGGATTTGTGTGCGCGGTAATTTGAACTGTACTGCTGTTTACGAGGGGTTTTCACCTTATCGTTCATTCAAGGTAAAAATGGCATCAACGACAAAAGCAGCTACATCCAAGGAGTGAGTAACAGTATTTGAAAAATTATTTTTCTTTAATGTGTACAATATTAGTTTCAGAAATGTTTCATAAAACCGTAATTATTTTTTTCACAATTATTCTGTGGGCCACTAGACAACAGTGGCAAAACAAAAGAATCATCTTTCGATGGACGGAATTGTAATACTCAGTAAGAGGAAGGGCCACACTGCATACGGGCGTAAGTGCAAAAACCCGAATTTTACAGGAGAACAAAAAACTGTCTAACGTTCACGCAATTGATTTTAAACACAAAATTGCGAAAACGGTTCGAGGTACAGATTACAGATTTGTATCTAACCGTAAAACGAACATCCATCTCCAAGAAAACCTTGGTCAAAGGAACGGCATCCACAAAAATTAAGATTTTGATAAATAAAGAGTTGCATACGTTTTTTATTCTTGAATTAAAAAAAAAAAAAGAATGTAACTTCGAGCTTTTGGTTAGCTCTATTGAATCGCGATAATAGCGCTTTAAACAAATAATCATATGCGAGAAAACTTTTGTGAAATATTGGCGTGTCCCAAAAAACTCAAATTTGGACCCCTATAAATTTGCGTACCTGTTATATTTGTGAGTTTAGCAAAAAAAAAAAATCATGCGAAAAAGCTTTAGTCAAATATTGGCGTGTCCCAAAAAAACTGAAATTTGGACCCCTATTAATTTGCGTAACTGTTTTATTTGTGAGCTAAGCAAAAAAATCTGCCCACTGCGAGTGGACATTATACTCGCGCGAGCCTCGTTTTGCTCGTTAATTTTAGCTCGTCCAGAACGCGCGACCTTCGTTCTCGCGCTGAGCGCCAGATGATAAATTTCTATCGCGCTTCGCGCTCGATGATGTATTTACCTCGTGCTTCGCGCTCGGTCTTTGTATTTCACCCACATTTGTGCACAAAGCATTTCAAATTAAAGGTCAAAACCTTCGGCTTTTACGAACACATTACCATCACGTATGTCGTGTTTCGCAATCGCATTTGTCCAAAATGAGAACTTTCCTACATTGTGTTCAACAATTTGATATCAAATGTATATCAAGGGCAGAATTTAGTACGGGGCCAGCGGAGCCATGGCACAAGGCCCCCACAAATATAACTAGTCGTTAAATCAAAATCGCTGCAACATCCACACACTTCTACATCGGCTCCTACTTCAATGATTACAAAAGGCCCCCACATTTTAACCGGCCCTAGGGCCACCACAACCCTAAATGCGGCCCTATGTCTATTACATTTACTTACGTACATCGGCCTGGAATTGCTTATTAAGATATTGCAAAATAAATTAAAATCTGTATTTACCATGATTACAGATGAACAAAAATAAAAGTACAGAACTTTTTAGCATGAGAAACAACAAAGGTGAAATGCTATATGATACAGACGGGATAGTAGACGCTTTAAAAGACTCTTTTAAAGGTGGGGCCCCCTCCAGCTTTAAAATAATTGGTCGGGTACGTTTCAAGGACCTTAAAGTAAACGGAAGTTTACTGTATTTATATTTATTAATAGGAACTCGATAAGGTCTCGATCGTCGCCCCCAATTAATAAACTATTCCATGTCAACTAATTTTTGTAAGAAAATTTTCAAAATTGACTCTCCCTCTAAATTTCCGTGCGCTTTGTATAATTTTTCTAGATGATCAGCTGCAATTGCCGAGCGACATAACATTCGAGATCTGTTCATCGCCAACGAGTAGGGACGAGCAATTCTCGGATTCAAGTGGGCCCTTCATCAAGACTGAAGGAATGCACTTCCTGACAGAGGACGAGGATCCATGCGATCAAGGTGATCAGGGCGATCAAGGTGATCTGCAGAAATCTGAAGACGGCGAAGTCAGGAAACAGGTTGGTTGGTCCACTGTTCTCGCAGTTTCTACAGGGAGTACGCCACCTCCGAACATCCGGAAGAAGAAATTTCGCTCGTTTGCTTCCAAGTTGGCACGCTCAAAACCACGAAAACTGCATCCTCGAATATGAGCTAATAGAACCCCCCAAGAGGAGAAAGAGAGAGCGAAAAAGAAATGAAAAGAAAAAATAAGAGAGAATAATAATCAAATTTTAAAGAATAGAAAAGAAGAAATCCGTGATTCCCGTCGCATAATATACAAATCAAATGACATTGTAAAAAAGGTCCTGGCGTATTCCCTGGTTTGGCCTCATCCCATTGTCACCATCGGCTTGAACCAGAGAATTAACTTCCTTCCGAGATTTTCCTTTGATTAAGCAATACAGAAGACTCTCACAAAGCGCCTTATCTCACCAAGTACCTCTCCCTTCCATTACCTCTCGTGCGCGAGTCGATTTTTAAGTAATCCACCAATGCGCCTCCGAGATAATTCCCGCCAAGCCTTAGGGGCGTGGCTTCACTAAGCGGGGGCTCAGTGAGGACCTTAGTCCCGAGCACCGGGCGCTTTGTGATATTTACTGTATCTAGATTATGGTTATATTTTATACAGATATTTACATACAGTACAGAGTAGGGCGGAGTGAAAATGTTGAAATTAATAGAATCGTTCCACAGTGGTGTTTTCCAAGTTTTTCAATTCTGACCCCACTTGGGCATTTAAAAGAAATAAAAGTTAACTAAATTTTAAATTAGGTTACAACATTAAAAAAAATATATTTTTATTTGTATATTAACAAATTAATGAGTGAAAGTGCTACTTTAAGATTAAAAATACTTGGAGACTTTATTTTTCAATTTTTTGTTCAGCATACGCGTAAAAAACTCTTAGTTGGGATTTGTTTAAATTCACAGTATTTCTTAATGTTATACACAAATTTAATAAACAAATGTTTATCTTAGCCATTTCACACTCTAAAGACTTCGTTCCTTTAACAAAATTGATCAGAAATTCGTTCCAAATAAATAATATATAGGATTTGATAACAATTAATAATTGTTTAAAGAAATTCGATAAACAAATAAAAATTTTCGTCAATTTTTAATTACTTAAAATCCTTTACTGATTACCAAACAACAATAATTGTTCATTTATTACAAAATATGTTAAACAAATTCATAACTTGAGTACTCGTCAACAAAACATTTGCTCTTTATTTAAATAAATTTTATAAATAAATACAGATTTTCTTCAATGAATTTAGATTTTGTTTATAAAATTTATTTAAATAAATAACAAATTGTGTCGCCTGACGAAGTCTCATAATAAATAAGGTCCTTTCTGAGTCATTGGCAGTCAATATCGTAAAAAAAGACATCCTTTTGTTGACGAGTAGTCAAGTTGTGAATTTGTTTATAAAATAAACAGTTATTGTTCGTTAATGAATTATCATATGCGAAGGATTTCTCCAAATATTTAAAATTAATTCGGCTGAAAAAACGAAATCTACTGATTAAAAATGGACGAAAATCTGTATTTGTTTATAACATTTATTTAAATAAAGAAAAAATATTGTCGCCTGACAAAAATTCTTCTGATAATTAAGGCCATTTTTAAGTCGATTTCGTGACAAATTACAAAGTCCATTCGTTGACAAGTAGTCAAGTTGTGAAACTGTTTATAAAATAAATAATTATTATTGTTTGATAAAGTATGAAAGGCGAAGGATTTTTCCAAGTTATTTAAATTTTATTCCGTTGAAAACATGAAATCTGCCAGTTGAAAATTAACGAAAATCTGTATTTGTTTGTAAAATTTAATTAAAAAAATTAATAATCTTTTATGAATTTTCTTAAAGGAAGTTTATAGCGTGAAATGACTAAGATATGAAGTTTTTAATAAAGTTAACAATTATTTTGGATATTTTTAAAAATAATAAACTAAGCATTGTTTTTACGTATATCCCGAACAAAAAATTGAAAAATAAAGTCTCCAAGTATTTTTAATATTGATGTAGCACTTTCACTATTTCATTTGTTAACATAAAAATAAAACAATTTTTTGTTAAATTTTGTAACCTCCTGAATATTATTTGTAAGGAGCGTCTTCTCTGAAATAAAAAAGTGGGATCGTTCATAAAAAAATATATTCCAAAAATGTGGGGAATGACAAATGATATTTTTTTGAGGATTAGAATAAATATCATTATTTTGCAGTCAACTTTGTTGTTAAATAAAAAATTAATAGAAAAAACTCCAATATCAGCTCTCTTAAATCTCTGAAATTTAATTAGTTTCCATTGAAAAAAATGCTTAAATCGGTTCAAAAACTATTCTGCCCGACTGTGCCTTCAAGCTGAGTGAAACAAATTTAAGGGGTGGTATTTAAAAGAAGTAAAAAAAAACATTTTGAAATCGGTTTTATGTTCTATTGGGGTTTTGGATTTATAAATTTAAAAAATGTCCTATTGGTTCAAAAATTATACCACATTTTTTTATATGTCTACCGTTTTTGCTAGTAAACGGTAATAAAACATTACAATTGATTAAAATATAAAATTTTTCTTCAATTTAGAATTTTTTGAAATTGTGTTAAAAAACGTGTTTTCTTGGATTGAGTTAAATGCATACTTTTTTTCGAAAAAACTGACTTCAAAATCGTAAATAATGGTCAAATGCACGATTTTGGAAACACAACAAATTTTTTTCCTAAAAAATGAAAAAGTCTTCGATTTAAGCTGAGGAAATTTCAGGTTCACCATGTTCTTTGTACATTTTCAAAGAAATATAACAAATTTTTTTTTTAATTTCTAATTTGTATTACTGTTCAATAGCAAAAACTGTACATTAGAGTGGTCCGAAAAATTCTGTTTTTTTTTTCTTAATTGGCACCCCTACAAATTTTTCTTTTTGGTGTCAAAATGATCCCTGATTTTCGGTAGAATTCTTTAAAAATATTGATGGGTTCCCCTAGCCGGTTTTTGAAAATCAAATGCTGATTTTTTTTAATCTGCCAAAAATCTAAGTAATGTATTTTAGTAAAAAAATCAATTAGCGATTATTCAAATAAATTAATAACTTTTTTTCAAAAACCGTCTTGTGGAAGCCCTAAATGTATATTTTTTAATTCTGTGAAAAGTCAGGGCTCATTTTGACACCAAAAGAAACTCTTTATAGGGGTTGCCTTTTGAGAAAAAAATTAAGAGTTTTTGGACTGCCTATTGTAGATGTATATCAAATTTTCCATAATTTGATAACTAATAGGAAAACTTAATTTTTCTAATCCAAAACCCGAACAGAAGATATTAACTAGTTTCAAAGTTTTTTTCTTTTCTTCGGATGCCAACCCAAACAAATTTTTTCCTCAGCTCAAATGATTCGATTAATTTCAGCATTTGATCCGCCCTATTTTACATATAACCATTGAGCTCTGACTCAAATTTATTTATTTAAAAATGCAAGTTTTCCAGGGCGGAATGGTTCCCCGGGAAAAAGTAAATTCAAAAGAAATTTTGAGAAAAAAAATGAATTTGCATGCATATTTTTAACTATATAAAAAACTAAGGTTTAAAAATTGAATAAATTTATTGTTTTGAGTGATTTTTTAAGAACCAATCCGCCTATATACCAAAAAAATCTCAAAAGACATGCTTCATCTGCTAACTGTAAAATTGTTATTATACTTAGTTTAATTCAGTTTAATTTCTCGTTTAATTAATTTATTTATAGTCTAAAGTAAAAGTCTTCTATTCATGAGGCATTTTATATAGCTAGCTGAATTAATTGTTAAACATTTCTTTTTAAAAAAGAATTATTCCAAATGTCTCATGAATTAGAGAAAAAAATGTATGCTAGAGGGTAGTTAATTGGCGGTATTTATTTATTTATTAACTTATTATTCAAACGTTTTTTGTCAATTAGGAATTAGAACGAGTTATATATTGTTTCATACTTTTTTAAATAATTTTCGTGAAATTTTATTTGAAGAAAATATCGAGACTGCGTGAACTTAACACGTCTAGAAAATTATCGAAGCAAAGCTCATCGCTTTTAGAAACTTTTTTCTAAATTAAGCATATTTAGCCTTATTAGTGAGCTATGTACTTGATGTGTGCAATAAATGTTTTTATTACAAAAATTAAATTTGGAATTATAATTTTTCTTGTAAAAAAAAAGACTAATGAACAAAATTTGGAAAAAGCTGCTTGAGTACCTGATTCAAAATGACGGAACTGTCGTCTGCAAGTGGTGTGGAGAGGTCCTTCCTTCGAGAACCCGTTGGTATAGGTAAATTTTAATATTTAAAAAAGCTTTGTAATTTTAATACTATATTTGAAATTTCCAATTTTGATTTCATCAATTTCAAGTACCCAGGAAAAAATAAACGATTGAAAGATTGCTTCAGTGAATCGGTTTCTTAAAAAAAACGGATTGGACAATCGTCTTCTGAATCGAAATGACGCGTTTGAATCGGAACTCAAGATTTAAATGATTTCATAATCTGCTAATTGCTATTCAGATAATTGAGCAGATATTTTAAACAAAATTAAAAAATTGTAAATCAGCGTGCGAGAAACAGATGGTTAATGAATAAATAAAAAATTAAAATCGTAGTGAATCTGTCGCTATCGGATTGGCTAATTAAGATTACGGATTGACAAAGGTTTACGACCGATTCAAAATTTCCAATCGGTTCTTTGTTTCTGGGATAGTTCAATTTTCACGTTTTTCAACTCAAACTTGTTCAATTCTGAATACTTAAATTTGAAATTGTTACACTTTATACCTCTTTTTTTATTAATTTGAACTAGGCACAAGTACAAACTGCACGTGTCAACACAAGTAAACCAGCCTGCACCTCTTTTCAAATGTAACAGTTGTAATGCCTTCTTCAAGTCCAGGAAAGGCTACATTGGCCATTTAAGCTCGAGGCATTCAGACAACGAAAATGACGAAAATAGAGAAGATCTCGGCTACAAGAAAACAAGGACGAGAAATCTAGACGTAAATATAATTATAATTATTTACCCAAATATATTGGTAGAGGAGACCACCCTACAGTAGATAATGAACCTACAATACACCCAACTCTCGGATTCTGCTCCCCCGGCCTCGGAAGGGCCGCAGTGCACGAGTACTCAGTCGAGTATATTGCGCAATATTGTGCATTCCAATTGGGAACGGTTCAGGCGGCCCTGACTGTTTACGTTTGCATTCCCCCGACTGTTGGCCAAGGCTATTTGCAGACAAGCCCCGAAACTGGACTGAAACCGAGAGTTCGGTGTGTAGATAAAGATAATCATTAAGTAAAAACCCAAATATACCCTGGGCCAGCGGAATAACATTTTTCATGCTATGGATTTTTCTTTTTTCTATTTCTGGTTATGTAATTCCATACCCTCTCTGATCTAAGGCATGGAATTCTATACCCTCGCCTATTTAGAGTATGGAATTCTATACCCTCTCCGATCTGGGGTGTGAAATTCCATGCCATTTTTGATCCAGCGTGTAGATTTCTATAACCTTCCCGATATAAGGTATGGAATTCCATACCTTTTCTGATCTTGGGTATGAAATTCGACACCTAATCCAATACAGGGTATGCAATTCCATACCATCTCCGATCTGGGGTATGAAATTTCATATAATCTTTGATATAGGGTATGTAACTTCATACTCTTCCTAATATAGGGTGTGAAATAACATACCTTTTTTCAAATTTGGGTATGCAATTCTATACCTTCTCCGATCTGGGGTATGAAATTCCATTAGAATTTGGAAAGTGTAGAATTTCATACCCTTCCCGATATAAGGTATGGAATTCCCATACCTTTTCTAATATTGTGTGTGAAATTCGATACCCTGACCAATACGGGGTATGTTATTCCATACCACCCCCGATCCAGGATATGTAATTCCATATCATCTCCGGTATAGTGTATGGAACTTCATAACCTTCCTGATATAGGGTGTGGAATAAAATACCTTTTTCCGATTTTGGGTATGCAATTCCATACCATTTCCGTTATATGTCATAAAATTATATACCCTTTCCGAAATAGGATATGGAATTCATACCCTTTTCTATATAAGATATGGAATTCCATACCTGTTCCTATCTTGAGTAATTTTATACCCTTTACGGCATATATTATTAAGTTTCATACCTTATCCGATCTTGGGTATGGAATTCCATACCATCTTCGATCTTCCATACCCTTTCTGATACAGGGTGTGGAATTTCGGATTTAATCTTCCATACCCTTTCCAATATAGGGCATAGAATAACATTTTTTTCGACTTTGGGTATAGAATTCCATATTTTCTTCCATTTTGGGTATGAAATTTCATACCATCCTGGATCTTCCAAACTCTAGATCGGAAAGGGTATGCAATTCCATACCATATTCGATCTTCCATACCCTTTATGATCTTGGGTATAGAATTCTATACTCTCTACGATCTATGGTATGGAGTTCCATACCCTCTACGATCTAGGATATGGAGTTCTATACCATCTCCGAAGTAGGGTATTGAATTACATACCCTTTCCGATATAGGATAAGGAATTACATCTATTTTTCCGACTTTGGATACGGAATTTCATACTTTCTCCGACCTTAGTCTTCGATCTTCCATACCCTTTCCGATACAAGGTATATAATTCCATACCCTCTACGATCTAGGGAATGGAGTTACATACCCTTTTCGATATAGAGTATGGAATTCTATACCTTATATCGGAAAGGGTATGGAATTTCCGTTTTATAGACCTTAAATTTACCTTGACCCTGACCTGATGAGCCCAAACGGACAACTGATTGGAATTCAGCGACCCCAAAAACCTATAGGCACCCAAACTTAATTAATAAGCGATTAATTTAGTAAGTTTGACCTCAAGCTGACCTTGACCCTCACCTGATGGGACCAAGCGGACAACGGATTCGAATTCAGCGACCCCGAAACCTATAAGCACCCAAACTTAATTAATAAGCGATTAATTTAGTGAGTTTGACCTCAAGCTGACCTTGACCCTGACCTGATGGGACCAAGCGGACAACGGATTCGAATTCAGCGACCCCGAAAACTGAAAGGTACCCTGACTTATTTCGTAAGTAACGAATTTTGTAGGTTTGACCTTGAGTTGACCTTGATCCTGAGGGGACCAAACCGACAACGTATTCGAATTCAGCAACCCCGAAATCCTATAGGTACCCTGACGTAATTAATTAGCGATGAATTTTGTCTTTTTGACCTTGAACTGACCTTGTCAATGGATTCGAATTCAGCGATAAAACCTATAGGTATCCTGACTTATGTGGTTAGCGGTGAATTTTGTAGGTTGACCTTGAGTTGACCTTGCCCCTGACCTGATGGGACCAAACGGACAACGTATTCGAATTCAGCGACCCCGAAATCCTATAGGTACCCTGACCTAATTAATTGGCGATTAAATTTGTCATTTTGACCTTGAACTGACCTTGACAACGGATTCAAATTCAGCGACCCCGAAAACCTATAGGTGCCCTGACTTATTTGGTTAGCGATGAATTGTGTAGGTTTTACCTTGAACTAACCTTGACGCTGACCTGATGGGACCAAACGGACAACGTATTCGAATTCAGCGACCCCGAATATATAAGACCCATCTAGTCTGGTCCGTGTTGCAAGCGTTTAGATTTTGTGGTCCTGTGTTATCTACTGTAGTTTCATTATCTACTGTAGGGTGGTCACCCCTAAATATTTTGTTGAAATTAAGAAATGATTTAACAATGGAATTATTTAATTTCAGATTGCGAGAGGTCCAGAATGGGAACATCAACGAGAAAAGGAAGAGAAGCTGGTAGCAGATATCATCAACAGGGTGAAACGTGAATGTGAAGCTCAGGGTGAAACGGTTTCACGAAGAGGGTATTCGAGACGAACGACTGTGATGAACAGTCAACCCTGAAACCAGGAATCCCCTTTATCATCGTCTTCACGACGAATGAACCTAATCCCCAGGACAACGCAAAAGAAAAAGAAGACAAACATATTCAAAAACTGCTGGCCACGCTCGCAAGAAAAAATCCCTTTAAATGGACTCAGTATTACCTATCAGTCTTTCTTTCAAAAAACTTGTTGATCATTTTCAAGATTTCTATTTTTTTTTATCTTTCCCAGAAGAAAAAGAAACGATTGAACGCTGGCTTTAGTGAATTGGGTTTTTTAAGCAAAGCGGATTGAACGATCTTTTTCCGAATCAAAATGGCGAATTTGAATCGCACCTCAATATTTACATGATTTTAATCTGCTAACTCTGATTCAGACGTCGTAAATGAGAAAAGTCCGATTGAAGATAATTTTTTCCATTCTTTGTCACAATTTTTCATCGGATCAGCGAGCGAGTTAAAAAAAATACAGTAGACTCTCGCAAAGCGCCCACTGCTCGGGACCGAGGTCCTCACTGAGCGCCTGCTTAGTTAAGCCACGCCCCTAAGGCTTGGCGGGAAATATCTCTGAGACGTATTGGCAGATTATTTGAATATCGTCTCGCGCACGCGCATCTAAAACCTTGCGTAGAGGCACTTGGCAAGAAAAGGCGCTTTGTGAGAATCTATTTATTGCTGTATATACCAGAGTTTCAGATTCCGTTATGCTTTTACATTTTGAACAAATATAAGGCATATCCGTGAAAGACATGATCAATAAATAAATAAAACGGTTAATTTAAAATCGTAGTTAATTGGTTGCAGTCAGAAATGGCCAATTAATATGGCAGATTCACTACGACTTCAGAGCGATTCAAATTTTCCAATCGCTTCTTTGTTTCTGGGTTTTTGACAATTTTAATCAAAATTGAAAGTTGGAATAAATTTGTTAAACTTTTAATTTTTATTTACTGAAAAATTCATTTAAAAAGAAAAGAAAAATATGTAGAGAAATTTTTCAAGTAGCTATTTTTCTTTGAACTCAGTGAGATTAGAAAATATATTTTCAATACGAAACAAGGCTGTTTGCGAAAAGTAGAATAATTCCAAAACTGGAATGTAAACAAAAATTGATGACTATCTTCCTTAGAATTGGTTAAAATGTAAATAAATGGCAGAAGTCAGGTTTAATAGATGTCAGGTCAGAAAAACTGATCGATTGGGTGAAAATTCCAATTCTTCCTTAGTCTTTAAGGATATGAAAACAGTGCCAAATGTAAATCTTCCCAGGCGAAACGATCGCTTATAACGCGCGCACTAACAAAACTTAAGTTCAAGTAGACCCAAAAAATGCAAAATGCATTTTTCTTTTTAGTTAACTTGAACTTAATTTTTTTTATGAAGCAAAAAAGTGGTCGTTTGCTCAAAACAGACGTAATTTTTCCTATTTTTTCAAAGACTCACGCGCCAAGAGCCATTTCCAAAAAAAGACTCTTTAGTTATAACAATTCTACTATTTAATAGAATGTTTTTTTTTTATTTTAAAAATTAGGATTTATGAAATGATTCCTTCAGTGTAGGATTAAGCAAATTTGGGTCTCTGACATTCAACTAAACAATTTTATTAAAACGTATAAGAGAAAAAAAAAAAATTTCATAAAGTTGTCGTTTTTTTCAAATTTAAACGGATTTAAATTTCGAAGATGTCTTTGGAGGCTTATAACAAAGAAAATTGAGTAATTTTCTTCATTTGTAAGTAGTTGTTATAAATAAATTCACTTATATCGCATTTAGGATATTTTTATAAACAATTTTTATAAAAAAATTCACTCATATCGTATTTTTAACAAGAAAATGTTTCTTTTCTGCGGGATCGTTACTTTTAGTCTCAAGAAGAATATCATGCGATAAGAAATTAACATTGAACAACAATTGTTATTGTTATAAACGAATTCACTTATATTGCATTTTTGAACATAGAACATTTTTATTTTCTTAACCCGAAAATTCATCCATGGATGGAAAATTCAACTAGTTTGGTACAAAATTACCTTTTTTGTGAAAATTTAACTGTTTTTTTTTTAATTCTTAAATGATGGATAGGGTATGAAAAAATTTTTTAATGGAATTTTTCTTTCTCTCTTTACTGAAAAATCTTAATTTGTTGAAAATGTATCTCTTAGGATGATAATTACTTTTTTAACTAAAAATTTAACTATTCCATTTTTGGTTGAAGTATTAACTTATTACATTTTTGCGTTGAAAAAATTAATTTTTTTTAACTGAAAATTTAAATATTCGATTTTCTTTAAAGTTCATATTATTTGGTTGAAAATGCATATATATTGTTGAAAATTCGTCTTTGGTAGAAAATTAATCTTCGTGGTTGAAAATTCATCCTTTTGGTTAAAAATTCAACTACTTGATTGACAGTTAAACTAAATTGTTAAACATTCATTTTTTTGTTGAAGATTCATAATTATAGTTGATAATTTAACTATTTGGTTAAAAATAATCTATTTAGTTGAAAATTGATGTATTTCGCTAAAAATTGATCTTTTTTGGTAGAAAATCAATTTTGTTGGTTGAAAATTTATATTTTTCAGATAAAAATTCATCTATTTGGTTCAAAATGCATATATTTGGTTGGAAATTCGTCTTTTAGGTTAAAAATTCATTATTTTGGTAGAAAATTAATTTTCGTTGTTGAAAATTCAACTACTTTGTGGAAATTTAAACTATATATAGTCAAAAATTCATTTTTTGTTGAAGATTCATAATTGTGGCTGAAAGTTGAACTCCTTTGTTAAAAATTCATTATTTTTATTGAAGATTCAGCATTTTAGTTGAAAATTCATCTCTTTGGTTTAAAATTAATTTTTTTTCTACTAAAAATTTAACTATTCCATTTTGGCTTGAAATATCAACTAACATTTTTCATTGAGAATTCATCTTTTTTGGTTGAGAATTAATTAATTTTTTTAACTGAAAATTTAACTATTCCATTTTTGCTTGAAAACTTGTATTTTCTAGTTGATAATTTAACTATTTTGTCAAAAATAATGTATTTAGTTGAAAATTGATGTATTTCTTTAAAAATGGGTATTGTTTGGTAGAAAATCAATGTTCTTGGTTAAAAATTCAACTAATTGGCTGAAAGTTGAACTCCTTTGTTAAAATTTTTTTTTTTTTTCAAATTGAAGATTAATCATTCTAATTGAAAATTTATCTCTTTGGTTGAAAATACATTTTTTTAAACTAAACATTGAATTATTTCATTTTTACTTGAAATACTATTGCAATATTCATTCAGAATTCATTTTTTTTTGCTAAAAATTAATTTTTTTCAACTGAAAATTTAACTATTAAATTTTTGGTTGAAATATCAACTATTGCAGTTTTCGTTGAGAATTCATTTTTTTTTTGGTTAAGAATTTATATTTTTTTATCAAAATTCAACTACATATTTGGTTAAAAATTCCTATATTTGGTTGAAAATTCGTCTTTTTAGTAGAAAATAATTTTAGTTGAAAATTTGGTTAAATTTGGTTAAATTATTATTAACCATTTGGTTAAAAATTCATCTATTTCGTTGGAAATTGATGTACTGCGATGAAAATTAGTCTTTTTTTATAGAAAATTAGAAAATTCGCATTTTCTTGTTAAAAATTTGATATAAGTCAATTTTTTTGTAATAATTCTTCATAAAAATTATAATTATTGTTGAATCGCAATATTTTCCCCGCTAATATTATTCTTCAGGGAAGAAAAAAAGTGACTTCACTAAAAAGAAAAATTATGATTTTTTGTCATTTTTCAACTTCAATAACAAATTGGTGATTTTTTTAAAATAAGCCTAGATAGACTTCTTCAAAATTTAATTAGCTTTAATTTGAGAAAATAAACCAACTAAGTTAGAGATATTAATTAATTAATCTTCTAACTTTTATTGGTCTAAAGTTGATGCTTTCAGCGCAAAGTAATTTCAAGAAAATAAAAATAAATAAAAAAAATAATTAAATAAATTCATAGAAAATAAAATAGTCCAATTTTAAGGCTTTATATCTCAAATTTTGAATAATCCTTATTGTTAATCCGACACTGATTCCTTTTATTTGTTAAACATCTGTTTTTAATTTTCGACATTGTGATATTCTCTGGTCGAAGAGTTTTAATATTTTTGATTAATCCAAAATGATCGAAATGAAAATTGTTTTATATCAATACTAGATTAGAGCATATTTTCCTGACTTTTGTTAAAGTATTTTTAAAAAGCTTGTGATCGAAGAAAGTATGTAAGATAAGAAGATTCGAGTGGTTGAAAAATGTGAAATTAGATTTGTTACTGGCTGACTGGCATTAAAATAATAATAATTTTCACTTGGCGCGCTCTCGCAGCAAGAAATTCAAATAGTAACAATTTAGGTACATAGATATATAGTTAGATAGGGATTCAATAATATAAAGAATAGTACGGATTCGATTCTCGTACAAAAACTAACAACGTATACACAGACACTAAAAAATTTATTGTAAAGAGAATTCTGTCCATTTTTTCCTACTGTTTTCAACAATACTTATACACACTCTCTCGTGATCGTAATATTGCCCACTAAAATGTTATAAATCATTAATATTTTTAATTATACAAATAATTAGAACTAACACAAATTTTAAGTAGCTCCTGCTCATAAATAAGAGATAAAAATATTACTTTTATTTCTTATCAATATATTTGTTGAAGGACTGTCTTCATGACGATTTTTTTCTGTATTTTCTGTCAGGGGGCATCCATTAATTACATGAGGCTTTTTTCAGTGGGGCGGAAAATCTTACAAATCCTTACATAAAGAGTGGGGGGATTCCAAATAATTTTTTACGTAAGTTTCCTCTTTATAATTTTTTTTTAAATATGCTAAACATGCTAATAATACAGTCGTGGAACTAAAAAAATCTTTAAAATCCCATAAAACCCATTAAAACCCTTTAAAATCCATGGAAATTCCGTAAAATCTCTAAAAATCGCTTAGAATCCTTAAAATTCAATGAAATATTTGGAAATCTCATGAGATAACTTAAACCCCCATAAACCCCTTTAAAAACTTTGAAAATTCTTGAAATCGCTTAAAATCTACAAAATCCCATAAAAATCCTTAGTTAGGGGGTGGGGATTTCAAATCATTTTTTACGTAAGTTTCCTCTTTATATATTTTTTTTAATATGCTAAACATGCTAATAATACAGCCGTGGAGATAAAAAAATCTTTAAAATCCCTTAAAACCCTTTATAATCCATGGAAAATCCGTGAATTCTCTAAAAATCGCTTAGAATCCTTAAAATTCAATGAAATATTTGAAAATCTTACGAGATAACTTAAAACCCCATACAACCTTTTGAAAACTTTGAAAATTCTTGAAATCGCTCAAAATCTACAAAATACCATGAAAACCCTTAGTTAGGGGGGTGGGGATTTCAAATCATTTTTTACGTAAGTTTCCTCTTTATAATTTTTTTTAAATATGCTAAACATGCTAATAATACAGTCGTGGAACTAAAAAAATCTTTAAAATCCAATAAAACCCATTAAAACCCTTTAAAATCCATGGAAATTCCGTAAAATCTCTAAAAATCACTTAGAATCCTTAAAATTCAATGAAATATTTGGCAATCTCACGAGATAACTTAAACCCCCATAAAAGTCTTTAAAAACTTTGAAAATCCTTGAAATCGTTTGAAATCTACAAAATCCCATAAAAATCCTTAGTTAGGGGGGGGGGGCGAGTCCAACTCATTTCTTACGTAAGTTTCTCCTTTCTATGCTAATAATACAGTTGAGGAGCTAATCTAATTTTTGAAATTGAATGAAATCATCAGTATTCCATAAAAATCCCTTAAAACGATTGAAAATCCGCGGAAATCCCCTAAAATATTTAAAAATCGGTAAGAGTCAATTTTTAAAGATTTTGAAGGATTTCTGCGGATGTTAAGGGCTCGTTATTATTTCAATTGAAATCTTTGAAACCCCTTTAAAATTATTGTAAACGTTAAATCGGTGGAAATCATTCAAAATATTTTAAAATCCCGTACAATATATTCAAATCAAATTCAATCTTTTGAAAGCCTTTCAAATTCCTAAAAATCTCTTAAAACCCTTTAAAAACTTTGGAATCCTTGAAATCGTTTGCAATCTTTAAAATCCCATAAAAATTCCTTATATTACTTAAAAATTCATGGAAATCCCTTAAAATCTCTAAAACTCGGATAGAATCCTTGAAATTCCATGAATTATTTTGAAATCTTACGAGCTAACTTGAAATCCCTTAAAAATTATTTGAAATTTTTAAAATCGGTAAGAATAATTCCGAATCCTTCTAAATCCCTTGCAATATATTAAAATCAAATCTTTTAAAATCCATTAAAATTCCTCGAAATCCCTTAAAATCCTTCGAAATTCCCTTAAAATTTTTTAAAATCCTTGAAATCAATGAATTCCCTTTATGGCTTTTAAAACCTCTAAAAACCTTTGAAATACCCGAAAATCGATCAAAACCTCTTTGAATCCCTTCAAGTCTTCGAAAATTCATGAAAATCCCTTGCAATATATTAAAATTAAATCTTTTAAAATCCATTAGAATTCCTGAAAATCCCTTAAAATCCTTCGAAATTCCCTTAAAACTTTTTAAATTCTTTAAAATCATTGAATTCCCTATATGACTCTTAAAACCTCTAAAAACCTTTGAAATCCCCTAAAATCTGTTGAAACCTTTCTAAATCCCTTCAAATCTTCAAAATTTCATAAAAATCCACTGATATCCTTCAAAACTCGTGAAAATACTTTGGCATTATATGAAATCCTTTGAAATCTCGTGACTAATTTTGAAATATCTCAAAATCCAATAAAAAACTTTAAAAACTGTGAAAATCCTTGAAATCTTTAAAATCTCATAAAATTCACTAATAATCCTTTTAAATCCGTGGAAATCCATTAAAATCTCTAAAAATCGGTCAGAATCCTTGAAATTTCGTGAAATATTTTCAAATCTTACGAGATCCCTAAAAATCCTTGAAATTTCGTAAAAATTCATAAAAATCTTTAAAATCCGCGGTAATCTTAAAAAATCTCTTGAAATCCTTTAGAATATAATTAGGATCCATTAAAGTCTTTGAGAGACCATCAAAATTCCTCAAAATCCCTTAAAATCCTTGAAATTTCGTGAAATAATTTTAAATCTTACGAGATCCCTTGAAATCTTTGAAATCCCTTGAAAATTTATTAAAATCTTTAAAATCCGTGGTATTCTTTGAAATCCCTTGAAACCCCATTAAAATTCCTCGAAGTCCTTTATAATCCTTGACATTCTGTAAAATATTTTCAAATCTTACGAGATCCCTTGAAATCTTTGAAATTCCTTGAAAATTTATTGAAATCTTTAAAATCCGTGGATTTCTTTCAAAATCCCTTGAAATCCCTTAAAATATATTAAAATCCAATACAATATTTGAAAACCCATTAAAATTCCTTTGAAATCCTTGACATTCCGTCAAATATTTTGTAATCTTGCGAGATCCCTTGAAATCTTTGAAATCCCTTCAAAATTTATGAAAATCTTTCAAATCCGTGATATTCTTTAAAATCCCTTGAAAACCCATTAAAATTCTTCGAAATCCGTTAAAATCCTTGACATTCCGTCAAATATTTTGAAATCGTACGTGATCCCTTGAAATCTTTGAAATCCCTTGAAAATGTATTAAAATCTTTAAAATCCGTGGTATTCTTTCAAAATCCCTTGAAATCCCTTAGAATATATTAAAATCCAATACAATATTTGAAACCCCATTAAAATTCCTCGAAATTCCTTAAAATCGTTGACATTCCGTCAAACATTTTGAAATCTTGCGAGATCCCTCGAAATCTTTGAAATCCCTTCGAAATTGATTAAAATCGTTAAAATCCGTGGGAATATTTCCAAATCTCTTGAAATCCGTTACAATATATAGTAAAATTCATTAAAATTTTGGAAAACCCATACAAATTCCTCGAAATCCCTTAAATTCCTTTAAAATATTTGGAAATCCTTTGAAATCCCTTGAAATTTTTTGAAAACTTCAAATCTTCGAAATCTCATTAAAAATTTCCTCATATCCTTCTAAGTTCTTGATAATATATCGGTATCACATAAAATCCTTTAAAATCCTTTGAAATCCCGTGACATATTTATAATTTTTTAGAAATCCCTTAAAACCTTTTAAAACTATGGCAATTCATCAAAAAAGCTTTATATGTAATAATTCTTTGAAATACCTTAAAATCCTTTGAAATCTGTTCAAATAATTTCAAATCACTGGCAATCTTTTAAGCCTTTCAAATATTTTGAAATTTCTTTAAACTACATTTAAAGTTTTAATAATTGATATATTTGAAATATATTGAGCAAAAAATATAAAATCTTATGTGATAAGGGGGGGGGAGTCATCAAAATCTTAAGAGTCCTTAAAATATGGGGGGGGCGTCTAAAATTTACAAACTTATACTTACGTAATTAATTGAACCTCCCTTACTGATTTTAAAAAGAAGAAAATGATTGAAATTCAGTACCAGAGACCTGGCAGCCAGATCGGGCTCCGGTCGGGGCGTGCGTTTCACCCCCAATCCGGGCCAGATCGGGAAATTTTTGGACGGGGTATTGGTATGAATTTTTGAAAATAAATATTTTTGTAGTCTAGGATACTCGATGCATTTATCGTATATTAAATTGTGTTTAAAATTTGTGGATGTAATAATGCAGTTTGTAAGTTTATAATTTCTTTTTATTGATTTTTCAATTTATTAGCAAGTTATTATACATATAACATGCTGACAGCTGAATACCAAAGAAATTAGAATTTTAAAATCGTGAAATGCATTTGCAGTTTGCACACGATTCTTCCATTATAAAATATTGTTAAATCCAGTGATGGGAAGTAACTAGTTTCTTTTAACTAGTTACTTTTTTTGGTAACGAAGTTACTTTTGTAAATAAGTAATGAATTAGTAACTAGTTACATTTTATTTTTTTCAGTAAAAGTAACTATGAAAATTGTTAATTTTTTAGTTACTTTCGAAATGTAGTTTACAAATATTTTATACGATAATCAATCAATTTTATTGCTTTTGCGACTGTTTTTTTCATTTTCACTATTCAAATTGTGGCAGCTAGTTTTTAAAGTTTGAAAATGAGAATTTTTCTTTACCCTATGGAATTCAAAATTTTCTCAAATCTACAGAAACACTCATAGAAAGAAAAAAATTAATTTTCCGAGCTGAATAATATTCGGTTTTTATAAATAATTTTTAAAATTTTTAGTTCCAGTTGAAAATTCATCATTTTAGTTGAAAATTCATGTCTTCGGTTGAAAGTTCAATTATTTTTGGTAAAAAATTAATTTTTTTTGTTAAAAATTTAATTATAAGTTTGAAAATTTAATTATGTTTTTCAAAATTGAACAATTTTGTTAGAAAATCATTCTATTTGGTTGAAAATTCAACTATTTGTTGAAAAATTAGTTTCTAAAAATTAAAAATTCATATTTTCTGGTTAAAAATTCTACTGTTTTGTAGGAAATTTCATCTCTTTTGGTGGAAATTTAATCTTTTTCGGTTCAAAATGTAACAGTTTAGTTGAAGATTAATATTTTTTTGGTTAAGCATTTAACTATTTTGTTGAAAATTCCTCTTTTTTTGGTTATTGAATTCAAACTATTTTTAATTAAAATTAATTTGTTTTTAATTTGTTAAAAATTCATTTTTTGGTTGAAGATTCATCATTTTACTTGAAAATTTACCTCTCTAGTTAAAAATTTAAAATTATTATTTTTTTGTTAAACATTAATTTTCTAAAAGTAAATTTAATTTCCATTTTTGGTTGAAAATTTAAGTATCTTGTTGAAAATTACTTTTTTTGTTAAACATTTATTCTTCAACTATTTCATTTTGAATTAAAAATTTATCTTTTTAGTTGAAAATACAACTATTTGGTTAAAAATTAGTTTTTTGTTTGGTTGAATTCGACTGTTTTTTATTAAAAATTAACATTTTTTTTGTGGAATATTACTTATTACATTTTTCGCTGAGGATCCATCTTTTTGGTTGAAAATTCATCTATCTGGTGGAAAGTTGTACTTTTCTGTTAAAATTTTATTTTTGTTGAAGATTTATCATTTTAGTTAAAAATTCATCTTTCTGGTTCAACATTGAACTATTTGGTTCAAAAATCTTTTTTTTTTAATTAATCTTTTTTAACTGTAAATTTAGTTATTCCATTTTTGGTTAAACAATATATATTTTTTGGTTGAAATTTCAACTCTTTGGTTTTTGAAAATGTATCTGCTTTAGTTAAAAATACAGCTATTTGGTTGAAAATGCTTATTGGTAGAAAATTAATCTTCTTTATTAAAAATGAAATTTTTTGCTGAAGATACACTAATTTATTTAAAAATGCATCTCTCTGGTTTGAAAAATTATCTTTTTTAGATGAAAATACAACTACTTGGTTCAAAATTCTTTTTTTGGTAGAAAATTATTCTTTTTTGTCAAAAATTAATTTTTTAAATTGAAATTTTATGTATTATCTTCAAAATTCAACATTTTCTGAAAAATTGTCTAGCCCAATAAAGGAAAATTTGAAATTTTCTCCCATTCTGATATATGAACGAAGTTGTGCAAAAATTATTTTGATCTGATGTTGATATATATTTCTAAAATATAAAAGTACCTAAAAAAGTAACAATATTTATTTATTTTTTTTTGCAAAAATAATGATCGGACAATTTTGCATTTTGAATCAGTAACGATAGCGATAACTAGTTCATTTTAAAAAGTAACTCACCCGTCACTGGTTAAATCTATGCTTATTATATACTACTATGTAAGTACGTACTTAACTTAAGTTCATATAAGTATACGTACAAAAGATAATACCTTTTTATCTACCTCCTAGAATCGAACTAGCCATCTCTTCCTTATATCGTATATCTGTAATCAATCAGAAAGTCATCTTATTAAACCCATTTTTTACTTCATATACATCCTTAATTTACTATTAGTATTAATTATCTATTATTAAATATTTTTCACATGTACTAATTTTGGGGCGATCCACGACTCGTCCTTATACCTTTTACAGGACGAGGTCGTATGTACAGTCTGTACGACTGTGCCTATGATCTCGTCCCGACTGTGCGTATGGCCTCGTCCCGACTGTGCGTACGATCTCGTCCCGACTGTGCGTACGACCTCGTCCCGACTGTGGGTACGCTCTCGTCCCGACTGTGCGTATGATCTTGCCCCGACTGTGGGTACGACTTCGTCTCGACTGTATAGTACGCTCTCGTCCCGACTGTGCATATGATCTTGCCCCGACTGTGCGTACGACCTCGTCCCGACTATGCGTACGACCTCGTCCTGAAGCAGGTTGAGGACGAGTCGTGGACTGCCCCTAGTTTTGATTTGTACAGTTATATGTATGTATGTACTATAATATTATAGCAAATCTAAGTTTTCTTTAGTTTAGATTTTAGAATCTGTGATGCAGAGAATTTATCCAAATGAAGGTTCATTTTATATAAAATATGCGTTATAAAATTCCACTTTTGTACGTTTTTTATAGTGAAAATATATTGTACAAAAGAAAAGGAGGGATGAAGAATGGCTGGGTCGATATTACTTCTTCTTTAAATTAAGTGTTATTAACCGTATAATGACTTAAGGCTGAAATAAATTATTTACTTGTTTACAATATGTTTACAAATGATACTTGAAAACCTTTGAGTCAGACGTAGAACTTGCTGATTCTCATTATTGTAAAATTATCAATAGTGAAAAGAACATTTTTATCTAATCTTTATTATCTGTTTGGCGAATAACACAGATCTGCAAAAAATGGATTGCGATTGTTGTTGGCCAACTGAGTGTCATTTCCGATGTAATTTTCTGCGTAGAATCCGAATCCGAGGTCAGAATTTTTCCAGCAACTCAGGTTTTTGAGATATACATTTTCAGTCATAACTCGGGAACCCGTGGAGATTTCTTAATTTATATTGGGCTTAAATTAAAGATAAGATTCTAAAGATTACCATGTGTAAATTTCAGATTCTTGTTATGACTTTCCTAGGTCATAGCACAAGTTGCAGTTGAGATATAAAATCGAAATCGATACAGCGACGCATGGACATTTTTATTCATAACTTAAGAACCCGTAAAGATTTTTCAATCTATCTGGGCTTAAATTAAAGATAAGATTCTAAAGATTATAATGTGTGAATTTCATATTTTTGTTATGACTTGCCTAGGTCATAGCACAAGTTGAAGTTGAGGTACAAAATCGAACTCGATACATCACGCTTGGATATTTGCAGTCATAACTCGAGAACCAGTAAAGATTTCTTAATCTGTCTGTGCTCAAATTAAAGATAAGATTCTAAAGATTATAATGTGTAAATTTCATATTTTTGTTATGACTTGCGTAGGTCATAGCACAAGTTGAAGTTGAGGTACAAAATCGAACTCGATACATCACGCTTGGATATTTTCAGTCATAACTCGAGAATCAGTAAAGATTTCTTAATCTGTCTGTGCTCAAATTAAAGATAAGATTCTAAAGATTACAGTGTATAAATTTAAGATTTTTGTTATGACTTTCCTAGGTCATAGCGCAAGTTGAAGTTGAGTTACAAAATCGTACTCGATAAGTCACGCTTATACATTTTCAGTCATAACTCGGGAACCCGTGGAGATTTCTTAATTTATATTGGGCTTAAATTAAAGATAAGATTCTGAAGATTACCATGTGTAAATTTCAGATTCTTGTTATGACTTTCCTAGGTCATAGCATAAGTTGAAGTTGAGCTATAAAATCGAAATCGATACAGCGACGCAAGGACATTTTTATTCATAACTTAAGAACCCGTAAAGATTTCTTAATCTATCTGGGCTTAAATTAAAGATAAAATTTTGGCGATTACACCCTCTAAATTTCATTATTTTCTTACAATTTCCTTAGGTTATGATTCCTGTTGCAGTAGAGGTAGAAAATTCAAGAAATTTTACAATTTTTTAAAGAAAGTTCTCACAGGATAAATCGACTTGAAGAAGTCAGAAATCTCCCTACTAGGGATAATTCGACGTGAAATTTCATAGGCTTTGATAGGAAAGCAAAATACGGTCTTTACACAGGATTAATCTGAAAGGAATGGAGGCAATACCGGAGGAATCGGAGACCTCGGAAACGGGTAGTGCTGAGGAGAAGAAAACAGCTGGTCGGCCGGCCGGGAGTTCAATGACTGATATATTCGTATATATTCGTCTTCTTCTTCGCCTTGCACTCTACGTCTTCGTAGATGTCGTCGTCATCATGATCCCGACTTCCAGGACGATCCAGCTCGCGATCCAGGAATCTGTGACTCATGATTTTCTTATTTTTCTTGCTTGCTATCACCTTTCATGCTGACTACGAGTTGACTAAATTACTCTCGAGCATATAGAGAAACTTATGCAGCACTCAGCACGTCAGCACATACACAGCGAATTTACTTCCGCGAGCTCGCGCATTATGATTCAAGATCGGGGAAGGGGTCTTTGTACGCTGCTTGCTGCAGGACGATATCTTAACTCGTGATCTCACTTTGGTCCTCCTTCCTTCCTTATATGCTTTGCAGTTTCCTAGTTTATCATAGTTGCATCTGATACAATGTAGATATTTTCTTCTTTTTACGCAAATCGCGAAATCGCTATGGTAACATCACCTAGAGTCCTAGAATGTGCTCTCAAGTTAACAAGGTACAAAGAAACAGGCTCTAGAAGATGATCTTACACGATGAAACGAAAATAGTGTACCGACGTGTCCAAATGAAAAGGTTATAACTCGTGGAGACAAAATGAAGAGGTTCTAACTCGCGTCGCGAATTCTAGAAGCTTTGATAGAATTCTAGAAGCTTTGATATAATTTTAGAAGCTTTGATAGAATTCTAGAAGCTTTGTACCTTTAACAAGGTACCAAGAAACAGGCCCCATAAGAAGATCTTACACGATGAAACAAAAATAGTATATCGTCGTGTCCAAACGAAAAGGTTCCATCTCAGAGAAACCAAATGAAGAGGTGATAAGTCGTGGAGACAAAATGAAAAGGTGCTAACTCGCGTGGCGAATTCTAGAAGCTTTGATAGAGTTCTAGAAGCTTTGATAGAATTCTAGAAGCTTTGGTAGAATTCTAGAAGCTTTGTACCTTCAACAAGGTACCAAGAAACAGGCCCCATAAGAAGATCTCACACGATGAAACCAAAATAGTATATCAACGTGTCCAAATGAAAAGGATCCATCTCGGAGAAACCAAATGAAAAGGTGATAACTCGTAGAGATAAAATGACAAGGTGCTCACTAGCGTGGCCAATTCTAGAAGCTTTAAAATCCCATATTGGTAATACCGATTGGGTAATTTGAAAAACTCGAAAAAAGGAATGTTGCCAAATTCACACACATAATTATGAATTTAGTTTCAGTTGATTAAGATTTATTAATTTGAAATTGTATTATCACATTTTCACTTAAAATAAATCACTTTCACCCAAGAAAAAGGGAATTTTCAACAAAATAGTTAAATTTTCAACAAAAATTCAACAAAATTTGTTGAATTTCTAACCAAAGAAATGAACTTTTAACTAAAATGACGCATGTACAATCAACAAATAAAAAAATAAAAAAATTGTTGATTGTACATGCATAATTTTAGTTAAAAGTTCATTTCTTTGTTTAAAAATTAGTCAAGTAGTTAAATTTTATTTAGATTAAATATATATCAACAAAAAATTCGATGAAACAGTGCATAGTTAAGTTTTTAGTTAAAAAAATTAATTTTCTATGAAAAAAAAAATTTTCAACCAAATACTTTAATAGTTTTAGAGTTTTCAACCTAACAGTTAAATTTTCAACCAAAAAGATTATATTTCTAGAAAAAAGACAAATTTTAAACAAAATAGATGAATTTTTATCTTAAAACATACACTTTAAACAAAAAATAGAATAGTTTAATTTTGAGTTGAAAAAATAAGTTCCTAACCAAATAAAATAAATTTTCAACAAAATAGTTAAATTTCCAAACAAGCAGATGAATTTTCGACCAAAAAGATTAAATTTCTATTAAAAAAAATTTCGACAAAAAATGAAATAGTTAAATTTTTTAGTTAAAAAATAACTGAATTTTTAACAAAATGCTTGAATTTTCCACCAAATATTTTAATTTTTAATGGAATTTTTAACCGAAAAGGATTGAATGTTTTCTACAAAAAGAAAACAACAATTTTCAACAAAATAGATAAATTTTCAACTTAAAAGGATAAATTTTTAAATTTTCAATTTATTTTAGTTTAAATTTTCAGTACAAAGGAAAAAGTGATCAAGCAAATAAAATAAAGTTTCAACGAAATATTCAAATTTTCATCCAAACAAATTAATTTTCTACCAAAAAGATTAAATGCTTGTAAAAAAATTTCGAAAAAAAATTTAGTAAAATTTTTAGTTGGAAAAATTAATTTTCAGTAAAAAAACTAATTTTCAACCAAAGAAAAATTAATTTCTAATAAAAAATTAATTTTCTACCATGAAAGAATAATTTTTTGGCAAAACCTTAAGGTTGATGTGGATCGATAAATGATAGGATGAGCTAGAGAAGAGATGATTGAAAAGGATAGACGGGAATTTATATTAACAGAGATAGAAAAAGGTAAACATAAATAGATAAAGGATAGGATGAGACAGGGAAGATGAAATTGAAAAGATAATCGGGGATTTGGATGAACAGAGAGACAAAAAGATTGACGTGTCCGAATGAAAAAGTTTCATTTCAAAGAAACCAAATGAAGAGGTGATAAGTCGTGGAGACAAAATGAAATTGTGCTAACTCGTGTGGCGAATTCTAGAAGCTTTGCTAGAATTCTAGAAGCTTTGATAGAATTCTAGAAGCTTTGATAGAATTATGGAAGCTTTGATAGAATTCTAGAAGCTTTGATGGAATTCTAGAAGCTTTGATAGAATTCTAGAAGCTTTGGTAGAATTCTAGAAGCTTTGTACCTTTAACAAGGTACAAAGAAACAGGCCCCATAAGAAGATCTTACACGATGAAACCAAAATAGTATATCGATGTGTACAAATGAAAAAGTTCCATCTCGGAGGAACCAAATGAAAAAAATATTTTAATTCCTAAAGGAATTTTTAACCGAAAAGCATTCAATGTTTTCTACAAAAAAAAACACAAATTTTCAAGAAAATAGGTAAATTTTAGATGAAGCTTTGATAGAATTCTAGAACCCAGTGGGCACAAAATCATGAACATCCCAAGCACGTCCTTGGGATGTTCCTAGGAAGTCCAATGTCAGTCCAAACAACGATTCTAAGACGTCTAATATCCTAAAGATGCCCTAAAGACGTCTTAAAGACATAGGGCGTTCTCGGGACATCTTTCGGACTGACATTAGACGTCTTAAGAGCATCCCTAGGATGTCCAAAAGAAATGTTCCAAATGACGTCTTAGGGTCGTCCCGAAGACGTCTCTAGGACATCCTTAATTTTTTTGCCCACTGGAGAGCTTTGATAGAATTCTAGAAGCTTTGTGCCTTTGACAAGGTACAAAGAAACTGGCCCGATAAGAAGATCTTACACGATGAAACCAAAATAGTATATCGACGTGTCCAAATGAAAAGGTTCACCTTTTCATTTGGTTTTTCCGAGATGGAACCTTTTCATTTGGTTTCTTCAAGATGGATCCTTTTCATTTCGTTTCTCCGAGATGGAACCTTCTAGTTTGGACACGTCGATATACTATTTTGGTTTTATCGTTTAAGATCTTTTTATGGGGCCTGTTTGTTTGTTCCTTGTTAAAGGTACAAAGCTTCTAGAATTATATCAAAGCTTCTAGAATTTTATCAAAGCTTCTAGAATTTTATCAAAGCTTCTAGAATTTTATCAAAGCTTCTAGAATTCTATCAAAGCTTCTATAACTCGTAGAGACAAAATGATCTCTATCCTTTAATATCGAGCAGGGGAGTTATTAGCTTGATTGTTTCAGGTTTCATAAAATGCAGAACTTCCAATTTTCGTTTTATCTTCGGACATTTCGGCGGCCCTTTTACGTGGAAATGAACTTCTATTGTTAGTTGGAGTTCTTTGTGAAAAAAATGTTTCCCCCTTTAACACAAGGCAAGGCCATGATAATAATTCGAATGTGTCCAAGCCGATCGTTAAACATTCGTGAGTGTCGATTTACGTGCTCGTAAAATAAGGTAAGAATGTCGAAACTCCAAAGGCCCAAACCAAACGATGCACTGGTTTTATAGTTGGACCAAAAAGTACTTGAGCCCTTTTGTAACGGTACACCCGCTCGTAATTTGGGTATCTTCTTATGAACTTCCGGCATCAACCGAGTATGAAAGACGCCTTTGTGCCGAAATTTCATCTCACCCTGTCGAAATTCTTTCTTTCTTGCCTTCAACTTTTTTCCCTCCTTTGATTGACTTCCTTGTGCAAAAGATTGCATCAAAAGAAAAGAGTTCAACGAAACAAAAGGACAGCAGTATAGTGAAGAGGATTTAACAACAAAAAAGTTAATCAACTTTTAAAATCAATTTGCTAATAAAAATGCGACATATTAAATTCAATCTTAAAAAAAATAAATAAAAAATATGTTTCAGACCAAGGAGTTTCATTTTAAATAAATACTTTCAGATAAATCAGAGAAATCTTCAACAAATTAGTTGAATTTTTAACCAGGGTTGAAATTCTTACCTGCAAAGATGAATTTTCAACCAAATGTCGAATTTGCAAAAAAAAAATAACCTTCAGCCAAAACAGTTGCATTATTATACGAATAGTTCAATCGTAGAGCCAAACATAAGAATTTTTGCAAGACAGTTGAATTTGACACCCAGAAAGATGAATTTTCAACAAGGAACTTTTCTACCAAAAAAGATGAATTTTCAATCCAGAGGGACGAATTTTTCATCCAAAAAGACGAATTTTCAACAAAAAAGTTGAATTTTTAACCAAATAGTTGAATCTTCAATAAAAAAGAGTATTGTTTTTAGAAGAAAATTGAATTTTCAACCAAGAAAGATGAATTTTCAATCAATTGATCGAATTCTTGGGCAAAAAATATCAAATTGCAATAAAAAGCAATTGCATTTTGATACCAATAGTTAAATTCTCAACGAAAGAAAATGAACTTTCAACAAAATAGTGGAATTTTTAACAAAAGAATTCAGTTTTTAACAGAATAGTTGAAATTTCAATTAAAATCATGAATCTTCAACAAAAATATGAATTTTTAACCAATAAATTTAAATTTCAGCCAAACAGTTTAATTTACAATAAAAAAATATTGATTCTTGAAAAAAAATATATTGGCTGATATTTCAACATAAAACAGATTTTACTTTGGAATAAAGAAAATTCGAATTTAAAAAAAAAAAAAAAAAAAAATTAATCCTCAACCAAAAAACATTAATTTTTTAACAAACAGCTGCACTTTAACTAAAAAAAGGTCAAATTTCTACACAAAAGATGAATTTTTCATTCAAGAGGGGAAAAAATGTGTACTAAATTGTGGAATTTTCAAGCCAAAAAAGTAAATTATTTACAAAACAGTGAAATTTTCAATCCGCAAAAATGAATGTTTAACAAAAAAGATTAATTCGTGTTCAAAAATGGAATAGTTAAATTTTAAGTTAAAAACTTTGACTTTTAAGCAAATGAAAACCTTCAGCCAATAAACTGAATGTTTAACAAAATAGTTCAACTTTCAACCAATTAGTTGAATTTCCAACCAAAAAATTTGAATTCTCAATCAAAAATTTAATTTGCACTTAAAACAATTGATTCTCAATA
Source organism: Andricus grossulariae (assembly GCA_011634705.1). Taxonomy (NCBI): domain Eukaryota; kingdom Metazoa; phylum Arthropoda; class Insecta; order Hymenoptera; family Cynipidae; genus Andricus; species Andricus grossulariae. Next base: position 11,056,197 of record JAABKJ010007545.1, read on the forward strand.
CAAATATAAATTTTCAACAAAATAGTTTTATTTTCAATCAATAGTTGAATTTTCAACTAAAAACAACCAATTTTCAGCCATTTTTATTTTTCGCTTTCCATTTTTTTACATGTCATTGTTTTTGTTGTCAAATTCATGACATATGTTAAGCCTAAATTCAAGTGAACACTGAAATAAGACGTAAATTTGAAAACAAAAACAATGACATGTAAAAAATTTTTACTCAAATGTGAAATCATACATAATCGAATAATTTACAAATCAATTTTCTATTTTATCATGGCAGAAAAAATCAGTCACTTTTACTAACTGAGAATTTGATAGAAATTTTTTCTTCTTTTTAACTGAAAATCTTTTTTCGTTAAAAATTAATTTTTGTTGGGTTGAAAATTCAACTGTTTTGTAGAAAATCGTCTGTTTTTAGCTTGAAAATGCAACAATTTGGTAGAGAATTAGACTATTTAGTTCAAAATTTATATTTCGGGTTGTAAATTCAATAGTTTGGTTGAAAATCATCTTTTTTTGAAAATTGAACAAATTAGTAAAAAATACAACAAATCGATTTTTTTTGTCAAAATATAAGCGGTTTGTTGAAAAGAATCTGTTTGGTTTGAGAACTTAAATATTTTGTTAAAATTTCAGCTATTTAAAAAAAATTAACTTTTATGTTGAAAATTCAGATTTTTGGGTTGAGGATTCAATAGTTTGGTTGAAAATTACTTTTTTGTTGAAAATTCAACAGATCAGTAGAAAATTCAATTATATGGTTAAAATTCAACTATTGTGTTGAAAATAAACTTTTTTGTTGAAAATTCATATGAAAAATCGATTTGTTTAGTTAAAAATGCAACTGTTATTGAACTCTGTCGCACCTTTTCATTTGGTCTCTCCCAGATGAAACTTTATCATTTAGATGCCTTAAACATGCCTAGGCCATGCCACAAGTTGAGGTAGTGGTACAAAGTGCGAGAAATTCTTGAATTTTTGAAAAAAATTTAATTGTTTTCAAAATCTCATTCTTTGTTCCATTGTCGTATCTTCTTCCAAACATGCTGTATGATTAGCTGGTGTTAATTGATGTTGACCGGGTGAGAATTTAATTAGAAGATGTTTGATTTTGTTGGTATATTCGTCCATTGTTTGTTCAATTATTTTATCTTCTTTCAACCGTGTGGTATAATTAGCTGATGTTAATTGATGTTGACTAGGTGACAATATAATTAGAAGATATTGGAATTGATTGGTATACTGGTCCAACTTCATTTATTTCATTCACTTAGACTGTTGACAATTTATCTATTTCCAATCCTTTAAAAGAACCCATCTGTATAGTTTGTTCCATTGTTGTATCTTCTTCTAACCGTGTTGTATGATTAGCTGATGTTAATATTGATGATGACCAGGTCAGAATTAAAGTAGATTTTAGATTTTGTTGGTATACTCGTCCAGTATGCCAATAAAATCTAACATCTTCTAATTACGAGTCTTAGATCCTACTCATATTCTTCGAAAAACACCGTTAACCAAAGTTTAATTACTGATGGTAAGGTTAGCTTAATGACTCCTCGTCGAACAGCACGAACTAGTGCTTACCTATACATATTTATCTAACTCTCGGATGAACACGGCTGAGATTAGGATTAGGGGCTTTGGGGGTGAAAGGTACACATGTATAGGCGGACCTTATATGTATTTAAGGTAAGCATCAGATGACTCTTAAACAACGGCTAAGGTTACGTGGGGTCACTGCCGCGTGTCATATCTCACGCTACATCTCCATTTTGCTGACCAGCGTAGTTTCAAGTTCTCGCACTCGTCTTGAGTCTTGACTCGCGAATGTCAAAACGGCCTTATCATTTCCTAAGATAAAATATCCATCCAGGAAGTCAGTAGAAGGAAGTATGTAAAAAATCCTACAGTGCGAAACAGAACTGAATAGATTTGAACCCAGGTCTACAGATTGCCGGCCTGGTGCTCTAACCTCTAACCCATAGTCAAAGATAATGACCATTTTGGATTATACTAACTTTACCAGTACTTTTTCAAAATTTCATGATTTAACCAGGTTGTCCAGAAACGAGTCCAGAGTTTTTCAAAAATTTGATGAGTTTTCCGTACGGTCTTGTGGGTCTTGTAGCAACACTGCAAGTTGTCAAACTATATAATAAGAATTACAACTCAGCTATTGCAGGCAGGCAGGCAAGCGTGACGCGTGAGGTGTAACGCAGGGTTTTTGACGTGGCAGGTGGCAAAGTCCTTGGATCGTTCGATTACCTAAGAGTGGTTTTCGGCTGTGGCCGGTCCTGAACCACCAGGTTGCCGGTTTCGTACCTCGTACTCACGAACAAAAGCGAGGGTCAATGAACCAGCGGCGTGTACATAAACACATGCAAACACCTACCTACCTACCTGCCTGAGCAGCGAGCACATACCACCTACCACCCTGCACGCACACATTCACCTTTACTATTGCTGACATAGCGCTCATCTAACCACCTATCCTACCTTCAAATTAAGATTATCGTCTTTTTGTAATAGAATAGGGCCCAACGAGTTCCCACTGAGGCTTCCAATTCCTATACCGATTCCTCGTTCTTAGTTCTTAGTTCTTGATAAACTGACGCCTTGTTATCCTGTCTTGAGTCTTCTTTTAATTTGGATTAGATATGCACTCAAAAATGTTAAAAACTTTTTCTTGCCCATTTTCTGGTTGTTTTAATTAGCTTTTCTGGTAAGAATAATCAGAATTTTTCCTAGACAGTTTTCTGGTAGCTTAGGAATACAATATTCGAGGGGAAGAGGAATATTTTTGATTGATTTGTTGATACATTCTGTTTGCAGAAATCTCCATTAGGCCTATTTTCTTCGGGATTTTCTATACTTTGCACGGAGATCACTTTCTCAATATCAAGATTCTCGAACATTCACTTTTTAAATTGTTGTCTACAATGCTGTGGAAGTATGATTGTCCCACCATAATAAATTATACTTATACCATTGAAAATTCATTAAAGAAATCGGAAGTGTTCATGAAATGGATATTAACGACAAAACGTCACTTGACACAGTCAGCAACACGACATGATGACAAAAGACATTTCTGGAAAACGACACATGATCGTGCAACTCCTGCTACCAGAAATAATAACCAAAATAGTTTTAAACAGAATTTTCTAGCCATATTTACCAGAATTTTGGATGAAAATGATCAAAAAATTTGATCCAGAGTCAAGTAAATTTAACCAGAACTTTTGTTAGCGTCTACTTTGAATAGCTATTATTAGTTCATTACACATACTATATATATGGTGCAATCTTTCATTTGAAATTCACTGCAGCTGATCAATTTCGCAATTCTGCCACGTTGACAAAAATTGTATTAGAGCTTGTATCATTGTCAATCAAGCAGCCTTCTTTGAATAAAACTAAAGTCATTAAGAAATCTCGTCAATAGTTATAAACTCATTAGCTTACACTGGCCATATAATTCTTGAATTGCATTGTGTTTTATGCAAATTAAAATATCACAGTGCGGTTTTTTCCATAATCTACAGAAAGGTCACAAATTCAGGATATACCTGGTTTTGGTTTATAACTAGCGTGCAGACGCACTTTAAGGCTTTTGGCTTCGACAGAGAAAACCCATAAACATTTCGGTCACCAGTGTCGCGAACATATCCTTAGGAGGTTTTAAACTAAGATGTAATTGCATGGGAAGTTACATAGATTTTGACCGGTCACGCGATCACGAACTTCCCTCGTTTGCTATTTAGTTTGCGAATACGCAGCAACATTCTCCGCTTTATGATGGCATATTCATAACGAAGTATGTACACCTCGTTTTACAGCCAATTCCCCTTTGATGGTTAAATCACAATTGCTTTTCAAGACTCTAATCTCGTTCAAACCACTTCCGTTATTCTGTTTCTTATACTGATTTTCAATTGTTCAGTTGTGAAAAACATTAGGACTGGAACTTTTTCAAAAGCGGATCTGGAAACCGGAACATTGAGATCAAACTTCTGTAGCAATTACCCTGACTTAGATATTAGAATTTTAATTATTGTCATCCAATAAACTTGAATGATGGAGAATTACTTTCAATACGGGTGCAATGCAAGGATAATAATAATTACATCATTTGCTTTCCTCATTAAGCAACTTGATTTAAGGAAGATAAAGTGGATTATATAACCCCAAGATAAGAGGGGCGATAAAACGAAAGGTATTCATGCGTGCATTGACCTCAGGGACAAATTTTATGACTAAAATTAAACTTGCCAATAAAGAGAAAAAGAAAACATTGGGTAAAGTAGTTTATGAGCGATCGCGTATGCAAATAGATTTGCAATCTATTGATATTTCTTAATGTAGTAAGTCTTTGAGGATTTCACAAATTTCATTTCCATAGGAAATAGAGATTTTCGTTAATCCGTAGATCTCCAATAGCAGACCAGTATAAAACTTTACAGCAATTGAGAAAGAATTTCAGATTAAATGGACATTTGTTTCGATCTGGCATTGAAAAACCATTAACGACCTTGATACGCAAAGATAAGAAGAATATTGTGTAACGTCTCATCAAGTTTTTAATGAACTTTGTCATAAGATTTAGCACTTAAGATTTTAGATAATGAAAAGGCTTTTAAACAACAACGTTTAAACAAACTAAAATTTGAAAAAATTAAAAACAGTTAACAATTACAGGGTATCTTTAAGCTAGGGATTAATGATCTTTTATGAAAAGAAGCATTAGAAAAAGCCTTAATAAACCTCAATATTACGTATGGGGTATCCTTTGGGAATCCATAAGAGTGCCTTAAGGTCATTCAACTTTAAGAGTCATGGTTGATTCTTATCCTTTGACGAATTCTCAATATTTTTTTTTGCGACATCAATCATCTATAGATATTAAAACCTAACATCTAGACATTAGGTTTTATTATCTAGGATTTTAAAAATTAACATCTATATTGTATAGATTAATATTGATTGTCGTTCCAAATTTAAAAATCCTGACAGGAAAAACATAGTAAATCTGAAGGTATCGTTTTTGCTACAGTAGAATTTAATTGATACGAAAATCTGTATCAACATGAAGAAACAAAAGACTGTTACATTCTAGGATCATTTTCTAGCAGATCGAATTATTACCTTTAGATTGAGTGTGAAATGGTTATAATTGTAATCCCCAGGACCATTCTTGAGCCAACGTTTTAAAAGATTTTGAAGATCGAAGGATTTTTTAAGAAGTTAAAGAAGAGTGTCGAATTACAACTGGAAAAGGTAACCTGATATATGACTCAGGAGAATGAGGAAGAAATATCTGACCCTTACTACTTTATTTACTGATTGCGGATCGATAGACTGTTGTACCCTGTTACCTGCATGTGCAACTTACACAGCGGTAGTTCACGTGTATGTCGAGCCACATTATATCGTTTCTGCTGTCAGTGTGTTACTGACCTGGAGTGACCCTGCTATCACGACCACAACGCGAGTACTGTTACCTTCCACAAATTTATATAAATATTTCACTCATTCTTCCCTAATTATTGATCATCCAAAAAATTATCAACAATTATTGACACAGAGACAATCAAAATTGCATCAATTGGTGATCAATCAATTGGTGATAAAAATTGCATCAATTGATGAAACGCGTAAGTAGCATTAACGTATTATCAATGAATTTTGGCGAGTAACGGAAGATCCATCAACCGTTTATTCGGGACGCTCGAGTGCTCTTGAGAACGGTAAAAAAAAAGAATATCGGGAAGTTCACGGTTTCGCGACCATCAGCCATCAGGCAGTTATCCGTGTTTTAATGCAGTTCTGGATAAAGTCAGTTTAAACATATTAAATCAAGTATAAACATTTGCTTAGTGGGTAAATATGTTTCTTGGGAGTCTGAACAAACATGTTTAATCAACTAACAAAAGTTTGTACTTAAATTAGTTTGTTTGAATTGCCTTTATCCAAAACTTTTCGTGACCATCAGACATCAAAAACATCCGTCTTTTAATGCAGAAACTAAAGCTGAATTCGAGACAGCAGTTCATTTTTGATAATGTCATGTTTGACCAATACGTTTGAATAGGCTTTGTCCAAACGTAAAACAAATTGAGGCAGAATGGTTTTTTTGTGCTAAACTTACCTCTTATCGTGCTAGGCATGATGTCCGCAATCGCATATCCTGATATCCAAAACTGATGATTGTGCTATTATCACCCGTCGACACACCAGAATTTCAATTGACACTGCACTAAGAATCTTTCACCTTTTGCACAAATGCAAAAATATCTAACAATATCTCTATCTATCACAATTGTCAGTGCACAAGATCTTTTAGGTTCACTGCACGTGTCAAATTTCCCACTTATATCGCATCTTAGAGTAGAAGATCACACTTCCGGTTCTCAATTGTTGGCCCATAAGGGTTCCCACTTGCTGGAATGTCCTTTTTCCGAATTCGAAATTGCACACTTGAAAGGATCCAAAAACCTTTCCAAACTTATTTTCAACACGAGATCAACAAATAAGGCACTAAATTGGTGATTGGACGGATGCAAAGAATCACACCACCACAGGTGGATATACACCACGGAAGATGAGGTTACAATAAATAAATTGTTTAAACTACTAACAATGTTTACCAACACCACCGAGTAGCAACTTTGAAGAAAACTTCCGGCAGAGCTTTTTTCATTATCTGCCGGATGATTAAGGACGGATTTGTTTTGAGATCGAGGATTGATGTGGACGATTAAAAATGGATTTTTAATCGGGTAGTTTTGGATTAAAGATTGGAGTTTGGAGGTTCGGTGGTGGTGGTCGGTGAGTGACTCTACCGGCTCACCGTGCAGAGATCCACAGGTGCTCGTGGCTTAGCCCTTACCCCCTCCAACCCACCCCCCGAGTCCCCACCAAACCATCTTTGAAATGCTGTGACGCACTTACGCGCACATGCGTCCACCCCCTCCATCACCCTTTCTTCATCACCACTTCTTCTTTACTTTACAGTTTACACTTTACATCATACTAGCCTTCGACCGTTTCCCTTTTCTTTTCTTTGGTCTTCTCACATTACCCAAAAATCGGGACCTTTCTCACTGGAGGACATTTTAGGAAGCAAAATTCTTTCAATTGTTCGAGGACAAATTTTTGAATCCTGTTACTTTGATGAAATTTGATCGAATCTTTCTATCGTTTACTCTCCATTTGATTTGGACCCTTTTTTCATCCAAACAGGTTTTCGAAGCTAGTTTTCGAATCTCTTTGCTAGAATTCTACCCTTTTAGATTCAGAATTTTTACGTTACCAGAGTTTCTACCCGATGGATGATTTTCATTTCCGATTTTCTGTCCTTTCCCGGTTTTATCACTGTCAATTTTTCATTTAAAATTCTTTTCGATGATTGCCCGTTTCGAATCAAAATTCTAATTCTTTTGGAAAATTTCTGGTTCCGCATTTCAGAATTATAGCTTATTTCAAAAATCATCTGAACCGATTCAAACTTATCATTCTTTTGAAAAATTCCATGTTCCGAGTCAAAACTATAATAATTCTTTTCGAAAACTTCCTGTTGCGTGTCATTATAATATTTCTTCTCTAGAATTCCTAGTTCCATATTATAATCATAATTCTTGTCGAAAAATCCCCTGATCAACTAAAAATTATCATCATTTAAAAAAATTATCTTTTCAAAGTTAGAAGGATAACAATTATTTGGAAATTCCCCGTTCCAAGTCAAAATGGGCAGGGGTGTGTTTCCACCAATCCCTGTCCTTTTTCCAGTATCATCTCTTAAAGTAACAGGCTAACCCCTAGAAAAGAAGACAGGTTTTTAAATAAATGAATACTTTCTTTTCGAATATATTTTTTGAATTATTTTTAATTCACTTGAATTTCTTTTAATTTTTCTAAATTCGCAGCATTACACTGAATTTTTTTGGACTAAATGAAGTATTTGGAATTACAGAACTTTAAAATAATGTAATTCAAGGAATTTGAAGAATTTAGAGAATACAAGCAATTCAGAGAATTCAAGATATTTAGAGAATTCAGAAAAATCGAGAAATTCAAGCAATTCAGAGAATTCACGCAATTCAGTGAATTCAGAAAATGCAGAGAATTCAAGAAACTCAAGAAATTGAAGCAATTCAGGGAATTCAAGGAATTGAGCGAATTCAAGTAATTGAGAGAATTTAAGGAATTTAGGTAATTCAAGAAATTCAATGAATTCAGTGAATTCGAAGAATTCACAGACATAAAAGAATTCAAGGAATTCATATAATTTGGGGAAATCATGAAATTCAAGCAATTGAGCGAATTCAAGGAATTCAAATAATTCAAGTAATTTAGAGAATTTTGGGAATTCAAGGATTTCAGGGAATTCTAAGAAATAAAGCAAATTAGAGAATTCAAGAAACTCAGGGAACTCGAGGAATTTAAAGAATTCAAGGAATTCATAGAAATTGGGGAAATCAGAGAATTCAAGGAACACAGAAAATTCAGAGAATTCAAGGAATTCAGAGAATTTCGAAATTTCTAGAATAAATACAAATACAAATAATTCAAGCATTTCAAATAATTCAACGAATTCAGATTATTCAAGGAATTTAGTAAATTGAGAGAATTCAGAGACAATAAAGGATTCAAGGATTTCATAGAATTTTGGGAAAACATGAAATTCAAGCATATGAAAGAATTCAAGCAATTGAAAGAATTCAAGGAATTGAGATAATTCAAGTAATTGAGATAATTCAAGTAATTCAGATAATTCAAGGAATTCAGAGAATTCTGAGAACTCAGGGATTTCAGGGAATTCAAAGAAATAAAGAAAATGAGAGAATTCAAGAAACTCTGGGAATTCAGGGAATGTAAAGAATTCAAGCAATTCATAGAAATTGGGGAAATTAGAGAATTTAAGGAACACAGGAAATTAAAAAAATTCAGAGAATTGAAGGAATTGAGAGAATTAAGTAATTTCATGAATAAATACAAATACAATTATAAATAATTCATTAAATTCAGATAATGCAAGGAATTCAAATAATTCAAGGAATTCAGTGAATTAAGAGAATTCGTAGACATAAAAGAAATCAAGGAATTCGTAGCATTTAGGCAAATCAGAGAATTCAAGGAACTCAGGTAATTTTAGCAATTTAGGGAATTCAAGAAATTCGGAGAATTCTGAGAATTCAAGCCATTTCAAGAATTCCAGCAATTAAAAGAATTCCATCAATTCAAAGAATTGCAGCAATTTAAAAGAACTCAAGGAACTCATAGAATTTGAGAAATTCAGAGAATTCAATCAATTCAGAGTATTCAAGAAATTCAGAGAATTCAAAGAACTAAGGGAATTCTCTTCATTCTGGGAATTTAGAGAATTCACACATATTCAAGGAATACGGAGAATTCAAGGAATTTATAAAATTCAAGTACATTGGAGATTTCAAGGAATTCGAAGAATTCAAGCAATCCAGAGAATTCAAACAACTCAGAGAATTGAAGCGATTCAGAAAATTCAAGGAATTTAAAGAATCCAAGGAATTCAAAGAATTCCAGGAATTCAAGAAATTCAAAGAGTTAAAAGAATTCAAGAAATTCATATAATTCGAGGAAATCCGCGAATTTATTTAGTTCAGAAAATTCGAGGAACTCGAAGAATTCAAGCAATCCAGAGAATTCAAACAACTGAGAGAATTAAAGCGATTCAGAGAATTCAAGCAATTCAAAGAATTCGAAGAATTCGAAGAATTCAAGAAATTCAAAGAGTTCAAAGATTTCAAGGAATTCATATAATTCGAGGGAATCAGAGATTTTGAGTAATTCAGAAAATTCGAGGAAGTCGAAGAATTCAAGCAATGAAGAGAATTCAAACAACTGAGAGAATTAAAGCGATTCAGAGAATTCAAGTAATTTACAGAATTGAAAAACTAAAGGAATTAATTGAGTTAAAGTAATTCTGAGAATCTAGAGAATTCAAGGAATTTGAATAATTCAAGGAATTTAAAGAATTCCAGGAATTCACGGAATTCAAAGAATTCAAGGAATTCATATAATTCGAGGAAATCAGAGAATTTAAGTAGTTCAGAAAATTCGAGATATTAGGAGAATTAAAAAACTAAAGGAATTCAGTGAATTAGAGCAATTCTGAGAATCTAGAGAATTCAAGGAATTCAAATAATGCAAGGAATTTAAAGAATCCAAGGAATTCAAAGAATTCCAGGAATTCAAGAAATTTAAATAGTTCGAAGATTTCAAGAAATTCATATAATTCGAGGGAATAAAAGAATTTAAGTAGTTCAGAAAAATCGAGGAATTCGAAGAATTTAAGCAACTGAGAAAATTCAAGCGATTCAGAGAATTAAAAAACTAAAGAAATTCAGTAAATTAAAGCAATTCTAAGAATCCAGAGAATTTAAAGAATTTAAAGAATTCCAGGAATTGAAAGAATTCGAAGAATCCAGAAAATTCGAGGAATTCAAAGAATTCAAGCAACTGAGAGAATTAAAGCGATTCAATGAATTGAAGGAATTCAGAGAATTGAAAAACTAAAGGAATTCAGTGAGTTAAAGCAATTCTAAGAATCTAGAGAATTCAAGGAATTAAAAAAATGCAAGGAATTTAAATAATTCAAGGACTTTAAAGAACCCAAGGAATTTAAAGAATTCCAGGAATTCACGTATTTTAAAGACTGCGAGGAATTCAAAGAATTCAAGGAGTTCATATGATTCGAGGAAATCAGAGAATTTAGTAGTTCAGAAAATTCTATGAATTCAGAGAATTAAAGCAATTCTGAGAATCTAGATAATTCAAGGAATTTGAAGAATTCCAGGAATTCACAGAATTTGAAGAATTCAAGAAATTCAAAGAGTTAAAAGAATTCAAGGAATTCATATAATTCGAGGAAATCCGAGAATTTAAGCAGTTCAGAAAAATCAAAGAATTCGAATAATTCAAGCAATCTAGAGAATTCAAGCAACTGAGAGAATTAAAGCGATTCACAGAATTCAAGGAATTGAGAGAATTAAAAAACTGAAGGAATTCAGTGAATTAAAGCAATTCTGAGAATCTAGAGAATTCAAGGAATTTAAAGAATCCAAGGAATTCGAAGAATTCAAGCAATCCCGAGAGTTCAAATAACTCAGAGATTTACAGCGATACAGAGGGTTCAAGAAATTTAGAGAATTCAATCAATTCAGAGAATTCAGAGAATTAAAAAAATTCAGGGAATTCTAACAATGCAGAGAATGAAGAGAATTCACAGAACTAAGGGAATGCAGCGAATTCAAGGAATTCGTTTGATTCAGAGAATTCAAGGAATTGATTGAATTCTATGAATTTTTAGAATTCGAGGAATTTGTAGAATTCGAGGAATTTGTAGAATTCAAGGAATTCAGGGGATTCAGGGAAATAAAACCATTAGGATAATTGATTGACATAATTCAGGGATGTCGATTATTCAGAGAATTCAGAAGATTTGAAGGAAGTGGAAACAATTCCCAATATGAGGCTTCGGCCTCAGAAATTGAAAGGATCCTCATCTGAGGAATCTCATCTGAAAGTGTCCATTGCTCACTTCATGAATCTTTGTTTTTGGCGAGAACGTAGGCGGTAAGTGCTTGACTGTCAATGTCGATTCGTTCCATATATATTTATTCTTCAATAGGTCTATGACCTCTGTAGGCTGACTCTAGCTAACTAGAAAATCTTTTTTTAGCAACAAAACTTGTTTCCACCTTTTCAAATTTTATACTTATATATACATATACATATATTGGCTGATTTATTTCTATTTCCACTTGAATTCATTAAAACACTAAAATAGCTTAAGTTGAGAGAAAAACTTTTTTAATTTCATAATTTATAATTATAATTAGTCACTCATTTTTACTTTACAAACCTGTTGAAATAAAATTGGAATAAATTAATTAAAAAAATAACTTGATTTATAAAATTGACAAAAAAGCACTATTGATTATGGCAAAATTTGTTGCAATAATTAATGCGCCTTTTTTTGTTAATTTTATTGATAAAGTTAAAGATTAGGTCATTTTAGATTTGATTGTATACCTAGAACATCCTTAAACATTAGTTAATATACTATAGCGACGACAATTGATTAAAACATTTTACTTGATTTAAAATAAAATTATGTATAAATAAATATATAATACAATAAATAAATAAATTTCATGCAAAAAATAATTTTTATTAAAATATTTTTGAATCAAGAAAGACGCATTTCTAACAAATGAATTTTTAACAAATCAATTTTCAACCAACTAGTTGAGTTTTGAAACTAAAAAGATCAATTATTCATCAAAAATAGAATATTTAAATTTTCATTGAAAAAAAAATTTTCAATTTAAAAAAAAATAATTTTTATAAAACAGCTGAATTTTATACAAAACAGTCAAATTTTCTACCCAATTGTGGAATTTTTTAAACAATCACCGAATTTTCTACAAAAAAGTTGAATCTTCAAAAAAAAGTTGAATTTTCGACTAAAATCATGACTCCTCAAAAAAAAAAAATATTTTTCAAGAAAGCAGTTTATCTTTGAACCAAAGAGTGGAATTTTCAAATCAAAAAGAATTATTTTCAACTAAAAATTTAATATTTGATGCTTCTACCAAAAATTTTGATTTTCAATTAAAACCAGTTGAATTTAACCAACAGAATGCGAATTTTCAAGAAAATATTTGAATCCTGAACTATTTGATTAAAAATCTAGGTGTTTAATTGAAAATATCATTATTCCATTTTTAGTTGAAAATTCATCTTTTTTAGTTGAAAATTTAACTATTTGGTTAAAAATTAATGCAGTTTGTTTCAAATTTTTTTGATCAATAGAGAATTAATCTTCTTCGTTGAAAGTTCACGTTTGTGGTTAAAAATTAAACTATTCGTTAAAAATTCGTCTTTTTAGTCGAAAAATGATTTTTTAAATAAAAATTTGAGTATTCAATTTTTATATAGTAAATTTATCTTTTTCATTTGAAAATTCAACTATTTGCTGAAAAGTTATGTATTTTGTTAAATTTTTTGTCTAGAAAATTATTCTTCCAAATTGAAAATTCATCTTTTTGTTGAAAATTAATTTTTTTTAAAACTATTTTCTTCAACCATTTCCATTTTTGATTGTAAATGAATCTTTTTTAGTTGAAAATTCAACTATTTGGTTTAAAATTGATGTATTTTGCTAATTTTTCTATAGAAAGTTATTCTCCCAAATTGAAAATTTATCTTGTTTAAAATAATTTTCTTCAACTTCAAATGTAACTATTCCATTTTTTATTGCAAATTAAACTTCTTTAGTAGAAAATTCAACTATTTGCTAAAAATTTATGTATTTTGTTAAATTTTCTATTGTAGAAAATTATTCTTCGAAATTGAAAATTCATCTTTTTATTGAAAATTCATTTTTTTTGTTAAAAATTATTTTCTTCAACTTCAAATGTAACTATTGTGTCGCCACAGAGGTATCCAGAGGAATTTCTTAGTGCGAGAGATAGAGGCAGAAGTGTGATGCAAAAAAGCAAAGGTCTCATGGTATCGCCCTGAAAGACGCCTCTCTGGAAGGTGACGTTGCTCGTTGTCACACGATAATTTCCCGATCAGATAGTAAATATAGTTTTCCAAAGAGGCATCAATCTCTCCATGCATCTTACTATGTGTGGATGTCCCATCAAGCTTTCCAACAGGCAGATGATGAGTGTATGAGACGTTAAATCAAAAGCTTTCCAGTAGTGAAAATTATTTTTGGTGTGATAGCAATTTTAGAAGATTGAACTCTGCAATAAACAGGTAGTCGTGTGAACTTTTGAAATTATTATTAAAGATATTGTTTTTAGTTTTCTTCTCTTTATATCAGTGGTTAAAGAACAAGCAAAGTTGCGGAAATGGGGTTTTGTATATCCCTATGCTGGAATCTTTTATTATAGTCTGATTTTCTTCGGCGATACAAATTGAAGATATTCGCAAGTATAATGAAGTTGGAAAAAGTTATATTCTAGTCTCATTTTTCTGATTTGCATCGTCAAAGATGCAAATAATGGACGATTTTTCTGAAATAAATGTGGAGTTTGCATCAGAATGTTATCAGTCTGTTTTGGGGTCGCTGCTTACGAGTTTCGTACCAGAACTGCGAATTTCAGAATATCAGACACAACATTTTTGACACTGTTATTGAAATAATGGCAGTCGCGTAGAAATTCGTTATTAATAGTTTCTGAGGTTGCTAGTTACGAATTTCGTTATCAAAGTTGAGATTAAAAAATCGTGGATTCAAAATGGTTATAAATTTAAAGAATGCGATTTTCCAAAAATCCCAAAATGTCACAGATATTATCAAAAAATAGTATTTGCGTAAAAATTGGCTATTAGTGAAGTTTTTGCGGTTGCTAAAACTTTCTTTAGGCAATCACTTAATTCGCACGAAAAAATTAGGTCTTTTCATGCTAACACTTCTTCTTATCCAATCTTCATTTCTGGAACAATGTTTCATTTTTTTCTCTCAAACTTTCACTGAAAAATTCTTTCTTAGTGACGCAATAACCACACCTCTACTCAGCACACGTAGTGACCACACTAGTGCAATTTGGAATTTTAAATCTTTGAAAAGTAATATTTTTGAAGTAACTAATCCAAATTTACTGTAGATATAATAGGTACTTTTTGAGGTAGAAATAGAAATGCCATAGTGGGGAGAGTGCCTCGGTCTACGCAGGTTGGAAGATACAGTATTAAGAAGTTTCACATAGCATCAACCCTATCACCGCTTTGGGCGTAGTCTTCATTGCAGCCTGTCCTGCATCGTTTTGAGTTCCGCCCGTGGCCACCAGACCGCGGCCGCATGTAGGAGCCTTGGTTTATGGACAGCAGGGTAGAGCCATGCAAGCATTTTAGGCCCTCGATCCCACGTCAACCCAAAGGCTCTCCTGCACATCCAGAAATTCATAACAAACTGTCTGCATTGAGTCTCCAGGTGCCTCGCCCAGTTCAGTTTGCTATCTAGGATTACTCCCAGATATTTAACCGAATCTGAAAATGTCAGCCTTCGGCGACAGAATACAGTAAGATCAACTTTTAGCACTTTGTAATTTCTCATGAAAATGACCAGGTTGGTCTTTTGCGGATTTACTGAGAGCCCTGAGCTATCGCATCAGAGCTATACGATGTGCAGCGCCGACCTTGTAGGATCCTTCAGCGTTTCCAGATGAGCCCTCCTAACTAGGATTAAAAGTCATTTAGCCTACGAAGAAGGCCATTCACTGCAATGCACCAGAGGAGGGGCGACAGGACACATCCATGTGGGTAACCCCGTGGCGCTATCCCCCTAACTAGGCCTTTGCCCAATCCGGTTTCGAGTCTCTTCCGGCGCAACAAGCTTCCTATCCAGCTTACTAGATTGTCTGGGACGCCACATCTCAATGCCTCTCGACAGATGACTTCTGGAGGATTACTGTTGAAGGCGCCCTCTATATCCAAGAAAGTGCCACAGCATACCTCCTTTGTACCAGCTGCTGCTCCAATTTTCCCACAATGGCATGGTCCGCAGTTTCTACCGAGTAGTCTGCCTAAAAAGCATGCTGCCCTCTGTGCAGCGGGAAGGCTAGCACCTTATCCCTACTGTATCTCTCGACCAGCCTCTCCAACGTCTCCAGGATAAAAGACGTTAAGCTAATCGGCCGGAAGTTTTTTGCATCAGTGTAACTCTTCTTCCCAGGCTTAGGAATGAAGGTCACTCTACCATCCTTCCACGTGGCTGGCACGTATTTTAGAGCAATGCTTGCCTTGCATAATTTAGTCAGTGGAGGGACGACGAAATCTATGCCTTTTGGTAAAAGCACTGGATAGATGCCATCAGCTCCTGGTGATTTAACCCTAGACAGTGCCCGTGGGGGATTTGAAAACCCTAAATGGAAATCAAAGTACTCTCCCGGAATTATAGACGATGTTTTTCCGTCAAGACCTTATCCATAATTTATTTTTACTTTCTGGTAGTGAAACCAAGTCGGTCCAATGCTTTTATTTTGCGTCGTTGTTAAGTGACAATTAGAAGTAAAGCGTAAGGGGTCATATAGACTCCACGGGATTTGATACGTATAAATTTTGCAGAGAAGATTCAATTTTATTTTTTGTTCAAAATCCAATACATTGCAATAATCATACAGCATTAGGTTCCGAAAATTTTTGCATGCATGATTTTAGAGTTCTATGGGTTTTTGAACAAAAATTTAAAAGTATTCTGTCGAACATGCCACCGACCTATATGCGACATACACCGAACAACTTTTTGTGAAAATTGCATCCTTGAAGATTAAGATGGGTATTGTTTTACTACAACTTTTTTAATATGATGACTCTTATATTATTCCCGAAAACCATTATCAATTGTTGTTGAAAAACATTATTTATTCTCTTTTCCTTCACTTTTATCAAACTTCAATTTTCCAAAATGTTTTAAATTCAATCTCGATAATAATTTTACTTTGAAAAAAAAATAAAACAGTGGCCATTGAAGTTTGATGGTACGAAAAGTTCTCTTCAAAACCCTTCTTGAAATTTTTAAATCGATTAATTAGGAGAAACAGAGCTATTTTTCCAAAAAAAGTAATTTCTCCGTCTTTTCTGCAATTTACTTTTGTTTAAACATTTTTTTATGAGTATAGTGCTTTCACTGCTGATGAATAGGATTCAGTATAGACGGACGCATCAGGTGTTACGTGAGCACCAGCGTCTCCTTAAAGTGAAGAAAAAATGACGGGCCCTGACTAGCGTTAAAGGGACAGAAGGACTCTGCGGCCCATTCCACCTTTTTGTTGTCAACGACTTTCGCGGCGAAATTCCAATCGGCTTTCTCCAACTCTTGGTCCAAAACTTTCTCCTCTTGAACGGTTCGGATTCGCTGAAAACCCGGGAAGTGAACCGAAAGCAACTTCTTGACTACACTGAGTCCACCTTCTTTCATGAAATGTTATAATTAATCATTTAATTATTTGATTTATACCTTTTTAATCTCTATATACGTATTATCAAACACGATAACAACGTATTTTCTTGAGGAAGAAAGAGGGCACGATACAAAAATATGTGCGATTCAAAATTTTTCTTTCAAGTTTTGCAGTAAACTTCTTGTTGAGATACGAATGAAAATGCTTGCATTGTAAGGGAGGATCCGCAGGACCAGAAAGTATTCTATTTACCTTGAATATTTGTTATTTTTCTGAAAATTTTACATTTTTATTTTGTTACTGATGAATTGTGATAGGATTATTAAAATCCAGACCCACACACTAAATACTAGACACTCATTTTTATCCGGGATCCTTTTTTGGGCGTTCCGATATGCTCTTTTAAATAGTCTATTTTAGTACCAGTGTTTGTCTTGTTTAGATAGCTAACTTCAGATTGATAAATGATCCGAGATAGCGAACTATATTGACTGAGATTCGTGAATTCCGTGATTTCAATGAATTTTTTTGAATTCTTTGAATTCCATTAATTCCTTGAATTTCTTGAATTCCATGAATTCTATGAATTTCGTGAATTCCTTCAATCTAACGTATTCCATGAATTCCGTGAATTTCATGAATTCCATGAAATCTGTGAATTCCTTAAATTTCATTAATTCCTTGAATTCCTTGAATTTCTCGAATTGATTTAGTTTTTGACAGATGATTCTTATTTCGAGCCTACTACAATGCACAAGTCGACCTTATTTTATTAGATTGGTGGATCAAACTGAAGTGCAATTGTTTTGTTGTGTGAACTGTTCTATTACTGAATTAAGTCCGAAATCGAATCCTAGTTTTTACAGTCCAGGGTGAACGTCATATCTATTTTTTTTGTTTTCTTTCTCATTGTGAAACAAAAAAGTCTGTCCACGGATCTTTGTTACAGTTGGAGACGTCAGCAAAGCTCAATTCTTCTAATAAAATTAAGTAACAGGATCATAAATTACACACATTCTAAAATTTAATCCTTCTGAAGATTCTTTGTACTATGTGTGTAGCAAATATGGAAAATTTCGACATCTAAGCTCAAGAAATCTGAGCTCTTATCGGAAAGACATGATGAATGTTAGTATATATAGCAGCCATTTTTCGATTCGATGCTCACATGTAATATAAAAAATAAGTTTTTGCTTTTTTAGTATTTTACCTATTCAGCAAGTATGAATATTATTACTGATATCCTGATTCTTACATTCGTTGGTGTTCTTTATGTTCAACGTAAGTTTAATTTAATATTATAATTCTTGTCCATGAAAAATATACCACGCATGTTCTCGAACATATGTTAACTTTTTCAGACGCTTCTAGTTTCAATTGTTTATTCTCAATGCTGTTAAATATCTTAATTCATACAAAATTTCACACGCTTTAGCATCAATTTCAAATTTTTATTTTTGAAAATATCAATACACTGAAGCGAGTGTTCTAGAATTAAAACACATATGCCAACATTGTGAATAGGAAACTACTTCAAAGAAATGCATATATATTTATTTTAATAAAGTATCTTCTTTGTTTAACCAAATATGTCTTCGAAGTAATGGACAATATCACGAACAATTATTCACCTGGATGAAATATTTCTCTTACTCAAAGAAAACTTAATTACTTGATACTCAGGAGGGTGAATTATTTTCTTTAAATACGTATTTAACAGTTAAAAAAAATTTTCATTGACATGGAGAAATATTTATCAAGATGCACAGTGGAACAGAATCCTGATAATGAGGCCAAAAGTCCAAGAGAAATTAGGATGAGATTATATTGCTGCTATTATAAATTTTTTAGGATTCTGAATTAAAAATGCAACATTCGGATTATCGAATGCAAAATCGTGGTCGATATTATCAAAAGGATATAAAATTTGAAAGATTGAAAATGTTTATCAATTTTACCAGAAAATAAGAGATTCCCACAAACAAATGTTTTTGGGATCTTTGATTACGAATATTGTAATTAAAGACATGTACAAGATTGGCAATAGAAGTTTAAAAATATGGGACACTTTGACAAGAAAATATGGGTCTTGCATACAGATTTTTTATTATAAGTGACCGTCTCTAACATTCAAAATTGTGCGAGAATTCAAAATGGCAACGATCACAATTTTTGCGAAAATGGAATATTTTTGCATTTTCTGAGAAAGTTATTCAAAACTTGGTTGAAGCCCATCTTTTTTTTAGATAAACAGTCTTCCGAGGTGACGCAAATGATATATTTGGCCTTTCGATATAAATGTAAAAATGAAAATTGCTATTTTAAAGCTTCTTTTTTAGTTCTCAGAAAATGTAAACAAATTGTTCAGAATTTAAAATAGTAACCGTCGAAGCGCAAGGGAATATAATTGTTTGGCCTTTTTACACCAGCTGATGTGGTATGAGCATTTTTTTATGCACGCATTTTTCCGTGCAACGGGAAGCTAGTGGAATTTGATTTTAGGATTTTGGCCGACTTTATAGAATTTTGCCCCACTTGTGCAAAATGGCGAACGGGAGCAAGCAAATTTCCAAAAGAAATTTTCACCTTGTAAATAAGGGCCTGTTTCTGTTACATATTCATCGTTCTTGGCAAATGTTTTGAACATTAGGGAGCGTTCACATATTGTAAATGACTGTTCAATAATGGGAAATAATTCTGTTCTTAACATTTCCAGAAAAATTAAATTATGGGCAAATACTTATTTTGAAGAATTCGAAAAACAATTAGAAGCTTTTCAATAATTATGAAAGATTTTAGAATATTAAATTTTATTCAAGATTTCTAGAAAAATTTTAAATGGTTTAGCTTTTATTTTGAAAGAATAATTTTAAGTTTTGAAGATTTTGAAATGTATCGAAAAAGAATATGGAAGATTTTGAGACAATTATTTTAGTTTTTCAGGATTTAAAGAAGTTTTGAGTAAGCTGAATTTTGCAGGATGTCAAGAAAATGAAAAAAATGTTGTTAAGATTCATAGGAAAACTTTAAATGATTGTTTTGTAATGCATTCAAAGAGAACATTGAAAAAGATTACAAAAATTGTTTAATGATTTCCTAACATTTTTAAAATGAATTTAAAAGATATTATAGCAATATTTTGCAATTTCGCCATATTACACAATATTTTAGAAAAAATCTGAGTAAGTTTAAGATATATTCAGAGGTTTTGAAACGATAAAAAAATAATTAAAACTTTTAAAGATTTTTTGAGAATTTTGTAAGGTTTCACCAAAATGAAAAACATTTAGGTTGCTACAAAAATTAAAATGAGTTTTCATTTCGAAACATTAATTTTAAGGGATTATTTAAAAAGATTACAAAACATTTCAAAAGATTTCTGAAATTGTCAAAGAAAAGTCTGAAATATTTTAAGGCAATTTTTGTAATTTTGCAGAATTCAAAAAAGAATGCATCAAAAATTTGAATGATTTTTGAATAGTAGAAAGTTAGAATGTCTGAGAAGAATTTAAAAAAAATCATGAGAGTCGTGTGAATATTTTTACTGATTTTTTATTTGGAAAAATGATCTTCCGAGGAAAATTAAAAAAGGGTTTCAAACATTCCAGACAATTTCCTAAAATTGCGAAAAAGAGTGTAGAAGATTTTTGAGCAAATTGTTTCAATTCGGTAAGATGAAAAAATAAATAAAAAAATTCGAGTGATTTCCAAAAATATTCAGAAGATTTAAGGAGATTCAAAAAGAATAAAAAATTTTAAAAGATTTTTAGAAATGTACATTCTTAAAGATTTCAATAAAACTTAAGAAGCTTTAAAAGAATTTTGAAAGGTGTCAAGAAAATAAACAAAAATTCGAGTCAGTTGACAATATTTTTAGGAATTTGAGACGTTACAAATATTATAGTAATATTTAAAAAAATGAAAATAATTCCAAAAATTCATCAAATATTTCTTGATTTCTTCTAGTCTTCTGAAAGTTTTACACATCTTTTGAAAATACTCAAATTTTCCCAAATATTTTGTAAACTCCTATGAAATGGAACAAAGTTTTTAAAATCCTCTAGATTATTTTTTCACACATATGAATTATTTCAAAACCTTTCTTAGTTTTCTCAAAAATCTTCTAAAAATTATATTTATAAAATTTGAAAAATAAACTGACAATATTTATTTTTTTGTTTTCAATTCTCTGAATTTAATTTTAGCTCGAATTTGAGTGTTCAGAAACATTTTAGAAATTAATAGTTATTTAATATTTTTATATTGTATTATTATTATTACCATTTTGTATTCTTTATGGGATTGAAAAGAAGTTTCAAATTGCTGAATTTGAATTAGTACTCATTTCAAGTAACTTCAATATTTGTATTACTAAAAAAAATATTGAAAAAGCATTCAGTGTTACATCGAAATATTGTTTACTTATTTCTAGACAATACCACATCTTAGAAAAATTTTTTTTATTTAAAAAACGTCTATTATGGTTTTGAAAATAATATGAAAAATGTTACGTAACGGCGATTAGGGAGGGGGGAGAAGAAATTGTTTCAGTCTGTTTCATGGGGGGGAGGGTAAAAAAGGTTGAAAATAAGGTTCCGTAATATGTAAAGGCTCCCTTATTAAAAGTTCTAGCTATTATGGCGTAGGAAATCTTTGTAAACGTAAATTTTTTCTTACGAAATCAGGTGCAGATGGTTCTCCAGATCGTCTCCCTCCAAAACGTATTTCTGTAAACATGTGGGGTGGCGCTAATTATGATGGTACGATCTTAGAGGGAAAGTCTCGTGAACACGTAGAGGGAAGATCTTCCCTCTACGATGAAAATACCCGGTTTTTGCCCCAATGGATTCGCTCAGCAGATAATTTTGAGAGAAAAATGTATGCATATATATTATTACAAAATGGCAATCATTTTGGATCAGTTCTGGAGCCGCCAAATCCTGAGACTTATGTGCCTTATCGTCCAAGATATGCTGAAATACATATAGAACATGATGGATCTGACCAATATTTTACAACTAAACCTTTCCTCCTGCACGATATCCGTAGAGTACAGCCCCCCATAACTGGTAACCCAC
Source organism: Andricus grossulariae (assembly GCA_011634705.1). Classification (NCBI taxonomy): domain Eukaryota; kingdom Metazoa; phylum Arthropoda; class Insecta; order Hymenoptera; family Cynipidae; genus Andricus; species Andricus grossulariae. The sequence goes on from JAABKJ010007545.1 coordinate 11,078,242, forward strand.
CTGAAAGCTGCGTTTATGTAAAAATGGCAAACGGTGATGTCTACAAGGCAATTTTGAAGATATATTCCCCGGTAGAGGAACAGCACACCGTGAATATTCCGAAAGGTGCCGGTACTTTCCACTCATCTAAAAAAATTAGGAAAGAATGATTCTATCAGTCAGGAATCTTGATATCCTTGGAATATTTCGTGGATATCTCAACATATTCTAAGCACATCGGGCCCACCGTCTGATTTATTGAATCAGAGCCTTGAAATTAAATGATTTTAAATTTAATTTTAGGCATACATTTTTTTTAAATATAAATATTTCATTATAAAAGTGTTGAAAGTGTATAATTTCTGAATCAAAGCCTTCAAAATTGAACAATTTCATTTGGAATGAAAAAATCATGAAAGCATACGGATCCAGAATAAAATTTTGTAAATGGGACAATTTTGAAATGTTCAAAAGCCAATAATTTTATATCGGAATTTTGAAAATGAGATAATTTGAAATTTAAAGGAATCAAAATTTCATGATTTTGAATCAAAAACGTTTAAAATTAGACATTCTGAAATTTAAAAATTTTGAGATCTTGTGATAAGAAATTTTCAATTTCTAACACCGTCAAATTATTTAGTTTCAGGCTCTCTTATTTATAAGTAATACAAGTTCAGCTTCTTTTAATTTCATTCAAAATGTTTTCCTTTTTAAAAACTTTACCTTATCTGAAATTGCTTAATTCCAAAAGCTTTTAATTAAAAATCATTTAATTATTCAATTTCATCATTTAATTATTTCCTTTTTACGCGAAAACTTATATAAATACGCAACTTTTATAAACGTGATGTATGCTACTCACAAAATACACCGTTTTTCTTACTCCATGAGTGATAAGTAATCAGCAATTGGTAGTTTTCACCATCGTGTTACGTCCTGAAGGGAACAAACTTACCTGGTTAAAAATATTTAAATAGAAAGGCTTTCTCGTTTTTGAACGAAATCTAGGACTTCGAAACAAGGATGAGGATAACTTCCAAAGGTTGAGATAACCACAAAATAATCTACAAATTAATCGGAATACAATTGTATATATGATATTTGAGTTTATTAAATATATGAATTTACAAAGTTAAAGACAGATAGCAGATTCGAATTTTAAAAATGAAAATGATTATGTTTTCTTAATTTAGTTTAATTTTAATTGTTGTAATGGTTTTTAAATTTTTAGTTGCACTGGAAACTCTTAGTTAGCGGAAACGCCTCAAAACTGGTTTTCTGAATTGGTGCAATGCTTTTCTCGTTCACTGGAAAGATACTGGTACTGGTCCAGGTGTTTATTCGTTGAGTACAGGTGACGTTGATTGTCCTTCTGGTGATTCACTGTTGCGATGGTTTGACAACGAGGATTTTCCAAAGGAGCCTATTAGTGGGCAGGTAGGCGCAGGTCTCCTGCTGGTACTCAAGGGTAATAATGATTGAAAATGGATTTGTCAAAGGATCTTGTGGGTTTAGTTTAACTCATTCAAAGGGATTCGAAATTTACAATCGACTTCAGTTCGATTGAAATTTCCGAAGTACAACCATGATTTTACTTTTAGTTTTAATTTGTATTTCGACTACTTGGAAATGATTTTCAAATAACCGAAGTCTATCTGGTATTTTATCCTCAACTTGAGAATGTGCTCTGAGGCAGAGGTTCCGTCCGATTTGAAGTTTCTAGATGGACTTGAGTTTTTCGACTGACTTTCAGATGTACTTTTGAGCAGAACTTCCGCCCGATGTAAAATTTGGAGATAGACTGATTTTCTAATTCTGATCCTGGGTTTATATACGTCAGATTCCATTGTGATCAGAACCAAAAACTTGATAACCAAACAATTGACGGCGAGGGGACGTAACAATTAAAATTGCTATTCCTTGACTCCAATGAACTGGTCATTGTGCCACCTGCTATAATGTTTCGTGCCTGATTTTTATGAGCTGCGCTCGGAGATTTGTAGGCGAGAAGTCATTGTATTTCAGCGGCGTATAGAAAATTCAAGATTTCCAGACTGCATGGTTAATACTGCGGAGTTCAGACTACTGATTTATCATGATAGATAAAAATGAATATGCATGAGTTTGTGCATTTTTATAAGAACATAATCCTTTTCTATCATAATTAATAATTTAAATTATAAGCATAAATATAGCAATCATCAATAATATAAGTATAAATAATATAGTTATAATACGTCACAGGACCTGACAATCGAATCTTTAAATATTCAGTCTAATTAATTGAAATTGAGGGTTCGGATCAAAGAATGGGTCGCGCGCTCGAAAACGCGGACAAGTATTGTCCACGTGTCTCCTGATATCCAAATTTTAGGGAAAATTTTATTTAAATTGTTCATTTTCACTACTAAAAATATTTATCAATATATTTTTCAGCGTTATCGAGCGCGCGACACATTCTTTGATCCGAACTCTCAATTTTTCTTTGCCATCTTTACTGGCTTGCATTTCTATGATTAAATTAGTAGAATTTCATTATTTATTCACATTAATTATAAATTTTCTATATTTTTCACTTAAAATTTTCAATAAGAACGTATATTTTTTTACACACTCTACCCGGTCCTCAATGATTTTTCTTAAACATTTTAAACTCAAAGAAATGGCGAAACGCCTAAAAAAAGGAAGTTGACCATGATACCGTAGACGCGTCGATGCCATTAATTCAGGATCTTTGTATAAGGAAATAAACTTCTCACATTTTGAGATAATATTCGTTCCGACTCGGTCAATGTCGAATCTTCCAAACTTTGTCTTAATCGAGTGAGATATCCCCTGAGTTATTTCCAACTCCTCCTCTGTGGTAGAATACGTGACTCGCTATCTGCAATTAAATTATCACTGGACCTTATATAAGAAGAAAAGATTCATAAGTCTCTTTTCTTGCTCGATTGCCATATTGTTACAAGCGAATCTCCATTCTTGTTTTCTTTTTTTTTATAATTAATGTGGCTCGAAATATTATTTCAAGACACATTGATTCACAACTCTATATTAGTTTCAAATGACTCTATGCTCGCTCGTAACCTGAGAGCTTACTGTCAGCATGCTTGCGCAGCATTCCAAACTCCCGGGGACTGACAGCGAGCCAACTTGTGAATGAGGAGAATAACGACCTGAGGGAATGATTTTAATCAAGGATTAAAATTATTCCCTGATGAAAACATGCTTTTATTTTTACACAGGTATTTAAATTTTGTCTCCTCTTCCCCGAACCACTCAATAACATGAGGGTCGATTGCGGATGGGAATTGTATGAATGTGCAGAATGATTAGTGTGCACCTGGACCTAGGTGGAAGAGAAGATAAAACACTGTAGCTAGAATATAAGATCAAAAGATGAAAAAATAGAATTAAGGGGAAGGAAAATTAATTTTAAGGCATCAGCCTCAACGACCCAAACAACACCACGTGCTCGATCAGAAAAAAACTTGAAACGCCAAAATGCTCATTTTTTTTAAGGGTTGGAATTAATACATACTTATATTTAAGTTGAAAATTCGAACCTGCATCAATTTCAATGCAAATTGAAATTTCTTTCAGAAATATAAAGAAAGACTTGAATACACGTCACTTCTGTAAGGTGCTGACGAGGTTCCTGTCTCACAGGTGCAGAATTTCAAACGGAAGCATTTGGCAATGCAATTCTCGCACACTTGGAAATCAAGCTACCTGGCTAGTTATATTTGCAAACGCGGCTTTGGATTACGGGTAGGGAACCTTGACTTCTTAAGACCTGGATTATGGGCTTCATTAGTTTGGTGAAAACATATGGGGCAGTGCAGAGACCAAAGGTAAACAATTAAACTTGTACAGCTTCAGGTTAGATACGAACTGTAAATACTTCCTATATTCTTTTGCCACGGGAACTGAGACATAAGAATCCTCAAAATCAATGGAGGCGATATAACAGTTTCGCGTTCATAGGCGCGAAACTGCTTTACGATCCTCTAATTAAAAAAAGGGGTGGATCTATGAAGTGATTTAATTTATTTAAATTGAAATCAAATCACTTTCGTCCATTTGACTTATCAAACAGAAAATAGAAGGGAACAAATTGCCCTTGCAGGGTTAACATTCTAGCGCATTACCCTTGTCGATAAGATCTTTTATAGCAGCAAAGCAACCTCGAAATTCCGTATTTATAAGATTCGGGACCTTAGGTTTTATACCTTGAACTACCTTATATAAAAAGTGGATTTGATATCCCTTAACAAACTGTAGAATGATTTCGTGATTTTTTATTTCTCTCCAAGAGCTTTCGAAAAACCTACGCCTACCGGAATTTCCACTTGACCCTAATAACGGCGCCGCTGCTGAAATTGTTAAGTTTGATTGTATTTCGGCCCGTCCTAGTATCCCCTGGGATTCCTGTTGAATCACCTGGGCGTGCCCCTAAAGTTTAACGACGGCTTCCTGATACGATTTGGATGAGTCGATTGAGCCTTTCTTGGTTGAAACTTCGGAGTTGATTTGGCATGCTTATTGACCTGGTTTCATGCCAAGGGTTTCCCCAGCCTCTTACTTAATTCTTCCACCTCTTTTGCAGATGGTATTCCAGCAGGAAAATCCTGTCCAAACACAAGTTTCAACAATGTGGGAAGACTCTCAGCAAGATCCCTACCAGTTTATTAGCAATCGGAGTGATAAAGGAGCGTCTTGTAAAAGAGATATTTTAATGCAGGTCTGATAAAATTCTGACAGCATCGCTAAGATAAGACTACATTACTGTCCTTTCCTCCTGAACTGAACATGGTTGTCAAAGCTGCGCCAAATGCACAAATTGCTATTCCAATTTTTTCCTGTGCTGCTGTTTAAAAAGTCTCTTTTTTCAGACCCGAATCTGACGTAAGCAGTTTAATTTCAGCGTTTAGTTTAGGCACATCAGTTGCCTCAAAACTTTCAGGCAACAGATACTTTTTTTAAATGGAGTCGAGATCTTTCTCAGAACAACCTTTTTGTACAAGTTGGGTCCACAGTCAAATTATTTTAGTGTGAATTTTAATACTCACCAAATCCTGTCTTGCCTGGTGTTCTCTTAAATTTTGCAACGTAGTCTCACTCAATTGGACGTCTCCTGCCTCTAAAAAATTGTGCTTTGGTGGAATTCTAGGATCTTCAGGGCCCTCGCATTTGAACTTACTAGAAGCGTCAAAGTTTTCTGAAGATGATTCAGAATCTTTGTGGGAGTACGTTGTTGTTTATCTGGGATAACAATCGGATTTTTGTCGATCTTGATCACTTGCGTGTCGCAGATAGCGATCAGATTTCGCAGTCTTTGAAACCGTCGTTTCTCTCGGATAAGGATCAGGTTTATAATGATGAGTTACACTTCGCGGACGACGGGAATCATATCTATCGTAGTATCTCCGATTTTCCCGATGTCGATGCCGATATTCGTGATATCGCTCTGAAGGGAATGGAATACGAGAATAGCGATTCATGTAACCTCTTCGCGAAAAATCTGAGGATGAGGAAGAGCTTCGGGAACAGCGGGCACGTGGAGATTCAACCTTTCTCTTATAGCGGATTCTTTTTTTCGGATTTTCGCAATAATAACTTGGATGTACGTTGCGTTTTCTGTTCTTTTTTCGGTTCGCGTCCGAACCTACCCTATCCAATGGTAGTACACTGCATGAATTAAATTTTTTCAATGAAAAACATTTGAAAATAAAATCCACGAACTGACAAAAATTACTTAGAAAAATTCAATTGCATAGAAAGTAGACGGCGCCACCTCAGTCAGTAAGCGCGCCAAAAGTACTATCTTTTGAAATTCAGCTTTGAAAACTGTGATCGGAATGAACACATGGATGTGACTACGTTATGACCAGGGAGAACAAGATGATGAAATATAATCCATTTGTTTCTTGATCAGTGATTCCGAAAACGTCTAGATTGAATTAAATCGACGAAACTCAACTTTCACACAAAACCAATACTTTCTTATTGAGATAAAATGTAATAATCTACTATTTATAATTCATCATTATTATAAAGCCGTGTGACTTGACAAAACATTCTAAACTCTGAAAAGCTTTTTTTTCGCATTCTTTTAAACCTTGTAAATATCTATCAAAATTATTCAAATTTTTCCTAATATCCATTTAGGTATAAAAATTATAATTAAATTTTTGGAGGCTCATATCAATGTAAATGTATCCGAGCAAAGAATAAAGCGATAAAATGTACTATAGAGGACAGAGATGAGAACAGAAAAGAATAAGACAAAGACGCATAAGCTGTATCGTACGCTGACACGTACGCATGCAAGTTTAGATCTAAAGTCTAGCTAAATGAGTACGCACGAATACATGTATATTTTTCATGCACCGGGTAATTCGGCGATGCCTCGTGATTCCTGACATCTCCATTATTCTAAAGTGGATAAAAGTATAAATATTTTAGTAACAAAAATTAAGAAGTGTATAAGCACTGAATGTAATCTGTTCATATGCCAAAATTTAATAACTCTAGCCTGTAGAGAAATCAATAATAAGAATTAAGTTATTTCATGAAGAAAGGATGCAGAAAGAAAGGGAAAAGAAAACGGAAGAAAAGTTGCCCTAACACACAACTCGCAATCCGGTAATTCTCTCTGCTGAAAGAGTAGGTGATTTTTTGCACACATATGCGTTTGCCGACTCGTTGTTTGAGTCTAATGTTGCTCCCTCGCTTCTTCCCATCTAATTTAACCACAATTTAATTGAGCTGACTGATAGTAAATACTGCCATGCATTCTAAAAGAATACCAATATGCATAAAATGCTGAATTAAAATAACTACCAAGATTTTTGCTAATTACCGAATCAAGGTAAGGAAATATAAAAGTAATATTAAAAATTTATTTACTCAATTCAGCGAGTTCTATTACAAGAATTCTATTGCAAATACTCTATTGCGAAAATTCCTGTTA